>JADMNL010000034.1:141442500-141817500 GCA_016271365.2 Neoceratodus forsteri
AAAAGCCTAAGAAACAGGCTTTTCAGTTCGGTCCATACAGTCACAGCCTCCCCAGCAAGGACAGTTTCAGGCCTGGTGGCCCAAGGTTAAATGGGGGGAGGGGCAGGAGTAGCGGTGCTTCTCAGGCAGCAGCAGCTGCCGGTGCTCCCGCATAAGCTGCCCAGTGATGGGTTGGGGGTGTCATCCTTCCCCCTATCCTGTCCCCAACTGTTGTCCTGGTCAGAGGTCAGCTACATCACTTCTTGCCATGTTGCGCCTCTGTTACAATAAACAAGTGGGTGTTAGATGTAGTGGGCAGAGGATTGTGTCCAAGGTGCCCTGGCTAATCAGGATTGCATGTCCAGATACTTCCTGGTCCCGAAACGGATGGGGGGGCTGGTGCCCCATACTGGATCTACACCAGTACATGCAGAAATGCAAGTTCTAGATGGTCGTTCTGAGTCAGATTATACTATCCCTGGATCAGAACATGTGGTTTTGCTCCCTGGACCTCCAGGATGCGTTCTTCCACATTCCCGTCCACTGGTCTCAGAGCCAGTACCTCCGTTTCTGAGCAGAAGGGGTTCTGTACCAGTTCCAGGTCATGCTCTAAAGCCTGTCTACTGCATCTAGGGTCTTCACCAAGTGCATGGCAGTGATGGCGGCCCACCTGCAGTGCCTAGGGGTCAGAGTGTACCCCTACCTAGACAGCTGGCTGGTAGCCAGTCCATCCAAAGAGGCTGTGGAGAAATCCATGGACCTGGCTCTCCAGACCTGCCAAGACTTGGACCTCTTGATCAATTGGGACAAGTCCAAACTGGTACTGAAGCAGGCGATCATGTTCATCGGGGCAGAATTAGACGCCCTGCGGGCCAAAGCCCGCTTCCCAGCAGACTGGGCTCAGAATCTTATCTCCTTTGCCCCATCATTTCAGGTTGGGATCTTGCACCCTGCCCATGTCTTCCAGTGGCTGCTAGAGTACATGGCATCCTGCACCAGTGTGGTCCACTGAGCCCACTGGTGGATGCGCCTTCAGTGGGAGCTGATCTGTCAGTGGTCCCAGTGCATAGGCCACTTGGACCAGCCCGTCACAGTGACCCAGCCAATGTGGGATGCCACCCACTGGTGGCTTGTTCCAGAACATATGGAGAAAGAAATCCCTTTTGTCCTCCCAGAGCCGACCATCATGCTGACAGTGGATGCACACCTGGGAGACCACATGGGCCATGGGTTTTGGTCAACCTGGGAGCCCCGTCACCACATTAACCTGCTGGAGCTTCGTGCAGTGTGCTTGGATCTGATGGAATTTGCCCTGCTAATAAAGGGTCAAGTCATTCAAGTCCAGATGGACAACACAACACCATGGCCATGTTTTATCTGAACAGATAGGGCAGCACACACTCCCTTTCTCTGTTTTGGGAGGCACTCCACACCTGGACCCTCATGCACAGCCTGGTTGCTAATCTCCTCATGATTCATGTCACAGGTGAGAACAGTCAGCTGGCAGATACTGTCAGGTAGGAGAGATGTCACTTGAGTGGTTTCTGAATCAGGAGGTGGTGAACCACCTGTTCTTCCTGTGGGACTGACCCTTGGTGGATCTGTTTGCCTCCTGGAAGAATGCTAAACTGAGGCCATTTTGTGCCGATTCCCCTGTAGTCCGAGACACTGATGGATACTTTTGCAAGGCTGTGGACCTCAGGCCTCATGTATGCCTTTCCTTCCTTCCCCTTGGATCCACAGAGAACTAATCAAGGTAAGGAAGGACATGGTGCAGATGATCCTGATAGCTCCATACTGGCCTCAGCAGTTCTGGTACCCAGATGTCCTCGCCTCAGCAGCAGGGCTTCACGGCGACTGCCTCTCCACCCTGACCTGCTGTCCAGACTTCAGTGGATGGCCGTGCTGCTCACTGCCTGGTTCCTGAGCAGCCAGAGTTCCAGGCCTTGGATCTTACTGAGGATGTCCTTCACGTCATGGAGGGTTCCAGGAAGGAGTCGACTTGTATGTGCTATGCCTTTAAATGGAAGATATTTTCAATTTTGTGTCAGGGCAAGGAGCTTGATCCCCTTGTCTTCCCTGTGGCTAGCATCCTGGACTACCTCTGGTCCCTTTCCTAGTAACGACCGTGAGCAGCAGCCGTTATGGTGCATCTAGCAGCCATCTCCGCTTACTGGGTGTGGGTCAGTATACCTACAGTGAGTCAGGAGAAGGAGGTCAGGCACTTTTTCAAGGGCCTCAACCACTTGTCCCCTCTGGTGCATGAACCACCTCCATCATGGGACTTACTGCAGGTCCTGGCTGTGCTCATGGGCAAGCCTTTCAAGCTGATACACAGGTGTGAGTTGTCACACTTGTGGAAGACAGCCTTCCTGGTGGCAGTTACATCTGCCCAAAGGATTAGGGAGCTCTAGGTGCTCTTGGTGGAGTCTTCTTACCTCATCTTCCACAAGGACAAGGTCGTCCTTCGCCCCAACCCAAAGCTGGTATCGGAGTTTCACCTTAACTGGTGATTAACTTACTGGTATACTTTACCAACCCATTTTCAGAGGCTGATAGCAGGCTGTATACACTGGACCTGCAATGAGCACTCTACTGTAATGTGAAGCATATAGTTGGAGTTCGGGGGGCAGGCTTGCCAGCTGTTTGTCACCTACACTGAAGCCACGCCTGGCAGCAAAGTGGATCACATCTTGGCGTTAACCTCTTCTATAGGTTGGCTGGTTGGGAGTCTTCCATAGGGATTAGGTCTCATTCCATCAGACATACTTATGCCTCAGTGACTGCTTCTAGGGATGTACCCATACAGGAGATTTTTAGGGTTGCCACCTGAAAGTCAGCACTTACCTTCATTTCCCATTACCACATCGACCTCAAGTTACACAGGGATGCGCATTTTGGTACCTCGATTCTCCAGTCTCTGTTCGCCAACTAAAGGTACGCACCTTGCTCCCTCCTTCTGAAGAACTGCAAGGAGTCTGCCAGAGTGTGAATAAGTGAACCATATCCATGCCCCTAGAATATGTTACTCAGTTGTAACTGTGGTTCTAGGAGTGGTTTACATCCAAATAACCCACACAGCCTTCCCTGGCAATTGGCACCTGATCCTGCTCCCAGCATGCAAGATCTGATATCACTGGATGGAGTCGGGGAATATATAGCCCGGGTGGTGGGAGGAGATTAGCTTAGAGACGTTCTGGCCAGAACTGCTAGAGTGTGGATGTGAACCATATACCACTCCTAGAACTACGGTTACAGGTGAGTAATCTATTCATCGTAGTAATGATGTTTCTTCTAGGGGTGTATTTGTGTATCATACAGTTTGCAGCATCTCAGCTCTGAGGTGTTGCCCCAGAGATCAAACAATGTAAAAGTTCAAACTCTGTTCTGTGGTTATGCTTGTCCTGACATTCCGTTGGCATTTTATTACTGAAGAGCCTAATAGAGCAATAACCACTTACATAATCTGTAATACGTATAAGAAATGTAAATGTAATAAAAAAAAAAAAAAGGATCAGTCACCAAATGAAAACCTTGTAAAAACTGCAGAGTTTGAATGAGATTACTAAAATGTCAAATGCTCGAGTAGAAATTAAATTACTTTGTCATACTCTGTATGTATTTGGCTGAAGAATCCTTTTCAGTCAGGTCTTAGCAGGGGAGACTTGTATGAATCACAGATACACCCACTAGAAGAAGCATTATTAGTGAGGTGATTATTTTTTTCTCTTCTGGCAGCGAGAGTGTATTTGTGATGTCATACGACTTGCAGGCTCCATAAAGCGCCCATGGGTGGCAGCGTCTAGAATCTCTCTAGGGAAAAGGTTCTGAAGACTAGAATTACCACAGCTGACATACCTTCTAGTTTAGATGTTCAGACAAACAGTAAGAAGTGAAAGTGTGTACTGTAGACAAGGTGGCTACAATGCACACCTCTAACAAAGGTATGTTGTTTACTGTGGTGGATATAGCCCTTTTGATGACTCTTTCAGCTGTAGTGTGATAGAAGTCAATACAAGAGAGAGTCGAATGAGAAATTGACTTTATCATAGCTGGCTTAGCTTTACGTACCTTACCATAAGTAACAAACAACTGCATGTGGCCAGTTCTGAACTGTTTAGTTGTCTATTGGTAAAACTACTTAAGCTGTCTTTACAGCCAGGGTATGCCGGTTTCTCTTAACCTGCACAGTAATGTAGTTAGGGGGAAGAGACACAGGCAGTATTACTCATTTGTGAAAAGTGGAAACCACATTCGACAGAAATTTCACATATTTCCTGGCGTCACCTTAAGCTTATAAGGACCAAATAATTAGGGTATGTACAAGAGGCTTGCAACTTGTTGACCTTTCTTGCAGAGGTAATTGGTACCCGAAAGGCAGTTTCCCAGGTCAAGTACTTGAACTCTGAGGATAAACAATAGTGAAACATTAGTTGGGGAAGTACCAGTGTCGTATCCCTTGGTAGAACTGCTTCTAATACAAGGGGCTATAAGTGGTTGAAACCTGTGAAAATCCTCTTGAACACAGGATAAGATGCACGTTTTTCTGTGTGTTTAAAAGCAGAGATGGCTGCTAAATACTTTTAAGTGTGAATGCTTCTAGACCTTTTGCTTTTAAAGGAGCACTACAACCTCACATACTGCAAATCTTATCTGTTTTCTTGTCACCATTTACATTTCTATATCGGGGGATATAAATATTTGTTTTAATTTACTTTTTCTGTTAGCAATAGTCTTCTGTAACTATCCTGGATGCCTCCATTTTCAGATTGTTGAAATATGCTGCTAAGAACTGCATTAGCAGTGAGAATATGCGGTCACTTAGCCCTGTTACACTAGCATCTCTTTGTAATAAGTCTAAGTAATCTTAAACTCTCAAGAAATACATCAAGTGAAAGTGATAATACAAGAACAAACTCGGCTCTACTACTACAACGTTTTTGCAACTAATAGAAGGCAAATGGAGGGGGAGGGTGTTACACCTCTCCTCTTATTTGTTTTGTTATTCTAGATCAGCAGACAGACAAACTGTAGAGACTAATGGTGTTGACACGTCAGGCTTGATTTTCAGAAGGAAAACAATGACGCAAGGTGCCTCCGCCAAACTGGGATGACGCAAGTGGCACCTTGTCTCATAGATTGCGGTGACTCTGATTTTCAAATGCCAGCTGCAGCAAAATTGGGATGCCGTGCGCCCAACCCACCCTGCGCCACCATTGTGGCAAAAGCATTGGCTTGAGCCATGGTGGGGCTGCACCATCCCTTTTTATGGAATTTTGCAAGCCCCACCATGGACGCAACAAGGGGCTCCACTTAAACCAACCAAGAGATGGTATAAATGGACTTGCGCAAGTGCCACACACTGGCGAATGGAGGGAGGGGAGAAAGTGAGGGTCCAGGGACAGAAGGGGCATGGGGTGCTCTAGGACTGTGGCTGCTAAAAGTTTGGGAACCTGAGGATTAGTTTGCTATTCCATTTTTGCACGCACATAGTAAAACAGTGCTTTGTAGGAGAGAAGAGGCCTTGGGTCACCACAAAGCTGAAAGCAACAGAGTAACAAAACACCATTATAAATGGAATTCCAAGGACAACAGAAAAAAGTGTAATGCCCCAAAGTAAGGGGTTAAAACATTGGGGGCATCACAGAACTGCAGAAGGGTTAGACTGCCCCAGGGGTCCGTGTTGTGTTTAGGGGCACCTTGTAGTACCCCCCCGAGAATCGTTAGGCAGGGCACATTTCTTTTTTAAATAGGCAGTATAGTGCAGTGGTTTAAGGTTCTAAGCTGCAAATCTGAAGACCTGGGTTTGAATCCCACAGAACCACACTTGCATATACTGTGTGACCCTGAGCAAGTCACTTAACTTCCTTGTGCTCCCAAGTTGCACCTGTAAACAAGCTTTCAGTTTAGTGTGTCTCACCCGGTTAAACAACTGGAAAAAAACAAGTTTCTAGGGACATGGATATGTTGTTCATCCACACTTTCTGGCAGGTATCCTTGCCGCTTTAATTCTTGATGGAAGGTCTTCAAGCTGGCTCCTCCCACCCACCCGGGTGGTAAAACTCTCGGCTCCGCCCCATGACGCCAGATCTTCCTTACCACTTGGAAGCTCAGGTTCCCTCCTTAGCGCTCTGCCTTTTAGACTGGATCCTAACTCTTCGGTTCGTCCGAAATTGGTTTTGAAGTTTTCTAAACTTCGGTCTTCATCTTCCCTCGCGGCTGCGATGGACAAATCTGTTCTCGGCTTTCGGAGGTGCCCTTGCGGGCAGAAAATGTCCAGGACGGATCCGCACTCCATGTGCGTCTACTGCCTAGGCCTAGATCACGACCCGCAGGCCTGCGAGTTGTGCCGCTCTTTCTCGCCAGCGTTCTGGGACGATCGCATGTCGATTGAAGCCTCGGCGCCACGAAACGCTTTCCCACCGTGTAAAATCTAAAGAGGCTCATTGGGCGGTGTCCGCGGCGGCTGGCTTGGCTGAGCAGCTCGAGCAGTTGATCGCCCTCGAGGAGGAGGCGGCCCAGGCTGCATCTTCCTCCTCCTCGGCCGCGGCATTTATCCCGCTCTCTCTGAGTTCCTCGTATACGGCTTCGTTCAAGGAGCTTTGTCAGTCCCTTTCCACGAAAGGAGAGGGGCCTTCGGGACATTCTTCTCGGCCCAAGAAAAAGGAGTAGAAAGGTAAGTCCCACCGTCGGCGTTCGTGGGAGTGGGAGAGGTCCCCTTCCCCGGGCAGCCGACCGTCGACTTCGGTCGAGGTTGCGGCTGAGGCCGCTGGCTTCACGGTGCCCCCATCAGGCCAGCCTGCCGAGACTCCCGTTGATGAAGTCGCGATTTTTCTCGATCCGTTAGAAGGGCTGTCGACTGGAGAAGCCGACAACCCTTCTTCACCGGTTCCCCCAGTGGATACCGAGGATCTGCCTGCGCCTTCTGGGCCGCAGTCCCCGGCTAAAGTGCCCGAGCCGAGGGAAGAGCGGGTATCCCCCACCCCTTCCTAGACCCACCCTCAGTCCCCCCGAAGGTCTCGATCTCGGACCTCTTCTCGGTTCAGCTGCTTCCGCCAACATCAGCGGTCTCGGTCTGCTATCAAGTAAACAGCGACACCGTTCTTCCTCGTCCTCCTCCTCTGGTGAGAGAGGCTGTGGCGAAGTTAGCGCGGTGCTACGAGGACCTTATGTGCAGAAGTTGCTGGTGTCCGGGCCTAAGCCGACCCGGCCATCAAGTGGCTGTCGCCCTGAGCGTCCAAAGCAACCACTCGTTCCAGTCGAGTTGCCCGCTCCAGGGCCGGATGCTCAGCCGAAACCAGCTGCTCCACCAATTGTGGTGGAACCTCCGCCTCCACAACCGGAGTCGGGGGCACCGACCAAGAATTCTCGGTCGGGTCACGGCCTGCCCCACAGGTTGTCGGTCACCCTCACTCCCGACCGTCCCCAGCGTTTGGAGGGTGGCTCAGGGCCGAGGCAGCTCTTCGCAGACTCTTCAGGATCCGACGACGATTCCTCCCTGTTCTCCAGACAGTTCGATCTGGAGTCCTCCCGGGGCCAGTCTGTGGACGATAGCCCATCGTCCTTCTTGGGTCTGCTTCGACTCATCTCGGAGTCCACCGGGATGCAGCTCCTGCCCGTGTCCAAACGGGCCAAGTATCCCCTGACGGAGATTCTGGACCGAGGGGATTCTCCCACGGAGGCCTTTCTGGTGGCTGAGGCCATTGTCGGCCCAGCCTTGGAGCTTTGGCAGCGGCCTGCTTCCTGTCCTGCGCCCTCGGCCAGGATGGCCAGGAAGTATCGCGGTCCCACCGGCTCTTTGCCGTTTCTCGGAACACCCTCTGCCGAGGGGTTGTTACCGACAGCGTTTCCGGCGTTCGATAATGCTCGGATGTGGATAAGCCCCCCGACAAAGAGTCCAAAAAGCTGAACTTTGCCGGGCGCAAGGTGTACGCTGCATCGTCCCTCGGCCTCCGACAGGCCAGCTCGGCCGTGCTGATGGCACACTTCTCCCATGCCCTCATAGGCTCCCTGGATGAGGTTGTTCCTCATCTCCCGCCTGACCTGCAGACCTCGGTCTGCCAGGTGCGGGACCAGGGTAGGGCGGTGGCGAAGCAGCAGCTCCAGACTGCTGTGGACATAGGTGATTCTTGTGCCAGGTCAGTAGCGGCCACGGTGGCCATGCGACGCAGGGCGTGGCTGAGGATATCCACCTTCATGGCAGATACCCAGCACAAGTTGGCGGACGTCCCCTTTTTGGGTACTGACCTCTTCGGCCCTGGAGTGGAGGGACACCTCCAGTGGATCGAGAAGTCCAGTGCCACCCTGGACTCGGTCACCTCCGCCCAGAGGGACAAGGCCGCCGTCAGCAGCAGAAGTCCTTTCGCCCTGGGTCCCTGCTTCTCGACCCGGCCCAGCAGCACCAGCAACAGGGCCAGCAGGCTCAGCGCTTGCGTCCCAAACCCAAGCCGACGGCCTCCAACAGGAAGCAAGGAGGTAAAGGCCCAGGAGGTCCCTCGGCCAGTTCTTCCTCCAAGCCTGCCCAGTGACGGGTTGAGGGTGCCACCCCAGCCTCGTCCACTCCCCTGGGTTCCCCCTGGGGGACGGCTCCACCACTTCCTTTCCACCTGGTCCGCTATCACCACGGACCGCTGGGTGTTGGAGGTGGTAGGAAAAGGCCTGCCTCTGGAGTTCGAGCAGGCCCCACCTTTTCGAGCCGTCACCCCTCGGGGGGCCACGGGTCGCAGCCTCGCTGTCGGCCCACCGGGTTCGATATTGCCCTGCTCCTCAAAAAGAGGTAATCAGGAAGGTGGTGGATCCTCTTCCAGACCGGGGTTTGTGTCCAGGTACTTCCTGGTCCCAAAAGCGGACAGGGCTGGCCCAGTCTCGACCTGCACGACCTGAACAAGTTCCTAAGGTCTCGAACCTTCAGGATGGTCACTCTGGCTCAGATAATCCCATCCTTGGAACGAGGCATGTGGTTCTGCTCCCTGGACCTCCAGGACGCGTTCTTTCACATCCCAATCCGTCCGTCCCATCAGAGATTCCTCCGCTTCAGAGCGGAGGGGATCCCTTTACGAGTTCCGGGCCATGCCCTTCGGCCTCTCCCTAGCTCCCAGGGTCTTCACCAAATGCATGGCAGTGGTGACAGCATTCCTGCGGCGCCGAGGGGTCCGGGTGTACCCTTACCTGGACGATTGGCTGATAGCAGCCCTCTCCAGACCGGAGATGGAGCGGTCCAGAGATCTGGCCCTCCAGGTTTGCTATCAGGTTGGCCTCCTCATCAACGAGGCCAAGTCGGAACTTGTGCTGAAGCAGGTGATACTGTTCATCGGGGCAGAGCTCGACTCTGCGAGCCAGAGCACGGCTCCCGGCGGACAGGGCCGAGGTTCTTTCCTCCTTTGCCCAATCATTTCTGGTTGGGCAATTGTGCCCTGCCTGGGACTTCCTGCGCCTCCTGGGCCTCATGGCGGCCTGCACCAGCGTGGTCCGTTGGGCCGGTAGGTACATGCGTCCCCTTCAATGGGGACTGGCCAGCCAATGGTCACAACGCTGCGGTCCATTGGACCAGCCCGTGACAGTGACCCAGGAGATGTGGAACACTGTCCAATGGTGGATCGTTCCAGCACATCTGCAGGAGGGCATCCCGTTCGTTCGCCCTGAGCCGACAGTCTCTCTCTCTCTCTCTTGACCGACGCATCTCTGATGGGTTGGGGTGCCCATCTGGGGAACACCGAGCGCCCGGCCTCTGGTCCCCTCGGGAGTCCCGATGCCACATCATCCTGCTGGAGCTCCGAGCGGTCCGTCTAGCTCTCACCGCCTTCGCTCCATTTCTATGGGGTCAAGTGGTTCAGGTCCAGACGGACAACACCACGACCATGTACTATCTGAACTGCCAGGGCGGGACGCACTCCATGCTGTTATGCAAGGAAGCTGTCCGCATTTGGTCCCTCGTGCGCAGCCTGGAGGCGGATCTCCTAGCCATTCACCTGGCAGGAGCCTCCAACACCCTGGCCGATGCCCTAAGCTGGATAGGGGCTGCGTCTCACGAGTGGTCTCTCCTGCCGGAGGTAGTACAAGATCTGTTCTCCCACTGGGGCACGCCTCAGGTGGACCTGTTTGCCTCCAGGGAGAATGCGAAGCTGAGTCTGTTCCATGCCCCCTCAGCAGGGCTCGCTGCAGGGGGATGCCTTCTCGAGGCCGTGGACCTCGGGCCTCTTCTGCGCCTTTCCCCCATTTCTCTTGATCCACAAGGTGCTTCTCAAGGCAAGGAGGGACAAGGCGCAGGTGATTCTGGTAGCCCCAGACTGGCCCCGCCAGTTCTGGTATCCAGATCTCCTCAGCCTCAGCTCCAGGCTCCTGAGGCGGCTTCCAGCCTGCCTAGACCTGATCTCAGTCAATCAGGGGAAAGTATTCCATCCAGACCTTCAATCCCTGCACCTGACGGCCTGGTTCCTGAGCGGCTAGAGTTCCAGGCTTTGGGTCTTTCCGACGAGGTCCTCAACGTCGTTGAGGCGTCCCGTAAGGAGTCGACCAGGAAATGCTACACCTTCAAATGGAAGAGATTCTCCATTTGGTGTCAGGGGAAGGGCTTGGACCCTTCCGACTGCCCCTTGGCAAGCATTCTGGACTACCTGTGGTCCATTTCTCAGCAAGGGCTTCGGTCGACGACCCTTAAAGTGCACCTGTCAGCCATCTCTGCTTACCGGGCGCGGGCCGGCAAGCAGTCAGTGGCACAGGAGAAGGTGGTCAGGCGCTTTTCCAAAGGCCTTGACCACATTTCCTCTCCGGTGCAAGAACCTCCACCTCCATGGGATCTACTGCTGGTATTGGCCAAGCTTATGGGCAAGCCATTAGAACCAATGCACAGGTGCGATATTTCACACCTGTCGTGGAAGACCGCCTTCTTGGTGGCTATCACGTCAGCCAGAAGGATGGGAGAGCTCCAGGCACTTTCCATCGAGTCTCCCTACCTGGTCTTCCACAGGGACAAGGTTGTCCTGCGCACCCACCCGAAATTCCTTCCGAAGGTGGTGTCGGAGTTTCACCTTAACCAAATGTTGACTCTGCCGGTGTTCTACCCCAATCACACCTCAGAGGCCGAGTATAGGCTCCATACTTTGGACCCTAGACGAGCGCTCGCTTATTATAAGGAGCGGACGGCTGAAGTTCGGGGAGAGGTTCGCCAGCTGTTTGTCACCTACGCTGAAGCCGCACCTGGCAGACCTGCAGCAAAGCGGACGATAGGCAGGTGGATCACCTCCTGCATAGAGCTGTGCTACAGGTTGGCGGGCATGGAGCCTCCCAGAGGGATAAGAGCTCATTCTACCCGCCATACCGCTGCATCAGTAGCTGCTTCCAGGGACGTCCCTATCCAGGATATCTGCAGGGCTGCTACCTGGAAGTCGGCACATACCTTTATTACCCACTACCACATCGACCTCGAGTCATGCCGGGATGCTGGTTTTGGGGCCTCGGTTCTCCAGTCTCTCTTTCCCAAGTAAGTATCGGGGGTGTGCGCCTTGCCTCCCTCCTCCCGGAGAACTGCTAGGAGTCTGCCAGAAAGTGTGGATGAACAACATATCCATGTCCCTAGAAATACAGGTTACTCACCTGTAACAGGAGTTCTAGGAATGGTATATGTTCATCCACACGACCCACCCGACCTCCCCGGCTTCGACGCACAACCTGAGCTTCCAGCGGGCCAGATCTGGCGTCATGGGGCGGAGCCGAGGGTTTTACCACCTGGGTGGGTGGGAGGAGCCAGCTTGAAGACCTCCGGCAAGAATTAAAGCGGCAAGGATACCTGCCAGAAAGTGTGGATGAACAACATATACCATTCCTGGAACTCCTGTTACAGGTGAGTAACCTGTATTTTCTCCTCTCTGATGCTTGTCTGCTTCATTCCACCCCGCCCCCCAGAGCAGGCAGCACGAGAGTGGGCATCCATGCACTGGGACCAGCGCGTGGTGCCCGGTTTGAATCCCTGGCTGTTTGTGTGGGCGTGGGGTTCTGGAATTAGAACCCTGAGCGTTTTTTTTTCCTTTTTTAATCGGTGAAGCCGTTTTTCGGAGGTAGAAAAGTTTGTGCTGGGCTGTGGAGTACAGAGGACTACTAGAGTGCGATGGGGACCTGTGGGCTTACCTTGTGTGTTGAAGCCGGTCCCGTCGACTCCTAGGTGGCCCTTCCTCCAGCCAGTGAAGAAGACTGCTGTTGTGGTCCTGATGTGTGGTCGACTCCAGCGGTCTGGTCCAGAGAGAGAGAGAGAGAGAGGAGAGTTCTGTCCCTGCTGTGCTGTAGGCTCTGTTGAGCCCGCTTTCTTATTTTCTTTAGCCCTCTGTGTCTGCTTTTAAAGTTTAAACTCTGGTCCCTTGCCTGCAGAGAAGAGCTGCATCGTCGACCATCGGGAGGCCCGCAAGGCCCGTGCTGACCACGCTCATCTGTCTCCTCCTCTTACAGTTCCTCCCACTGTCAAGGACCTCCTGCCTCCCTCCCTCCCTGTACAGCTACTTCACCCTGAGTGGAGGCGGTGAGCCGGGCGTCAGCACATTGAAGAGTGCTGACCGCCTAGTTTAAAGGGCTCTGCCAGTAGGCCATTAACTATGAGGGCAAGAGGGGTTGGGAGTTTAAAGGGCATTCACCCAAGGGACTGCTAGGGTTAGCCAGGTCCTGGTACAAAAGGATCCACAAGCAGTACTTCAATGAATGGTCAAAGAAAAAGAAAGGGTGCTTGGCTCGCAACTGCGGTTTGGTGACTGTCAAATACTGAAAATGTGTACCTGAACAGTTGTGTTGATTGCAAAGCACTGAGACTATTACTGGGACTGTGGTCCTGAGATTGTGGTTATTTGCCCCTGCAGCAAACAGTTGCCCTGAAATTATTTGCCCCTGCAATGAACAAGTGCCCTGAGATTGTGGCTAATTGTTCCTGCCACGAACAATTGCCCTGAAATTGTGGTTCTGGGAGCGTGGATATGTTCATCCACACTTTGGCATGTCCTTTTCCCTTTAAATCTTGCCAGAAGTCTTTACTGGCTGCTCCTCCCACCCACCCGGTGTATATACCTCTAGCTTCACCCCATGACGCCAGATCTTCCTTTCCGCTGTAAGATTCAGGTTCCTTGTGCTACTTCTGCAGTACTGTAGGCCCTGGATTCTAGTCGATGGTTTTGCTGCATTTGCTTTCTTTGAAACTCATAAGAGTTTACGATTCCGATCCAGTGCATCGGGCATGGAGGATAAGTCGTCCCCAGTTGCCGGTGTCCTTGCGGACAGAAAATGTCGTGCACTCGTCCCCGAGTTTCGCGGTGTCCTTGCGGACAGAAATGTGCACCGATCCCCACCTCTCGCTTATTGCTTGGGTGTCGTGCATGACACCACCTCTTGCACCATTTGTCTGGCCTTCCATCCCAATGTCCTGGGCCGACCATGGTAGCGCCTAAAAGCTAGGGAGACCAGAGTCAGAATCCACCAGTGAAATCAAGGAGTCCAGGTGGGCAGTTTCGCGACTGTGGGATCCTCCAATCAGCTCAAACAGATGGCGGCTTTCGAAGAGTAAGCTGCTCAAGCTTCAGCCAGCCAAAGTTTTTTCGTGCCGCTTAACCTGGGCTCCACTTTCACTGGGTCCTTTCGGGAGCTGTGCCAGTCTCTTCCTACCAAGGGTGAGGCGCCTTCAGGCTCGCACTCCTCCCACCCTAAGAAAAGGGACAAGGACCCTAAATCTTCTTCTGCCCGAAGAAGACGTTCCTGGGACCGAGAATGGTCCGATTCTCAGGACCTGACAGTTTCGACCTCGGTCGAGATCGCTTCCTCAGCCGCCAGCTTCTCTGACCTTCCATCAGGCCAAGGCACCAAAGCCCAGGATACAGCAGAACCGGCCGAGTTTCTCTCGACCCGATCAGTCGTTGTCGCCCGACCCGATTAGCGACTTCTTGGAGGACACCCATCCTTTCCTTCCCGGCGAGGGAACCCGTCCTTCAGGTATCGATCGAGGACTGGAGCTGGAACCTCGGTTTCACGAATCGCCTCTCCCAATTGACAGAGCGAAACCGTCGGTCTCAATCGAGACTAGGACCCCATCAGTCGAAAAAACGAAAAAGGGTCACAAACACTCCCGGAAGAGGCGCCGCCATCGATCCTCATCCTCCTCAGACGAAGAGAGACTTTGAAAGAAGCTCCATCGATGTTATTAGGACCTCATGTGGCAACAGCTAATTCTGATCGTTCAAAAGCCGGCTCCACTGGCCATTACTTGACCCCAGCCTCTTAGGCCGACGCCGACTCCTCCGGAACCGAAGACTCCAGTTCTCCCTCCGGTAGGACCGTCACTCATTCCTGTTCGGCCTGTTCCGGTCTCCCCACCAATTTTGGTGGCGCCACCGCCTAAGCAGCCTCAGGGAGGGGCCCCCTTGAAGGAGGATCGGACAGATACGGGCCTGCCCCGTTGTCTGTCCATCACTGATTTCCCTGATCACCCTCTACGTATTGAAGGGGACATAGGCGGGAGACCCCTGTATCCCGACTCCTTGGACTCTGATACCACTGGTCTTCACTCACACCCTTATGATGAGTTGTCAGTGACCGGCCTGGAGGAAGGTCCTTCCTCTTTCCAAGGCATCCTTCGACTTATTTTAGAGTCCACGGTATGCCTTGGAGCCTATCCAAAAGCGGAATATCCTCTCGCCGATATCCTTAAGAGGGGAATACCTGACGGAGGCCTTCCCAGTGGCCGAAGCCATTGTTGGCCTGGCCCTGAGCTCATGGCAGCGCCCTGCCTCTGCCCGCCCGCCTGCCCACATAGCCTCGCAAGTACACTGTACCCATGGGGGTCCATGGCTCTTCACTGAGCATCCTCGGCCGAGCCTTGTAACTGCCTCAGTGTTTAGGCACTTTGGTAGCTCAGCCGATACTGACTGCCCCTGGACAAGGAGTCCAAAAATATGGACCATTCTGCCTGGAAGGTATATGCGGCCTCATCCTTGGGCCTTCGTCAGGCCAGCTCGGCAGTGATCATAGGACTCTTCTCTCATGCCCTCTTGGGGTCGCTAGATGAAGTCCTCCCTCATCTCCCAGTGGACATGCAGACCACGGTTAAGCAAGCCTGTGACCAGGGCTGTGCTGTTGCAAAACAGCAGCTCCAGAGGCTTTGGACATTGGAGGTTCCTGTGCCCATTCACTAGCAGCTGCAGTGGCCACTCTCCGCAGGGCCTGGCTGAGATTATCCTCTTCCGGTGGATACTCAGCACAAGTTAGCTGATGTGCCCTTCCTTGGCACTGACCTCTTCAGTCCAGGAGTGGCAGATCACCTCCAGCGCATAGAGCAATCCAATGCCACCTTGGATGCCACTTCTGCGGAGGGTTCTTTGGGCAAGAACCAGCAGAAGCACAAGAAGAAGCCTTTTCAGCACTCTTCTCCTGTGGTTAGACAGCCCCCCTTCCAGGGAGGTCAGCAGCATTAACAGCAGGCTCAAGCTTGGCGCCCTAGGCCCAAGCAGGGTCCTCAACAGTCCTAAAGGAGGCCGGGTGCGGTCCAGGAGCCCCTCCTCCTCTAAGCCTGCACAGTGATGGGTTGGGGGTGGCCACCCCTAGTCATGCCAGTTCTGGGTCCTCCCGTGAGGGGCCAGCTCTGCCACTTTCTTTCCGTCTGGTCCGGTATCACTTCGGACAGGTGGGTCCTGGAAGTGGTCAGTTGGGGACTGCCTCTAGAGTTCGAGCAGTACCCTCCTTGCTGAGTCCGTGCCCCACGGGAGGAAAGGATCTCAGCTGGCACTCAGTCAGCCCTTCAGGATGACATTGCTCAGCTCCTCCACAAGGAGGCGGTAGCTCCAGTGCCGGATCCTCCTACAGACCCAGGCTTCGTGTCCAGGTACTTCCTGGTGCTCAAGCGGACGAGGGGTTGGCGCCCCATCCTAGGTCTCCACGACCTGAATCATTATCTCAGGTCTCGCACCTTCGGGATGGTAACTCTGAACCAGATCATACCATCTCTGGAGCGAAACGTGGTTCTGTTCACTGGATCTACAGGATGCGTTCTTTCACGTCCCAATCCGCCCATCCCACCAGCGGTTCCTCCGCTTCAGGGTCGAAGGGACCCTGTACAAGTTCCAAGCCATGCCGTTCAGCCTGTCATCGGCCCCTTGGGTCTTCACCAAATGCATTGCAGTGGTGGCAGCCCATTTACGCATCAAAGGGTTCGGATATACCCTACCACGATTATTGCCTTGGCGGGTTCCTCCCTGCAGGAGGTGGAGAGGTCCAGGGACCTGGCCCTCCGAACCTGTTCCTAATTAGGCCTCCTGATCAATGAGGCCAAGTCGGAACTCGTGCCCTCTCAGGTGATGGGCTTTATCAGGGCAGAGCTCAACTCTCATCAAGCCAGAGCTCGGCTTCCAGCGAACAGGGCGGAGTTTCTTTCCTCCTTTGCCCAATCATTTCTGGTTGGGCACTTGTGCCCTGCCTGGAACTTCCTACGCCTTCAGGGTTACATGGTGGCGTGCACCTCAGTGGTCCATTGGGCCAGATTGCACATGCGCCCCCTCCAGTGGGAGCTGGCCACTCAGTGGACTCAGTGTCAGGGTCTTTTCGACCAGCTGGTCACTGTCACCCAGAAGATGTGGGACGCTCTCCAATGGTGGACCATCTCAGAACTGTTGCAGGAAGAGATCCCATTTGTCCGCCCTTGAGCCGACGGTCGTCCTCACGACCAGTGCCTCTCACATGGGCTGGGGAGCCCACATGGGGGACAACAGGGCCCACAGGTTCTGGACCCCGAGGAGTCCCGATGCCACATCAACCTGTTGGAGCTCAGAGCAGTCAGACTGGCACTCAGCATTCGCTCCTCAGCTCCGGGGTCAAGTGGTTCAAGTCCAGACGGACAATACCACGACCATGTACTACCTCAACAAACAGGGCTGCACACACTCCCGTCTGCTGTGCAAGGAGGCGCTCCGCATCTGGACCCTCATCAGCCAGTTGAAGGCAGATCTCCTAGCCATCCATGTGGCAGGAATCTTGAACCAACTGGCGGATGCTCTCAGCCGCCTAGGCCAGACATCCCACGAGTGATCCCTCCATCCAGAGGTAGCTTACAGTCTGTTCTCCCATTGGGGCAAACCGTTGGTGGACCTGTTTGCCTCCAGGCAGAACACCAAGCTGAGGCTGTACCATGCCCGCCCCCTTCAGCAGGGCTCGCTGCAGGGGGATGCCTTTTCGAGGCCGTGGACCCCAGGCCTTCGCTACGCCTTCCCATTTCCTTTGATCCACAAGGTGTTACTCAAGGTGAGGAGGGACAAGGCGAAGGTGATCCTGGTAGCCCCAGATTGGCCCTGCCATTTCTGGTATCCAGATCTCCTCAGCCTAAGCTGCAGGGCCCCGGAGCAGCTTTGTACACGCCCAGACCTGATATCATTGAACCAGGGGAAGGTATTCCACCCAGACCTTCAATCCCTGCACCTCACAGCCTGGTACCTCAGCGGCTAGAGTTCCAGGCTCTGGGTCTTTCTGAGGATGTCTATACCGTGGTGGAGGCATCTCGTAAGGAATCGACCAGGAAATGTTATTCCTTCAAATGGAAAAGGTTTTCCATTTGGTGTCAGGGTAAGAGTCTGGATCCCTTATCCTGCTCTGTGGCTAACATTTTAGACTACCTTTGGTCTCTCTTCAAAGGAGGTCTTTGGTCATCGACCCTTAGGGTGCACCTGGCAACCATCTCTGCTTACCGGGTGCAGGCCGGTCAATCAACATTGGCACAGGAGACAGTGGTCGGGTGCTTTTTCAAAGGCCTGGATCACATATCCCCTCCGGTGCGTGAACCTCCACCTCCGTGGGATCTTCTGCTGGTTTTGGCAAAGCTCATGGGCAAGCCATTCGAACCCATGCACAAGTGTGAGCTCTCACACTTGTCATGGAAGACTGCCTTCCTGGTGGCTATCACGTCAGCCAGAAGGACAAGGGAGCTCCAAGCGCCTCGGTGGACTCCCCTTACCTGGTCTTTCACAGGGACAAAGTTGTCCGCGCCTTCCCAAAATTCCTTCCGAAGGTGGTGTCAAGAGTTTCACCTTAACCAGGTGTTGACTCTGCTGGTATATTTCCCTAACTACACATGGACGCGAGTACAGGCTCCATACCCTGGACCTTAGACATGCTCTCTCCTACTACAGGGAGAGGATGGCGGAAATTCGGGGAAAGGTTAGCCAGCTGTTTGTCACCTACGCTGAAGCTGCTTCTGGCAGACCTGCAGCCAAACGGACTATTGCAAGATGGATTACATCATGCATAGGTCTGTGCTATGAGTTGGTGGGCAAGGAGCCTCCCAGAGAGATAAGAGCTCATTCTCCCCACCATACTGCTGCATTGGTGGCTGCTTCCAGGGACATCAGTATCGAGGAAATCTGCCGGGCTGCTACCTGGAAGTCAAACACCTTCATCGCCCATTACCACATCGACCTTGAGTCGCGTCGGGATGCTGGTTTTGGGGCCTCAGTTCTCCAATCTCTGTTGGGGTGTGCTGCTTCCCTCCTCCCGGAGAACTACTGGGAGTCTGCCAGAGTGTGGATGAACAACATATCCACGCTCCTCGAAAAACAGGTTACTTACCTGTAACAGTAGTTCTAGGAGTGGTATATGTTGTTCATCCACACCCACCTGACCTCCCCGGCTTTAGGTGCATCACCTTGCTTCCAGTGGGCTAAGATCTGGGGTCATGGGGCAGAGCTGAGGTATATACCACCCGGGTGGGTGGGAGGAGCCAGCTTGAAGACTTCCGGCAAGATTTAAAGGGGAAAGGGACATGCCAAAGAGTGTGGATGAACAACATATACCACTCCTAGAACTACTGTTACAGGTGAATAACCTGTTTTTATTTGCCCCTGCTGCGAACAAGTGCCCCGAGATTGTGGTTAATTGCCCCTGCAATGAAAAGTTGCCTGTAGATTGTGGTTAATTGCCCCTGCAACAAACAAGTGCCCTGAGATTGTGCTTAATTGACCCTGCAACAAACAAGTGCCTGAGACTGTGCTTAATTGCCCTGCAACAAACAAGTGCCCTGAGATTGTAGTTATTTGCCCTGCAATGAGCAAGTACCCTGAGATTGTAGTTAATTGCCCTGCAATGAACAGTTGCCCTGAGATCATGGTTACTTGCCCCTGCAACAAACAGTTGCCCTGAGATTATGGTTAATTGCCCCTGCAACAAACAAGTGCCCTGAGATTGTGTTTAATTGCCCCTGCAACAAACAGGTGCCCTGAGCTTGTGGTTAATTGCCCCTGCAATGAACAGGTGCCCTGAGATTGTGGTTAATTGCCCCTGCAATGAACAGTTGCCCTGAGATCGTGGTTAATTGCCACTGCAATGAACAACTGCCCTGAGATTATGGATAATTACCCCTGCAACAAACAAGTGCCCTGAGACTGTAGTTAATTGCCCTGCAACAAACATGCCCTGAGATTGTGGATAATTGCCCTACAAGGAACAAGTGCCCTGTGATTGTGGTCATTTGCCCTGCAATGAACAATTACTCTGAGATTGTGGTTAATTGCCCCTGCAATTAACAGTTGCTCTGAATTGTGGTTAATTGCCTGCAATGAACACTTGCCCTGAGATTGTGTTTAATTGCCCCTGCAACAAACAAGTGCCCTGAGATTGTAATTTGCCCTGCAATGAGCAAGTGCCCTGAGATTGTAGTTAATTGCCCTGTAATGAACAGTTGCCCTGAGATCATGGTTACTTGCCCTGCAACAAACCGTTGCCCTGAGATTATGGTTAATTGCCCTGCAACAAACAAGTGCCCTGAGATTGTGTTTAATTGCCCTGCAACAAACAGGTGCCGGAGATTGTGGTTAATTGCCCTACAATGAACAAGGTCCCTGAGATTCTGGTTAATTGCCCCTGCAACAAACAAGTGCCCTGAGATTGTGGTTACTTGCCCCTGCAAAGAACAATTGTTCTGAGATTGTGGTTAATTGCCCCTGCAACAAATAAGTGCCCTGAGATTGTGCTTAATTATCCCCTGCAATGAACTGCCCTGAGATCATTGTTAATTGCCCCTGCAATTAGCAATTGCCCTGAGATTGTGTTAAATTGCCCCTGCAATGAACAGTTGCCATGAGATTCTGGTTAATTGCCCCTCCAATGAACAGGTGCCCTGAGATTGTGCTTAATTGCCCTGCAATGAACAATTGCCCTGAGATTGTGGTTAATTGCCCCTGCAACAAACAAGTGCCCTGAGATTGTAGTTATTTGCCCCTGCAACAAACAAGTGCCCTGAGATTGTGGTTAATTGCCCCTGCAATGAAAAGTTCCCTGGAGATTGTGGTTAATTGCCCCTGCAACAAACAAGTGCCCTGAGATTGTAATTAATTGTCCCTGCAACAAACAAGTGCCCTGACATTGTGTTTAATTGCCCCTGCAACAAACAAGTGCCCTGAGATTGTGGTTATTTGCCCCTGCAATGAACAAGTGCCCTGAGATTGTGGTTAATTGCCCCTACAATGAACAAGTGCCCTGAGATCATCATTAATTGTCCCTGCAATGAACAGTTGCTCTGAGATCATGGTTAATTGCTGCTGCAATGAACAGTTGCCCTGAGATTATAGTTAATTGCCCCTGCAACAAACAAGTGCCCTGAGATTGTGTTTAATTGCCCCTGCAGTGAACAGGTGCCCTGAGATTGTGGTTAATTGCCCCTACAATCAACAAGAGCCCTGCAATTGTGGTCATTTGCCCCTGCAATGAACAATTGCCCTGAGATTGTGGTTAATTGCCCCTGCAATGAACAAGTGCCCTGAGATTGTGGTCATTTGCCCCTGCAAATAACAATTGCTCCAAGATTTTGGTTAATTGCACCTGCAAAAAACAACTGCCCTGAGATTATAGTTAACTGTCCCTGCAACAAACAAGTGCCCTGAGATTGTGGTAAATTGCCCCTGCAATAAACAATTGCTCTGAGATTGTGGGTAATTGCTCCTGCAACAAATAAGTGCCCTGAGATTGAGCTTAATTACCCCTGCAATGAACAACTTACCTGAGATCAATGTTAATTGCCCCTGCAATGAGCAATTGCCCTGAGATTGTGTTAAATTGTCCCTGCAATGAACAGGTGCCCTGAGATTCTGGTTAATTGCCCCTGCAATGAACCATTCCCTGGAGATTGTGGTTAATTGCCCCTGCAATGAACAGTTGCCTAGAGATTGTGGTCAACTGCCCCTCAAATGAACAACTTCCCTGAGATTGTGCTTAATTGCCCCTGCAATGAACAATTGCCCTGAGATTGTGGTTAATTGCCCCTGCAACAAACAAGTGCCCAGAGATTGTAGTTATTTGCCCCTGCAATGAATAATTGCCCAGAGGTTGTGTTTAATTGCCCCTACAATGAACAGTTGCCCTGAGATTGTGGTTAATTGCTCCTGGAAAGAACCATTGCCCTGAGATTGTGGTTAATTGCCCCTGCAATGAACAGTTGCCTTGAAATTGTGGTCAGTTGTCCCTCCAATGAACAAGTGCCCTGTGATTGTGCTTAATTGCCCCTGCAATGAACAATTGTCCTGAGATCATGGTTAATTGCCCCTTCAATGAACAATTGCCCTGAGATCGTGGTTAATTGCCCCTGCAACAAACAGTTGCCCTGAGATTATGGTTAATTGCCCCTGCAACAAGTGCCCTGCGATTGTGGTTATTTGCCCCTGCAATTAACAATTCCCCTGAGATTGTGGTTATTTGCCCCTGCAATGAACAAGTGCCCTGAGATTCTGCTTAATTACCCCTGCAATGAAAAATTGCCCTGAGATCATGGTTAATTGCCCCTGCAATGAGCAATTGCCCTGAGATTGTGTTTAATTGACCCTGCAATAAATAGTTGCCCTGAGATTGTGGTTAATTGCCCCTGCAATGAACCATTGCCCAGATATTGTGGTTAATTGCCCTTGCAATGAACAGTTGCCTGGAGATTGTTGTTAATTACCCCTGCAACAAACAATTGCCCTGAGATTGTGGTTAATTGCCCCTGAATTGGACAAGTGCCCTGAGATTGTGGTTAATGGCCCCTGCAATGAACCACTGCCCTGAGCTGTGTTTAATTGCCCTGCAATGAACTGGTGCCTGAGATTGTGGTTATTTGCCCTGCATTGAACAAATGCCCTGAGATTGTGGTTAATTGCGCCTGCAATGAACAAGTGCCTGAGAATGTGCTTAATTACTCCTGCAATGAACAGTTGCCCTGAGATTGTGATTTGCCCTGCAATGAACAAGTGCCCTGAGATTGTGGTTAATTGCCCCTGCTACAAACAAGTGCCCTGAGATTGTGATTATTTGCCCCTGCAACAAACAGTTGCCTTGAGATTGTGGTGATTTGCCCTGCAATGAACAGTTGCCCTGAGATTGTGGTTATTTGCCCCAGCAGTGAATAGTTGCCCTGGATTTTGGTAGTTGCCCTGTTCCTGGCAAACTGCCCTGCAATGAATAGTTGCACTGAGATTCTGTTTATTTGCCCTGCAATGAACAATTGCCCTGTGTTTGTGTTTAATTGCCCCATTAATGAACAGTTGCGAGATTATGTTAATTGCCACGGCAATAAACAAGTGCCCTGAGATTGTGGTTTATTACTCCTACAACTAATAATGCCCTGAGATTGTGGTTATTGCCCTGCAATGAACAGTTGCCCTGAGATCATGGTTATTTGCCCTGCAATGAACAGTTGCCCTGAGATCATGGTTAATTGCCCTACAATGAACAAGTGCCCTGAGATTGTGGTCATTTGCCCTGCAAATAATTGCTCTGAGATTGTGGTTGATTGCCTGCAAAAACAAGTGCCGGAGATTGTGGTTAATGCCCCTGCAACAAACAAGTGCCCTGAGATTGTGTTTAGTTGCCCTGCAACAAACAAGTGCCCTGAGATTGTGGTTAATTGCCCCTGCAAGGACAGTTGCCCTGAGATCGTGGTTACTTGCTGCCCGCAACAATCAGTTGCCCTGAGATTATGGTTAATTGC
Source organism: Neoceratodus forsteri (assembly GCA_016271365.2). Taxonomy (NCBI): domain Eukaryota; kingdom Metazoa; phylum Chordata; order Ceratodontiformes; family Ceratodontidae; genus Neoceratodus; species Neoceratodus forsteri. Next base: position 141,465,440 of record JADMNL010000034.1, read on the forward strand.
CCCTGCAACAAACAAGTGCCCTGAGATTGTGTTTAATTGCCCTGTAACGAACAGGTGCCCTGAGATTGTGTTTATTTGCCCTGCAATAAACAATTGCTCTGAGAAACAGAAACATAGACTTTGACAGCAGATAAGGACCGCTTGGCCCATCTTGTCCGCCCATTTCCCTACCTACAGGATAGGCCGCAGATCCTAGTTAAGCAACAGCCTATTTCTTCCTACCCACCACAAGAATTGCCTTATGTCTGTCCCATGCATTCCTGAATTCTTCCACAGTTTTAGACCCCACAACCTGCTCAGGAAGGCTGTTCCATGCATCCACTACCCTCTCTGTGAAATAATACTTCCTCACATTGCCCCTGAACTGCCCCCCTTCTCTCTTTAAATTGTGTCCCCTTGTTCTTGCATGTCTCTTTTTCTGAAAGATGCTACCCTCTTGGACTTTGTTGATTCCACTGAGGTACTTAAAAGTTTCTATCTTGTCCCCCCTCTCCCTTCTTTCCTCAAGGGTATACATATTAAGCTCCTTTAGTCTCTCATACGGCTTCTCTTGCAGAACCTGCAACATTTTAGTTGCGCTCCTGTGGACTGCCTCTATCCTGTCTATGTCCTTGCGGAGATGGGGTCTCCAGAACTGGACGCAGTACTCCAGATGGGGTCTCACCAACTATCTGTACAGAGGGATAACAACTTCCTGTTTTCTGCTGCTGATGCCTCTCCTATGCATCCCAGTATACCCCACCCTCCCTGCCTTCTCACTTTGCCTGCCTAACCTTAAGGTCATCTGATATAATTACCCCCAGGTCCCTTTCCTTTTTGTTGTTGTTACTACCTCCCCCATTGTGTATTCTTCCCCGGTTCTTGTTTCCCAGGTGCATTATTTTGCACTTCTTTGCACTGAATCCTAGCTGCCATACTTCTGACCATTCCTCCAACCTTGCCAAGTCCCTTCTCATCCTTTCCACGCCTCCTTGTGTATCAACCCTGTTGCAGATCTTTGTGTCATCTGCAAAAAGGCATACTTTCCCTTTCAGTCCCTCTTCAATGTCACTGATGAAGACATTAAAAAGAACTGGACCCAATCCTGAACCCTGCGGTACCCCACTAGTAACCCCTCTTTCTTCAGAGTGGACTCCATTTACAATTACCTTCTGTGTCCTGTTGTCCAGCCAATGTTTTACCCAGGCTACCACCCTGGGACCCACTCCCAAGCTGGTTAATTTGACTATTAATCTTTTGTGTGGGACTGTGTCAAATGCCTTGCTAAAGTCTATGTAGGCCATGTCCGCAGCCCCTCCCTGGTCTACTACATTGGTCACCCAGTCAAATAAATCTATTAGATTCATCTGACATGACCTTCCTGCTGTGAACCCATGCTGCCTTGGGTCCCTGCCCCACTGACCTCTAGGTACTCAACTATTCTTTCCTTCAGAGTGACTCCATCACTTTCCCTCCCACAGAGGTCAGACTGACAGGTCTGTAGTTTCTGCCTCTGTCTTGGTCCCACTTTTGTGAAGGGGAATCACATCCACCTTCCTCCAGTCCTCGGGTACCACACCATCCTCCCATGATTTATTAAAAAGAGTAGCCAGTGGTTTCACTAGTTCCTCCCTAAATTCTTTTAGAATTCTGGGGTGAATTCCATCAGGACCCATTACTTTGTCCACCTTCAGTTTTAGGAGTTCTTGCAGAACCCTTTCTTCTGTGAAAGGACTGGGATCGACCCCCCTATCAAGAGTGCTTCTGTTAATTGGTTTACGCACTTCCTCCTCCTCGTTTGTGAATACTGAGCAGAAATATTCGTTCAGTATTCCTGCTTTTCACTGTCCCCTCTGCCCACCCACCGTTCATTCTATTCAGCCTCACTATCCCTCCTTTGTCTTTCTGCGCTCGTTGATGTACCTATAAAGGTTTTATCTCCTTCTTGACTGAGTTGGCTATCTTTTCCTCAGTTTGCACCTTTGCTATTCTGACTTCCCTCCCTGCTTCCTTCTGCCTTAACTGGTACAGCTTTCTTCCTGCTCCTTCTGTGTTTCCTTATACTTCCAGAATGCTATCTTTTTCTTCCTGACTTTCACAGCCACCTCTTTTGAGAACCATAGTGGCCTTTTCTTGTTTTGATTTGTTTATTGCTTCACACAAAGCTTGTTGCCTCTGTGATGGCAGTTTTGATGATTCCCATTGTTGCTCCACACCTCCTTCTAGCCTGTTAGCTAGTGCTTTTCTGAGGCACTCTCATCTTGCCAAAGTCAGCCCTCCTAAAGTCCAGTACCCTCACTTTTGTATGGCTTGACTCTGTAGCTGAGTTTAACGTGGACCACACTGTTTGATGGTCACTTGTTCCCAGATGGCAACCCACTTCTAGATCTGAGATCTTCTCACTGCCCCGTTTGAGAGTCACGAGGTCTAAGATTCCTCCCTCATGAGTGGGTTCTGAAACTAGCTGGTCTGAGGCCTGCCACCTGTAAGGCAACAAGAATGGCCCTGCTCTTGGATGTGGCTGCAGCAAATGTGCTCCAGTTAACATCTGGCATATTCAGGTCTCCCATCAACAGTATCTCCCTTTCTCTGCCATTCTAAGAATGCCTTCTATCATATCCTTGTCCATTCCTCCCCCTGACACGGGGTCTGTACACACCCCTGTGCGGATTGTGGTCGCTTTCCAGTCTCCAAGGTGACCCACAGTGCTTCCTCTCCTGCCTGTTTACTCTTTTGTTCAGTTGCTTTTATCCTTCCTTTACATGAGAGCTACTCCTCCCCTCCTCCCTGCCTGTCTCTCCTGTAGGTTATGTACCCTGGTATGTTAACATCCCAGTCATGGTTTTCTGTGTACCATGTTTCTGTGACTGCTACAATATCCAGGCATCCTCTTCCATCAAGGCCACCAGCTCAGGGAGCTTGTTGCCCAGAATCACGAGCATTGGTACTCATTACCCTCCATTTCCTGATGGCCTTACTCCTTTTGCCCCATCCCTGTCCTTCTTGCCTTTGTCACTTTCTCCATTTACCCTGCCCTTCTCCCTATCGACACTTCTATGTTGGAGTTGCCACACTTGCTACCGTGATTTTTTGGGGGCTAGGATTTCCTGCTCCTTTCAGTGCCTCTCCCCTTGGCTAGTTTAAATGCTTGCCAATGAAGCATTTAAACCTATCACCTAGGATCGGTTCCTTCCTGGACAAATGCAGCCCATCATGCCAGTATGGCATGCATCACTCAGGTGGACCCCAGTCCCAATGAAGCCAAATCCCTGGGCTCCACCAGTTTTCCAACCACTGATTGAATCGCTGGTGCGGAACACCCTAGCCTCTCCTATGCCATAGATGGGCAGCACCTCTGAGAAGGTTACCATGTGTGCTACTTGTCTAAGGCCCTCCCCAATTCCACAAACTCTTGCTGCACTTCTCTAATCCCCAAGATTGTGGTTATTGCCCCTGCAATGAATAATTGCTCTGAGATTGTAGTTAATTGCTCCTGCAGTGAACAGTTGCCCTGAGATTGTGGTTAATTGCCCCTGTAATGAGCGAATGTCCTGAGATCATGGTTAATTGCCCTGCAACAAACAAGTGCCCAGAGATTGGGGTTAATTGCCCCACAACAAACAAGTGCCCTGAGATTGTGGTTAATTGCCCTGCAACAAACAAGTGCCTGGAGAGTGTGGCTAATTGCCCTGCAATGAAAAGTTGCCTGGAGATTGTGGTTAATTACCCCAGCAACAAACAATTGCCCTGAGATTGTGCTTAATTGTCCCTGCAACAAACAGGTACCTGAGATTGTGGTTATTTGCCCCTGCAATAAACAGTTGCCCTGAGATTATAGTTAATTGCCCTGCAACAAACAAGTGCCCTGAGATTGTGTTGAAACTGCCCTGCAATGAACAGGTGCCCTGAGATTGTGGTTAATTGCCCCTACAAATGAACAAGTGCCATGAGATTCTGGTCATTTGCCCCGGCAATGAACAATTGCTCTGAGATTGGGGTTAATTTCCTCTGCAAAGAACAGATGCCCTGAGATTGTGTTTAATTGCCCCTGCAATGAACAGTTGTCCTGACATTCTAGTTAATTGCCCATGCAATGAACAGTTTCCCTGAGATTGTGGTTAATTGCTCCTACAATGAACAGGTGCCCTGAGATTGTGGTTAATTGCCCCTACAATGAAAAAGTGCCCAGAGATTATGGTCATTTGCCCCTGCAATGAACAATTGCTCTGAGATTGTGGTTAACTGCCCCCGCAAAGAACAGTTGCACCGAGATTCTGGTTATTTGCCCCTTCAATGAACAAGTGGTGTGAGATTGTTTTTAGTGCCCCTGCAATTAACAGTTGCCCTAGATTCTGGTTAATTGCCCTGCAACAAACAAGTGCCCTGAGATTGTGTTTAATTGACCCTGCAACAAACAGGGGCCCAGAAATTGTGGTTAATTGCCTCTGCAATGAAAAGTTGCCTGGAGATTGTGGTTAATTGCCCCTGCAAAAACAAGTGATCTGAGATTGTGTTTAATTGCCCCTGCAACATACAAGTACCGGAGTTGTGGTTAGTGCCCGTCAATGAAAAAGTTGCCTCGAGATTGTGTTTAATTGCCCTACAACAAACAAGTGCCCTGATTTTGTGGTTATTTGCCCTATAATGAACAAGTGCCCTGAGATTGTGGTTAATTGCCCTGAAATGAACAGTTGCCCTGAGATCATGGTTACTTGCCCCTGCAACGAACAGTTGCACTGAGATTATGGTTAATTGCCCCTGCAACAAACAAGTGCCCTGAGATTGTGGTTAATTGCCCCTGCAATGAACAGGACCCCTGAGAGTGTGGTAATTTGCCCCTGCAATGAACAAGTGCCCGGAGATTGCGGTTAATTGCCCCTGAAATGAACATTTGCCCTTAAATCATGCTTTATTGCCCCTGCAATGAACAGTTGCCCTGAGAGTATGGTTAATTGCCCCTGCAACAAACAAGTGCCCTGAGATTGTGGTTAATTGCCCCTGCAATGAACAGGAGCCCTGAGAGTGTGGTAATTTTCCCCTGCAATGAACAATTGCCCGGAGATTGTGGTTAATTGCCCCTACATTGGACAAGTACCCTCAGATTGTGGTTAATTGCCCCTACAATGAACAAGTGCCCTGAGATTGTGCTTAATTACCAAAGCAATGAACGATTTCCTAGAGATTGTGGTTAATTGCCCTGCTATGAACAGTTGCCCTGAAATTATGATTAATTGCCCTGCAACAAAAAGTGCCCTGAGATTGTAGTTGATTGCCCTGCAATGAACTGGTGCCCTGAGATTGTGGTTGTTGCCCTGCAATGAACAATTGCTCTGAGATTGTGGTTGTTTGCCCCTGCAATGAAGAATTGCTCTGAGATTGTGGTTGGTTGCCACTGCAATGAACAGTTGCCCTGAGATTGTGTTTAATAGCCCCTGCAATGAACAAATGCCCTGAGATCATGGTTAATTGCCCTGCAACAAACAAGTGCCCTGAGATCGTGGTTACTTGCCCTACAACAAACAGTTGCCCTGAGATTATGGTTAATTGCCCCTGCAACATGCAAGTGCCTGGAGATTGTGGTTAATGCCCTGCAATGTAAAGTTGCCTGAGATTGTGGTTAATTGCCCTGCAAAAACAAGTGCCTTGAGATTGTGATTACTTCTTGCCCGCAACAGAACAGTTCTAGATTATGATTAATTGCCCCTGCAACAAACTTGTGCCCTGAGATTGTGGTTAGTACCTCTGCAACAAACAAGTGCCCTGAGATTGTTTAATTGCCCCTGCAACAAACAAGTGCCTGGAGATTGTGGTTAATTGCCCCTGCAACAAACAAGTGCCCTGAGATTGTGGTTAATTGCCCCTGAAACAAACAAGTGCCCTGAGATTGTGTTTAGTTGCCCCTGCAACAAACAAGTGCCCTGAGATTGTAGTTAATTGCCCCTGCAAGGAACAGTTGCCCTGAGATCGTGGTTACTTGCCCATGCAACAATCAGTTGCCCTGAGATTATGGTTAATTGCCCCTGCAACAAACAAGTGCCCTGAGATTGTGTTTAATTGCCCCTGTAACGAACAGGTGCCCTGAGATTGTGTTTATTTGCCCCTGCAATGAACAATTGCTCTGAGAAACATAGAAACATAGACTTTGACAGCAGATAAGGACCGCTTGGCCCATCTAGTCCGCCCATTTCCCTACCTACAGGATAGGCCGCAGATCCTAGTTAACCAACAGCCTATTTCTTCCTACCTCCCACAAGAATTGCCTTATGTCTGTCCCATGCATTCCTGAATTCTTCCACAGCTTTAGACCCCACAACCTGCTCAGGAAGGCTGTTCCATGCATCCACTACCCTCTCTGTGAAATAATACTTCCTCACATTGCCCCTGAACTGCCCCCTTCTCTCTTTAAATTGTGTCCCTTGTTCTTGCACGTCTCTTTTCTGAAACATGCTACCCTCTTGGACTTTGTTGATTCCACTGAGGTACTTAAAAGTTTCTATCTTGTCCCCTCTCCCTTCTTTCCTCAAGGGTATACATATTAAGCTCCTTTAGTCTCTCCTCATGCGGCTTCTCTTGCAGACCCTGCAACATTTTAGTTGCCCTCCTCTGGACTGCCTCTATCCTGTCTATGTCCTTTCGGAGATGGGGTCTCTAGAACTGGACTCAGTACTCCAGATGGGGTCTCACCAACTGTCTGTACAGAGTGATAACTTCCTGTTTTCTGCTGCTGATGCCTCTCCCTATGCATCCCAGTATATCCCCACTCTGCCTACTGCCTTCTCACTTTGCCTGCTAACCTTAAGGTCACCTGATATGATAACCCCCAGGTCCCTTTCCTTTTTTGTTGTTACTACCTCCCCCCCATTGTGTATTCTTCCCCTGGGTTCTTGTTTCCCAGGTGCATTATTTTGCACTTCTTTGCACTGAATCCTAGCTGCCATACTTCTGACCATTCCTCCAACCTTGGCAAGTCCCTTCTCATCCTTTCCATGCCTCCTTGTGTATGAACCCTGTTGCAGATCTTTGTGTCATCTGCAAAAAGGCATACTTTTCCTTCCAGTCCCTCTTCAATGTCACTGATGAAGACATTAAAAAGGACTGGACCCATTCCTGAACCCTGCGGTTCCCCACTAGTAACCCCTCTTTCTTCAGAGTGGACTCCATTTACAATTACCGTCTGTGTCCTGTTGTGCAGCCAATGTTTTACCCAGGCTACCACCCTGCAACCCACTCCCAGGCTGGTTAATTTGACTATTAATCTTTTGTGTGGGACTGTGTCAAATGCCTTTCTAAAGTCTAGGTAGGCCATGTCCACAGCCCCTCCCTGGTCTACTACATTGGTCACCCAGTCAAGAAATCTATTAGATTCGTCTGACATGACCTTCCTTCTGTGAACCCATGCTGCCTTGGGTCCTGTGCCCCACTGACCTCTAGGTACTCAACTATTCTTTCCTTCAGAAGTGACTCCATCCTTTCCTCCCACAGAGGTCAGACTGACAGGTCTGTAGTTTCTTGCCTCTGTCTTGGTCCCACTTTGTGAAGGGAATCACATCCACCTTCCTCCAGTCCTCGGGTACCACACCATCCTCCCATGATTTATTAAAAAGAGTAGCCAGTGGTTTCACTAGTTCCTCCCTAAATTCTTTTAGAATTCTGGGGTGGAATTCCATCAGGATCCATTACTTTGTCCACCTTCAGTTTTAGGAGTTCTTGCAGAACCCTTTCTTCTATGAAAGGACTGGGATCGAACCCCTATCAAGAGTGCTTCTGTTAATTGGATTAGACACTTCCTCCTCCTCTTTTGTGAATACTGAGCAGAAATATTCGTTCAGTATTCCTGCCTTTTCCTGTCCCCTCTGCCCACCCACGTTCATTCTATTCAGCCTCACTATCCCTCCCTTTGTCTTTCTGCGCTCGGTGATGTACGTATAAAAGGTTTTATCTCCCTTCTTAACTGAGTTGGCTATCTTTTCCTCAGTTTGCGCCTTTGCTATTCTGACTTCCCTCCCTGCTTCCTTCTGCCTTAACTGGTACAGCTCTCTGTCCTGCTCCTTCTGTGTTTCCTTATACTTCCAGAATGCTATCTTTTTCTTCCTGACTTTCACGCCACCTCTTTTGAGAACCATAGTGGCTTTTTCTTTGTTTTGATTTGTTTGTTTGCTTCACACAAAGGCTTGTTGCCTCTGTGATGGCAGTTTTGATGATTCCCCATTGTTGCTCCACACCTCCTTCTAGCCTGTTCTAGTGCTTTTCTGAGGCACTCTCCCATCTTGCCAAAGTCAGCCCTCCTAAAGTCCAGTACCCTCACTTTTGTATGGCTGACTCTGTAGCTGAGTTTAACGTGAACCACACTGTTTGATGGTCACTTGTTCCCAGATGGCAACCCACTTCTAGATCTGAGATCTTCTCACTGCCCCGCTTGAGAGCACGAGGTTTAAGGTTCCTCCCTCACGAGTGGGTTCGAAACTAGCTGTCTGCGGCCTGCCACCTGTAAGGCAACAAGAATGGCCCTGCTCTTGGATGTGGCTGCAGCAATGTGCTCCAGTTAACATCTGGCATATTCAGGTCTCCATCAACAGTATCTCCCTTTCTCTGCCATTCTAAGAATGCCTTCTATCATATCCTTGTCCATTCCTTCCCCCTGACACGGGGGTCTGTACACGACCCCTGTGCAGATTGTGGTGCGCTTTCCAGTCTCCAAGGTGACCCACAGTGCCTCCTCTCTTCCCTGTTTACTCTTTTGTTCAGTTGCTTTTATCCCTTCCTTTACATAGAGAGCTACTCCTCCCCCTCTCCTCCCCTGCCTGTCTCTCCTGTAGGTTATGTACCCTGGTATGTTAACATCCCAGTCATGGTTTTCTGTGTACCATGTTTTTGTGACTGCTACAATATCCAGGCATCCCTCTTCCATCAAAGCCACCTGCTCAGGAGCTTGTTGCCCAGAATCTGGGCATTGGTACTCATTACCCTCCATTTCCTGATGGCCTTATTCCTTTTGCCCCATCCCTGTCCTTCTTGCCTTTGTCCTTTCTATTTACCCCTGCCCTTCTCCCTATCGACACCTCTATTGTGGAGTTTGCCACACTTACTACCGTGATTTTTTGGAGGCTAGGATTTCCTGCTCCTTTCAGTGCCTCCCCCTTGGCTAGTTAAATGCTTGCCAATGAAGCATTAAAACCTATCACCTAGGATCCGGTTCCTTCCTGGACAAATGCAGCCCATCAGGCCAGTATAGGCTTGCATCACTCCAGGTGGACCCCCAGTCCCCAATGAAGCCAAATCCCTGAGCTCCACACCAGTTTTTCAACCACTGATTGAATCGCATGGTGTGGAACACCCTAACCTCTCCTATGCCATAGATGGGCAGAACCTCCGAGAAGGTTACCATGTGTGCTACTTGTCTAAGGCCCTCCCCAATTCCACAAACTCTTGCTGCACTTCTCTAATCCCGAGATTGTGTTTATTGCCCTACAATGAGCAATTGCCCAAAGATTGTGTTTAATTGCCCTGCAATGAACAGTTGCCCTGAGATTGTGGTTATTGCTCCTGCAAAGAACCATTGCCTGGAGATTGTGGTTAATTGCCCTGCAAAGGGACGGTTGCCTTGAGATTCTGGTTAATTGCCTCTGCAATGATCAAGTGCTCTGACATTGTGGTTAATTGCCCCTGCAATGAACAGTTGCCCTGAGATCATTGTTAATTGCCCCTGCAATGAACTGGAGCCCTGAGATTGTGGTTATTTTCCCCTACATTGAACAAGTGCCCAGAGATTGTGGTCATTTGTCCCTGCAATGAACAATTGCTCTGAGATTGTGGTTAATTGCCCCTGCAGCAAACAGTGTCACTGAGATTCTGGTTAACTGCCTGTGCAATGAACAAAAGCTGTGAGATTGTTTTTTATTGCCCCTGCAATGAACAGTTGCCCTGAAATTCTGGATAATAGCCCTGCAATGAACAAGTGCCCTGAGATTGTGTAATTGCCCCTACTGAAACAGGTGCCCTGAGATTGTACTTAATTGCCCCTGCAATGAACAATTGCCCTGAGATCATGGTTAATTGCCCTGCAATGAACAGTTGACCTGAGATAATTAACTGCCCTGCAGTGAACAGTTGCCCTGAGATTATGGTTAATGGCCCCTGCAACAAACAACTGCCCAGACATTGTGGTTATTGGCCCCTGTAATGAAGAAGTGCCCTGAGATTGTGCTTAATTACCCCTGCAATGTACAACTGCACTGAGTATCATGGTTAATTGCCCCTGCAATGAGCATTTGCCCTGAAATTGTGTTGAATTGCCCCTGCAATGAACTGTTGCCCGGAGATTGTGGTTAATTGCCCCTGCAATGAACCTTTGCCTGGAGATTGTGGTTAATTGCCCCTGCAATGAACAGTTGCCTAGAGATTGTGATTACTTGCACTGCTATGAACAAGTGCCTTGAGGTTGTGGTTAATTGCCTGCAACAAACAAGTGCCCTGAAGATCTTGGTTAATTCCCCTGCAAAAAAACAAGTGCCCTGATTGTGTTTCATTGCCCCGCAACAAACAAGTGCCCTGGGGTTGTAGTTATTTGTTCCTAAAATGAACAAGTGCCCTGAGATTGTGGTTAATTGCCTCCGCAATGAACAAGTGCCCTAAGATTGTGGTTAATTGCCCTACAATGAACAAGTGACCTGAGATTGTGGTCATTTACCCTCGCAATGAACAATTGCTCTGAGATTGTGGTTAATTGGCCCTGCAATGAACAAATGCCCTGAGATCCTGGTTAATTGCTCCTGCAATGAACAACTGCCCTGAGATTATGGTTAATTGCCCTGCTACAAACAATTACCCTGAGATTTTGCTGAAACTGCCTTCAATGAGCAGGTACCCTGAGATTAGGTTAATTGCCCCTACAAATGAACAAGTGCCGTGAGATTCTGGTCATTTGCCCCTTCTATTAACAATTGCTCTGAGATTGTGGTTAATTTCCTCTGCAAAGAACAGATGCCCTGAGATTGTGTTTAATTGTCCCTGCAATGAACAAGTGCCCTAAGATTGTGGATAATTGCCCCCACAATGAACAAATGACGTGAGACTGTTTTAAATTGCCCCTGCAATTAAAAGTTGCCCTGAGATTCTGGTTAATTGCCCCTGCAATGAACAAGTGCCCTGAGATTGTGCTTAATTGCCCCTGCAACAAACAAGTGCCCTGAGATCATGGTTATTTGCCACCGCAATGAACAAGTGCCTTGAGAGTGTGGTTAATTGCCCCTGTAATGAAAAATTTCACTGAGTTTGTGGTTAATTGCCCCTGCAATGAGCAGTTGCCTGGAGATTGTGTGTAATTGCCTCTGCAATTAACAGATGCCCTGAGATTGTGCTTAATTGCCCCTACAATGAACCATTGCCTGAGATTGTGGTTAATTGCCCTGCAATGAACAGTTGCCTGGAGATTGTGGTCAATTGCCCCTGCAATGAACTAGTGCCCTGAGATTGTGCTTAATTGCCCCTGCATTGAACAATTGCACTGAGATCATGGTTACTTGCCCCTGCAATTAATAGTTGCCCTGAGATCATGGTTAATTGCCCCTGCAACATACTGTTGCCTTGAGATTCTGGTTAATTGCCCCTGCAACAAACAAGTGCCCTGAGATTTTGGTTATTTGCTCCTGCAATGAACAAGTGCCTTGAGATTGTGGTTAATTGCCCCTGCAATGAACAAGTGCCCTAAGATTGTGGTTAATTGCCCCTACAAAGAACAAGTGACCTGAGATTGTGGTCATTTACCCCTGCAATGAACAATTGCTGTGAGATTGTGGTTAATTGGCCATGCAATGAACAGGTTCCCTGAGATCATGGTTAATTGCCCCTGCAACAACAGTTGCCCTGAGATTATGGTTAATTGCTCCTGCAACAAACAAGTGCCCTGAATGTGTGTTGAAACTGCCCTACAATGAACAGGTACCCTGAGGTTGTGGTTAATTGCCCTACAAATGAAAAGTGCCGTGAGATTCTGGTCATTTGCCCCTGCAATGAACAATTGCTCTGAGATTGTGGTTAATTTCCTCTGCAAAGAACAGATGCCCTGAGATTGTGTTTAGTTGTCCCTGCAATGAACAGTTGTCCTGAGATTCTAGTTAATTGCCCCTGCAAAGAACAGTTGCCCAGAGACTGTGGTTAATTGCCCCTACAATGAACAGGTGCCCTGAGATTGTGGTTAATTGCCCCTACAATGAAAAAGTGCCCAGAGATTATGGTCATTTGCACCTGCAATGATCAATTGCTCTGAGATTGTGGTTAATTGCCCCTGCAAAGAACAGTTGCACTGAGATTCTGGTTAATTGCCCCTTCAATGAACAAGTGATGTGAGATTGTTTTAAATTGCCCCTGCAATTAACAGTTGCCCTGAGATTCTGGTTAATTGCCCCTGCAATGAACAAGTGCCTTGAGAGTGTGGTTAATTGCCCCTGTAATGAAAAATTACACTGAGTTTGTGGTTAATTGCCCCTGCAATGAGCAGTTACCCTGAGATGGTGTGTAATTGCCCCTGCAATGAACAGATGCCCTGAGATTGTGTTTAATTGCCCCTACAATGAACCACTGCCCTGAGATTGTGGTTAATTGCCCCTACAATGAACAGTTGCCTGGAGATTGTGGTTAATTGCCCCGCAGTGAACTAGTGCCCTGAGATTGTGCTTAGTGCCCTGCATTGAACAATTGCACTGAGATCATGGTTACTTGCCCCTGCAATGAATGGTTGCCCTGAGATCGTGGTTAATTGTCCCTGCAACATACTGTTGCCCTGAGATTCTGGTTAATTGCCCCTGCAACAAACAAGTGCCCTGAGATTTTGGTTGTTTGCCCCTGCAATGAAGAAGTGCCTTGAGATTGTGGTTAGTGCCCTACAATGAACAAGTGGCGTGAGACTGTTTTAAATTGCCCTGCAATTAAAAGTTGCCCTGAGATTCTGGTTAATTGCCCTGCAATGAACAAGTGCCCTGAGATTGTGCTTAATTTCCCCTGCAACAAACAAGTGCCCTGAGATCATGGTTGTTGCCACACTAATGAACAAGTGCCTTGAGAGTGTGGTTAATTGCCCCTGTAATGAAAAAATTTCACTGAGTTTGTGGTTAATTGCCCTGCAATGAGCAGTTGCCTGGAGATTGTGTGTAATTGCCTCTGCAATTAACAGATGCCCTAGTTGTGTAGTGCCCTACAATGAACCATTGTCCTGAGATTGTGGTTAATTGCTCCTGCAATGAACAGTTGCCTGGAATTGTGGTCAATTGCCCCTGCAATGAACTAGTGCCCTGAGATTGTGCTAATTGCCCTGCATTGAACAATTGCACTGAGATCATGGTTACTTGCCCTGCAATTAATAGTTGCCCTGAGATCATGGTTAATTGCCCCTGCAACATACTGTTGCCTTGAGATTCTGGTTAATTGCCCTGCAACAAACAAGTGCCCTGAGATTTTGGTTATTTGCTCCTGCAATGAACAAGTGCCTTGAGATTGTGGTTAATTGCCCTGCAATGAACAAGTGCCCTAAGATTGTGGTTAATTGCCCTCAAATGAACAAGTGACCTGAGATTGTGGTCATTTACCCTGCAATGAACAATTGCTGTAAGATTGTGGTTAATTGGCCATGCAATGAACAGGTTCCCTGAGATCATGGTTAATTGCCCTGCAACAAACAGTTGCTCTGAGATTATGGTTAATTGCTCCTGCAACAAACAAGTGCCCTGAGATTGTGTTGAAACTGCCCTGCAATGAACAGGTACCCTGAGGTTGTGGTTAATTGCCCCTACAAATGAAAAAGTGCCGTGAGATTCTGGTCATTTGCCCTGCAATGAACAATTGCTCTGAGATTGTGGTTAATTTCCTCTGCAAGAACAGATGCCCTGAGATTGTGTTTAATTGTCCCTGCAATGAACAGTTGCCCTGAGATTCTAGTTAATTGCCCCTACAATGAAAAAGTGCTCAGAGATTATGGTCATTTGCACCTGCAATGATCAATTGCTCTGAGATTGTGGTTAATTGCCCTGCAAAGAACAGTTGCACTGAGATTCTGGTTAATTGCCCTTCAATGAACAAGTGGCGTGAGATTGTTTTAAATTGCCCTGCAATTAACAGTTGCCCTGAGATTCTGGTTAATTGCCCCTGCAATGAACAAGTGCCCTGAGATTGTGCTTAATTGCCCCTGCAACAAACAAGTGCCCTGAGATCATGGTTAATTGCCACCGCAATGAACAGGTGCCTTGAGAGTGTGGTTAATTGCCCCTGTAATGAAAAATTACACTGAGTTTGTGGTTAATTGCCCCTGCAATGAGCAGTTACCCTGAGATGGTGTGTAATTGCCCCTGCAATGAACAGATGCCCTGAGATTGTGTTTAATTGCCCCTGCAATGAACAGATGCCCTGAGATTGTGTTTAATTGCCCCTAAATGAATCTTTGCCCTGAGATTGTGCTTAATTGCCCCTGCATTGAACAATTGCACTGATATCATGGTTACTTGCCCCTGCAATGAATGGTTGCCCTGAGATCGTGGTTAATTGCCCCTGCAACATACTGTTGCCCTGAGATTCTGGTTAATTGCCCCTGCAACAAACAAGTGCCCTGAGATTTTGGTTATTTGCCCCTGCAATGAAGAAGTGCCTTGAGATTGTGGTTAATTGCCCCTGCAATGAACAAGTGCCCTAAGATTGTGGTTAATTGCCCCTACAATGAACAAGTGATGTGAGACTGTTTTAAATTGCCCCTGCAATTAAAAGTTGCCCTGAGATTCTGGTTAATTGCCCCTGCAATGAACAAGTGCCCTGAGATTGTGCTTAATTGCCCCTGCAACAAACAAGTGCCCTGAGATCATGGTTATTTGCCACCGCAATGAACAAGTGCCTTGAGAGTGTGGTTAATTGCCCCTGTAATGAAAAATTTCACTGAGTTTGTGGTTAATTGCCCCTGCAATGAGCAGTTGCCTGGAGATTGTGTGTAATTGCTCTGCAATTAACAGATGCCCTGAGATTGTGCTTAATTGCCCTACAATGAACCATTGTCCTGAGATTGTGGTTAATTGCTCCTGCAATGAACAGTTGCCTGGAGATTGTGGTCAATTGCCCTGCAATGAACTAGTGCCCTGAGATTGTGCTTAGTTGCCTGCATTGAACAATTGCACTGAGATCATGGTTCTGCCCTGCAAGTAATAGTTGCCCTGAGATCATGGTTAATTGCCCCTGCAACATACTGTTGCCTTGAGATTCTGGTTAATTGCCCCTGCAACAAACAAGTGCCCTGAGATTTTGGTTATTTGCTCCTGCAATGAACAAGTGCCTTGAGATTGTGGTTAATTGCCCCTGCAATGAACAAGTGCCCTAAGATTGTGGTTAATTGCCCCTACAATGAACAAGTGACCTGAGATTGTGGTCATTTACCCCTGCAATGAACAATTGCTGTAAGATTGTGGTTAATTGGCCATGCAATGAACAGGTTCCCTGAGATCATGGTTAATTGCCCCTGCAACAAACAGTTGCTCTGAGATTATGGTTAATTGCTCCTGCAACAAACAAGTGCCCTGAGATTGTGTTGAAACTGCCCCTGCAATGCACAGGTACCCTGAGGTTGTGGTTAATTGCCCCTACAAATGAAAAAGTGCCGTGAGATTCTGGTCATTTGCCCCTGCAATGAACAATTGCTCTGAGATTGTGGTTAATTTCCTCTGCAAAGAACAGATGCCCTGAGATTGTGTTTAATTGTCCCTGCAATGAACAGTTGTCCTGAGATTCTAGTTAATTGCCCCTACAATGAAAAAGTGCCCAGAGATTATGGTCATTTGCACCTGCAATGATCAATTGCTCTGGATTGGTTAATTGCCCTGCAAGAACAGTTGCACTGAGATTCTGGTTAGTGCCCTTCAATGAACAAGTGGCGTGAGATTGTTTAAATTGCCCTGCAATTAACAGTTGCCCTGAGATTCTGGTTAATTGCCTGCAATGAACAAGTGCCCTGAGATTGTGCTTAATTGCCCCTGCAACAAACAAGTGCCCTGAGATCATGGTTAATGCCACCGCAATGAACAGGTGCCTTGAGAGTGTGGTTAATTGCCCTGTAATGAAAAATTACACTGAGTTTGTGGTTAATTGCCTGCAATGAGCAGTTACCCTGAGATGGTGTGTAATTGCCTGCAATGAACAGATGCCCTGAGATTGTGTTTAATTGCCCTACAATGAACCTTTGCCCTGAGATTGTGGTTAATTGCCCCTACAATGAACAGTTGCCCTGGAGATTGTGGTTTGTTGCCCTGATGATCTAGTGCCCTGAGATTGTGTGATTGCCCTGCATTGAACAATTGCACTGAGATCATGGTTACTTGCCCCTGCAATGAATAGTTGCCCTGAGATCGTGGTTAATTGCCCTTGCAACATACTGTTGCCCTGAGATTCTGGTTAATTGCCCCTGCAACAAACAAGTGCCCTGAGATTTTGGTTATTTGCCCCTGCAATGAAGAAGTGCCTTGAGATTGTGGTTAATTGCCCCTGCAATGAACAAATGCCCTAAGATTGTAGTTAATTGCCCCTACAATGAACAAGTGACGTGAGACTGTTTTAAATTGCCCTGCAATTAAAAGTTGCCTGAGATTCTGGTTAATTGCCCTGCAATGAACAAGTGCCCTGAGATTGTGCTTAATTGCCCCTGCAACAAACAAGTGCCCTGAGATCATGGTTGTTGCCACATAATGAACAAGTGCCTTGAGAGTGTGGTTAATTGCCCCTGTAATGAAAAATTTCACTGAGTTTGTGGTTAATTGCCCCTGCAATGAGCAGTTGCCTGGAGATTGTGTGTAATTGCCTCTGCAATTAACAGATGCCCTGAGATTGTGCTTAATTGCCCCTACAATGAACCATTGTCCTGAGATTGTGGTTAATTGCCCTGCAATGAACAGTTGCCTGGAATTGTGGTCAATTGCCCCTGCAATGAACTAGTGCCCTGAGTGTGCTAATTGCCCTGCATTGAACAATTGCACTGAGATCATGGTTACTTGCCCTGCAATTAATAGTTGCCCTGAGATCATGGTTAATTGCCCCTGCAACATACTGTTGCCTTGAGATTCTGGTTAATTGCCCCTGCAACAAACAAGTGCCCTGAGATTTTGGTTATTTGCTCCTGCAATGAACAAGTGCCTTGAGATTGTGGTTAATTGCCCCTGCAATGAACAAGTGCCGTAAGATTGTGGTTAATTGCCCCTACAATGAACAAGTGACCTGAGATTGTGGTCATTTACCCCTGCAATGAACAATTGCTGTAAGATTGTGGTTAATTGGCCATGCAATGAACAGGTTCCCTGAGATCATGGTTAATTGCCCCTGCAACAAACAGTTGCCCTGAGATTATGGTTAATTGCTCCTGCAACAAACAAGTGCCCTGAGATTGTGTTGAAACTGCCCCTGCAATGAACAGGTACCCTGAGGTTGTGGTTAATTGCCCCTACAAATGAAAAAGTGCCGTGAGATTCTGGTCATTTGCCCCTGCAATGAACAATTGCTCTGAGATTGTGGTTAATTTCCTCTGCAAAGAACAGATGCCCTGAGATTGTGTTTAATTGTCTCTGCAATGAACAGTTGTCCTGAGATTCTAGTTAATTGCCCCTACAATGAAAAAGTGCCCAGAGATTATGGTCATTTGCACCTGCAATGATCAATTGCTCTGAGATTGTGGTTAATTGCCCCTGCAAAGAACAGTTGCACTGAGATTCTGGTTAATGCCCTTCAATGAACAAGTGGCGTGAGATTGTTTTAAATTGCCCTGCAATTAACAGTTGCCCTGAGATTCTGGTTAGTGCCTACAATGAACAAATTACCCTGATTGTGTAGTGCCCTACAGCAAACAAGTGCCCTGAGATCATGGTTAATTGCCACCGCAATGAACAGGTGCCTGAGAATGTGGTTAATTGCCCCTGTAATGAACAATTACACTGAGTTTGTGGTTAATTGCCCCTGCAATGAGCAGTTACCCTGAGATGGTGTGTGTATTGCCCCTGCAATGAACAGATGCCCAATTGTGTTTAATTGCCCCACAATGAACCTTTGCCCTGAGATTGTGGTTAATCCCTACAATGAACAGTTGCTGGAGATTGTGGTTATTTGCCCGCAGTGATCTAGTGCCCTGAGATTGTGCTTAGTACCCCTGCATTGAACAATTGCACTGAGATCATGGTTACTTGCCCCTGCAATGAATAGTTGCCCTGAGATCGTGGTTAATTGCCCTTGCAACATACTGTTGCCCTGAGATTCTGGTTAATTGCCCTGCAACAAACAAGTGCCCTGAGATTTTGGTTATTTGCCCCTGCAATGAAGAAGTGCCTTGAGATTGTGGTTAATTGCCCCTGCAATGAACAAGTGCCCTAAGATTGTGGTTAATTGCCCCTACAATGAACAAGTGACGTGAGACTGTTTTAAATTGCCCCTGCAATTAAAAGTTGCCCTGAGCTTCTGGTTAATTGCCCTGCAATGAACAAGTGCCCTGAGATTGTGCTAATTGCCCTGCAACAAACAAGTGCCCTGAGATCATGGTTGTTGCCACGCAATGAACAAGTGCCTTGAGTGTGGTTAATTGCCCCTGTAATGAAAAATTTCACTGAGTTTGTGGTTAATTGCCCCTGCAATGAGCAGTTGCCCTGAGATTGTGTGTAATTGCCTCTGCAATTAACAGATGCCCTGAGATTGTGCTTAATTGCCCCTACAATGAACAGTTGCCTGGAGATTGTGGTCAATTGCCCCTGCAATGAACTAGTGCCCTGAGATTGTGCTTAATTGCCCCTGCATTGAACAATTGCACTGAGATCATGGTTACTGGCCCCTGCAATTAATAGTTGCCCTGAGATCATGGTTAATTGCCCCTGCAACATACTGTTGCCTTGAGATTCTGGTTAATTGCCCCTGCAACAAACAAGTGCCCTGAGATTTTGGTTGTTGCTCCTGCAATGAACAAGTGCCTTGAGATTGTGGTTAATTGCCTGCAATGAACAAGTATACCATAGATTGTGGTTAATTGCCCTACAATGAACAAGTGACCTGAGATTGTGGTCATTTACCCTGCAATGAACAATTGCTGTAAGATTGTGGTTAATTGGCCATGCAATGAACAGGTTCCCTGAGATCATGGTTAATTGCCCTGCAACAAACAGTTGCCCTGAGATTATGGTTAATTGCTCCTGCAACAAACAAGTGCCCTGAGATTGTGTTGAAACTGCCCTGCAATGAACAGGTACCCTGAGGTTGTGGTTAATTGCCCCTACAAATGAAAAAGTGCCGTGAGATTCTGGTCATTTGCCCCTGCAATGAACAATTGCTCTGAGATTGTGGTTAATTTCCTCTGCAAAGAACAGATGCCCTGAGATTGTGTTTAATTGTCCCTGCAATGAACAGTTGTCCTGAGATTCTAGTTAATTGCCCCTGCAATGAACAGTTGCCCAGAGATTGTGGTTAATTGCCCCTACAATGAACAGGTGCCCTGAGATTGTGGTTAATTGCCCCTACGATGAAAAAGTGCCCAGAGATTCTGGTCATTTGCTCCTGCAATGAACAGTTGCTCTGAGATTCTGGTTAATTGCCCCTGCAAAGAACAGTTGCACTGGGATTCTGGTTAATTGCCCCTTCAATGAACAAGTGACATGAGATTGTTTTAAATTGCCTGCAATTAACAGTTGCCCTAGATTCTGGTTAATTGCCCTTCAATGAACAAGTGCCCTGAGATTGTGCTTAATTGCCCCTGCAACAAACAGGTGCCCTGAGATCATGGTTAATTGCCACCACAATGAACAAGTGCCTTGAGAGTGTGGTTAATTGCCCCTGCAATGAACAGTTGTCCTGAGATTGTGTGTAACTGCCCCTGCAATGAACAGATGCCCTGAGATTGTGGTTAATTGCCCATACAATGTACCATTGCCCTGAGATTGTGGTTTATTGCCCCTCCAATGAACAGTTGCCTGGAGATTGTGGTTAATTGCCCCTGCAATGAACTAGTGCCCTGAGATTGTGCTTAATTGCCCCTGCATTGAACAATTGCACCGAGATCATGGTTACTTGCCCCAACAATGAATAGTTGCCATGAGATTTTGGTTAATTGCTCCTGCAACAAACAAGTGCCCTGAGATTGTGGTTATTTGCCCCTTGCAATGAACAAATGCCCTGTGATGGTGGTTAATTGCCCCTACTAAGAACTAGGGTCTGAGATTGTGCTTAATTACCCCTGAAAATAACAATTGCCCTGAGATCATGTTTAATTGCCCCTGCAATGAACAGTTCCCCTCAGATTGTGGTTAATTGCTTTGCAATGAACCATTGCCCAGAGATTGTGGTTAATTGTCCCTGCAATTAGCAGTTGCTTGAGATTGTGGTTAATTGCCCCTGCAATGAACAGTTGCACTGAGATTGTGGATAATTGCCTTGGCAATGAATAAGTGATGTGAGATTGTTTTTAATTGCCCCTGCAATTAACAGTTGCCCTGAGATTCTGCTTAATTTCCCCTGCAATGAATAAGTGCCCTGATATTGTGCTTAATTGCCCCTGCAACAAACAAGTGCCCTGAGATCATGGTTAATTGCCCCTGCAATGAACAAGTGCCTTGAGAGCGTGGTTAATTGCCCCTGTAATTAAAAATTGCACTGAGTTTGTGGTTAATTGCCCCTGCAACGAGCAGTTGCCCTGAGATTGTGTTTAATTGGCCCTGAAATGAACAGTTGCCCTGAGATTGTGGTTTATTGCCCCTGCATTGAACAGTTGCACTGAGATCGTTGTTACTTGCCCCTGCAATGAATAGTTGCCCTGAGATCATGGTTAATTGCCCCTGCAACATACTGTTGCCTTGAGATTCTGGTTAATTGCCCCTGCAACAAACAAGTGTCCTGAGATTTTGGTTATTTGCCCCTGCAATGAACAAGTGCTCTGTGATTGTGGTGAATTTCCCCATACTAAGAACTAGGGCCTGAGATTGTGCTTAATTACCCCTTCAATCAACAAGTGCCCTGAGATTGTTGCTAATTCCCCTGCAAAGACCAGTTGCACTGAGATCATGTTTAATTGCCCCTGCAATGAACAGTTGCCCTGAGATTGTGGTTAATTGCCCTGCAATGAACCATTGCCCAGAGATTGTGGTTTATTGCCCTGCAAGGAACAAGTGCCCTGAGATTGTGGTTAATTGCCCTGAAACAAATAAGTGCACTGAGATCATGGTTGATTGCTCCTGCAACAAACAAGTGGCTTGAGATTGTGTTTAATTGCCCTGCAATGAACAAGTGCCCTGAGTTGTGGTTATTGCCCATGCAATGAACTAGTGCCCTAGTTGTGGTTGGTGTCCTGCAATGAACAGTTGCCCTGAGATCATGGTTAATTGTCCCTGCAATGAACAGTTGCCCTGAGATTATGGTTAATAGCCCCTGCAATAAACAAGTGCCCTGAGATTCTATTTAATTGCCCCTACAAAGAATAGCTGCCCTGAGATTGTTGTTATTTGCCCCTGCAATGAACAATTGCCCTGAGATTGTGGTTATTTGCCACTGCAATGAACAAGTAACCTGAGATTGTGGTTTATTGCCCCTACAATGAACAACTGCCCAGAAATCATGGTTAATTGCCCCTGCAATGAATAGTTGCCCTGAGACCATGGTTAATTGCCCCTGCAACGAACAGTTGCACTGAGATTGTGGTTAATAGCCCCTGCAATGAACAAGTGCCGTGAGATTGTGGCTATTTGCCCCTGCAACAAATAAGTGCACTGAGATCATGGTTGATTGCCACTGCAACAAACAAGTGCCCTGAGATTGTGTTTAATTGCCACTGCAATTAACAAGTGCCCTGAGATTGTGGTCATTTCCCCATGCAATGAACTAGTGCCCTAAAATTATGGTTAATTACCCCTGCAATGAGCAGTTGCCCTGAGATCATGGTTAATTGCCCCTGCAATGAACAGTTGCCCTGAGATTATGGTTAATTGCCCTGCAACAAGCAAGTGTCCTGAGATTGTGTTTAATTGCCCCTGCAAAGAACAATTGCCCTGATATTGTGGTTATTTGCCCTGAAATGAACAAGTTCCTGAGATTGTGGTTTATTGCCCTACAATGAACAAGTGCCCTGAGATCATGGTTAATTGCCCTGCAATGAACAGCGCTGCCCTGAATTGTGGTTAATTTCCCTGCAGCGAACAGTTGCCCGATATTGGTGGGTGCCCTGCAACAAACAAGTGCCCTGAGACTCGTTTAATTGCCCCTGCAATTAACAAGTGCCCTGAGATTGTGGTCATTTCCCCATGCAATGAACTAGTGCCCTAAAATTGTGGTTAACTGCCCCTGCAATGAACAGTTGCCCTGAGATCATGGTTAATTGCCCCTGCAATGAACAGTTGCCCTGAGATTATGGTTACTTGCCCCTGCAACAAACAAGTGTGCTGAGATTGTGTTTAATTGCCCCTGCAAAGAACAATTGCCCTGAGATTGTGGTTATTTGCCCCTGAAATGAACAAGTGCCCTGAGATCATTGTTAATTGCCCTGCAATGAGCAGTTACCCTGACATCGTGTTTAATTGCCTTACAATGAACAGTTGTGCAGATTGTGGTTAGTTCCCTGCAATGAACCATTGCCAGAGATTGTGGTTAATGCCCCTGCAATGAGTAGTTGCCTTGCGATTGTGGTTAATTGCCCTGCATTTGACAACTGCCATGAGATTGTGGTAAATTGCCCTGCAACAAACAAATGCACTGAGATCATAGCAGTTGCCTACAACAATCAAGTGCCTGAGATTGTGTTTAATTGCCCCCGCAATGAACACGTGCCCAGAGATTGTAGTTATTTGCCCCTGCAAAGAACAATTGACCTGAGATTGTGGTTATTTGCCCCTGCAATGAACAAGTGCCCTGAGATTGTGGTCATTTGTCCCTGCAATGAACAAGACAGTGACACTGAGATTCTGGTTAACTGACTGTGCAATGAACAAGAGCTGTGAGATTGCTTTTAATTGCCCCTGCAATGAACAGTTGCCCTGAGATAATTGTTAACTGCCCTGCAGTGAACAGTTGCCCTGAGAATATGGTTAATTGCCCTGCAACAAACAACTACCCAGACATTGCAGTTATTTGCCCTGTTATGAAGAAGTGCCCTGAGATTGTTTAGTACCCCTGCAATGTACAACTGCACTGAGATCATGGTTAATTGCCCCTGCAATGAGCATTTGCCCTGAAGTATGTTAATTGCCCCTGCAATGAACTGTTGCCCGGAGATTGTGGTTAATTGCCCTGCAATGAACAGTTGTCTGGAGATTGTGATTAATTCCCCTGCTATGAACAAGTGCCTTGAGGTTGTAGTTAGTGCCCCTGCAACAAACAAGTGCCCTGAGATCTTGGTTAATTTCCCCTGCAAAAAACAAGTGCCCTGAGATTGTGTTTCTTTGCCCCTGCAACAAACAAATGCCCTGAGGTTGTAGTTATTTGTCCCTAAAATGAACAAGTGCCCTGAGATTATGGTTAATGGCCCCTGCAACAAACAATTACCCTGAGATTGTGTTGAAACTGCCCCTGCAATGAACAGGTACCCTGAGATTGTGGTTAATTGCCCCTACAAATGAACAAGTGCCGTGAGATTCTGGTCATTTGCCCCTGCAATGAACAATTGCTCTGAGATTGTGGTTAATTTCCTCTGCAAAGAATAGATGCCCTGAGATTGTGTTTAATTGTCCTTGCAATGAACAGTTGTCCTGAGATTCTAGTTAATTGCCCTGCAATGAACAGTTGCCCAGAGTTGTGGTTAATTGCCTACAATGAACAGGTGCCCTGAGATTGTGGTTAATTGCCCTACAATGAAAAAGTGCCCAGAGATTATGGTCATTTGCCCTGCAATGATCAATTGCTCTGAGATTGTGGTTAACTGCCCTGCAAAGAACAGTTGCACTGAGATTCTGGTTAATTGCCCTTCAATGAACAAGTGACATGAGATTGTTTTTAAGTGCCCTGCAATCACAGTTGCCCTGAGATTCTGGTTAATTGCCCTGCAATGAACAAGTGCCCTGAGATTGTGCTTAATTGCCCTGCAAGAAACAAGTGCCCTGAGATCATGGTTAATTGCCACCGTAATGAACAAGTGCCTTGAGGTGTGATTAGTTGCCCTGTAATGAAAAAATTGCACTGAGTTTGTGTTTAATTGCCCTGCAATAAGCAGTTACCCTGAGATGGTGTGTAATTGCCCTGCAATGAACAGATGCCCTGAGATTGTGGTTAATTGCCCTACATGAACCATTGCCCTGAGATTGTGGTTAATGCCCAGTACAATGAGCAGTTGCATGGAGATTGTGGTTAATTGCCCTTGCAATGAACTAGTGCCCTGAGTTGTGCTTAATTTCCTGCATTGAACAATTGTACTGAGATCATGGTTACTTTCCTGCAATGAATGGTTGCCCTGAGATTGAGCTAGTGCCCTGCAACATACTGTTGCCTTGAGATTCTGGTTAATTGCCCGCAACAAAGTGCTCTGAGATTTTGGTTATTTGCCCTGCAATGAAGAAGTGCCTTAAGATTGTGGTTAATTGCCCTGCAATGAACAAGTGCCCTAAGATTGTGGTTAATTGCCCTACAATGAACAAGAGACCTGAGATTGTGGTCATTTACTCCTGCAATGAACAATTGCTCTGAGATTCTGGTCATTTGCCCTGCAATGAACAATTGCTCTGAGATTGTGGTTAATTGGCCCTGCAATGAACTAGTGCCCTGAGATTGTGTTGAAACTGCCCTGCAATGAACAGGTACCCTGAGATTGTGGTTAATTGCCCTACAAATGAACAAGTGCCGTGAGATTCAGGTCATTTGCCCTGCAATGAACAATTGCTCTGAGATTGTGGTTAATTTCCTCTTCAAAGAACAGATGCCCTGAGATTGTGTTTAATTGTCCCTGCAATGAACAGTTGTCCTGAGATTCTAGTTAATTGCCCTGCAATGAACAGTTGCCCAGAGATTGTGGTTAATTGACCTACAATGAACAGGTGCCCTGAGATTGTGGTTAATTGCCCTCAACAAACAAGTGCCCTGAGATTTTGGTTATTTGCTCCTGCAATGAACAGGTGCCTTGAGATTCTGGTTAATTGCCCTGCAATGAACAAGTGCCCTAAGATTGTGGTTATTTGCCCTGCAATGAACAAGTGACCTGAGATTGTGGTCATTTACCCTGCAATGAACAATTGCTCTGAGATTGTGGTTAATTGGCCCTGCAATGAACAAGTGACCTGAGATCATGGTTAATTGCCCTGCAATGAACAGTTGCCCTGAGATTATGGTTAATTGCTCTTGCAACAAACATAGTCTCCTAGATTGTGTTGAAACTGCCCTGCAATGAACAGGTACCCTGAGATTGTGGTTAATTGCTAAATGAACAAGTGCCGTGAGATTCTGGTCATTTGCCCTGCAATGAACAATTGCTCTGAGATTGTGGTTAATTTCTCTGCAAAGAACAGATGCCCTGAGATTGTGTTTAATTGTCCCTGCAATGAACAGTTGTCCTGAGATTCTAGTTAATTGCCCCTGCAATGAACAGCTGCCCAGAGATTGTGGTTAATTGCCCCTACAATGAACAGGTGCCCTGAGATTGTGGTTAATTGCCCCTACAATGAAAAGTGCCCAGAGATTATGGTCATTTGCCCCTGCAATGATCAATTGCTCTGAGATTGTGGTTAATTGCCCCTTCAATGAACAAGTGATGTGATATTGTTTTAAATTGCCCCTGCAATTAACAGTTGCCCTGAGATTGTACTTAATTGCCCCTGCAATGAACAATTGCCCTGAGATCATGGTTAATTTCCCTGCAATGAACAGTTGCCCTTAGATCATTGTTAACTGCCCCTGCAGTGAACAGTAGCCCTGAGATTATGGTTAATTGCCCTGCAACAAACAACTGCCCGGAGTTGTGGTTATATGCCCTGCAATGAACAATTGCCCTGAGATTGTGGTTATTTGCCCACAATGAAGAAGTGCCCTGCAATTGTGGTAATTACCTCTGCAATGTACAACTGCCCTGAGGTCATGGTTAATTGCCCTTGCAATGAGAAATTGCCCTGAAATTGTTTTAAATTGCCCCTGCAATTAACTGTTGCCTGGAGATTGTGGTTAAACCCTGCAATGAACCTTTTCCAGAGATTGTGGTTAATTGCCCTGCAATGAGCAGTTGCCTGGAGATTGTGGATAATTGCCCTACTATGAACAAGTGCTGTGAGGTTGTGGTTAATTGCCCTGCAAAAACAAGTGCCCTGAGATTGTAGTTAGTGCCTGCAATGAACAAGTGCCATGAGATTGTGGCTAATTGACCCTGCAATGAACAAGTGCCCTGAGATTGTGGTTAATTGCCCTGCAATGAGCAGTTGCCCTGAGATCATGGTTAATTGCCCCTGCAACTAACAGTTGCCCTGAGATTATGGTTAATTGCCCCTACAAATGAAAAAGTGCCGTGAGATTCTGGTCATTTGCCCCTGCAATGAACAATTGCTCTGAGATTGTGGTTAATTTCCTCTGCAAAGAATAGATGCCCTGAGATTGTGTTTAATTGTCCTTGCAATGAACAGTTGTCCTGAGATTCTAGTTAATTGCCCCTGCAATGAACAGTTGCCCAGAGATTGTGGTTAATTGCCCCTACAATGAACAGGTGCCCTGAGATTGTGGTTAATTGCCCCTACAATGAAAAAGTGCCCAGAGATTATGGTCATTTGCCCCTGCAATGATCAATTGCTCTGAGATTGTGGTTAACTGCCCCTGCAAAGAACAGTTGCACTGAGATTCTGGTTAATTGCCCCTTCAATGAACAAGTGACATGAGATTGTTTTAAATTGCCCCTGCAATTAACAGTTGCCCTGAGATTCTGGTTAATTGCCCCTGCAATGAACAAGTGCCCTGAGATTGTGCTTAATTGCCCCTGCAAGAAACAAGTGCCCTGAGATCATGGTTAATTGCCACCGTAATGAACAAGTGCCTTGAGAGTGTGATTAATTGCCCCTGTAATGAAAAATTGCACTGAGTTTGTGTTTAATTGCCCCTGCAATAAGCAGTTACCCTGAGATGGTGTGTAATGGCCCCTGCAATGAACAGATGCCCTGAGATTGTGGTTAATTGCCCCTACAATGAACCATTGCCCTGAGATTGTGGTTAATTGCCCGTACAATGAGCAGTTGCATGGAGATTGTGGTTAATTGCCCTTGCAATGAACTAGTGCCCTGAGATTGTGCTTAATTTCCCCTGCATTGAACAATTGTACTGAGATCATGGTTACTTTCCTGCAATGAATGAGTTGCCCTGAGATTGCTAGTGCCCTGCAACATACTGTTGCCTTGAGATTCTGGTTAATTGCCCTGCAACAAAGTGCTCTGAGATTTTGGTTATTTGCCCTGCAATGAAGAGTGCCTTAAGATTGTGGTTAATTGCCCTCCAATGAACAAGTGTGCCCTAAGATTGTGGTTAATTGCCCTACAATGAACAAAGACCTGAGATTGTGGTCATTTACTCCTGCAATGAACAATTGCTCTGAGATTCTGGTCATTTGCCCTGCAATGAACAATTGCTCTGAGATTGTGGTTAATTGGCCCTGCAATGAACTAGTGCCCTGAGATTGTGTTGAAACTGCCCTGCAATGAACAGGTACCCTGAGATTGTGGTTAATTGCCCTACAAATGAACAAGTGCCGTGAGATTCAGGTCATTTGCCCCTGCAATGAACAATTGCTCTGGATTGTGGTTAATTTCCTCTTCAAAGAACAGATGCCCTGAGATTGTGTTTAATTGTCCCTGCAATGAACAGTTGTCCTGAGATTCTAGTTAATTGCCCTGCAATGAACAGTTGCCCAGAGATTGTGGTTAATTACCTACAATGAACAGGTGCCTAGAGATTGTGGTTAATTGCCCTCAACAAACAAGTGCCCTGAGATTTTGGTTATTTGCTCCTGCAATGAACAGGTGCCTTGAGATTCTGGTTAATTGCCCCTGCAATGAACAAGTGCCCTAAGATTGTGGTTATTTGCCCCTGCAATGAACAAGTGACCTGAGATTGTGGTCATTTACCCCTGCAATGAACAATTGCTCTGAGATTGTGGTTAATTGGCCCTGCAATGAACAAGTGACCTGAGATCATGGTTAATTGCCCCTGCAATGAACAGTTGCCCTGAGATTATGGTTAGTGCTCTTGCAACAAACAAGTCTCCTAGTTGTGTTGAAACTGCCCTGCAATGAACAGGTACCCTGAGATTGTGGTTAATTGCTAAATGAACAAGTGCCGTGAGATTCTGGTCATTTGCCCTGCAATGAACAATTGCTCTGAGATTGTGGTTAATTTCTCTGCAAAGAACAGATGCCCTGAGATTGTGTTTAATTGTCCCTGCAATGAACAGTTGTCCTGAGATTCTAGTTAATTGCCCCTGCAATGAACAGCTGCCCAGAGATTGTGGTTAATTGCCCCTACAATGAACAGGTGCCCTGAGATTGTGGTTAATAGCCCCTACAATGAAAAGTGCCCAGAGATTATGGTCATTTGCCCCTGCAATGATCAATTGCTCTGAGATTGTGGTTAATTGCCCCTTCAATGAACAAGTGATGTGATATTTTAAATTGCCCCTGCAATTAACAGTTGCCCTGAGATTGTACTTAATTGCCCCTGCAATGAACAATTGCCCTGAGATCATGGTTAATTTCCCTGCAATGAACAGTTGCCCTTAGATCATTGTTAACTGCCCCTGCAGTGAACAGTAGCCCTGAGATTATGGTTAATTGCCCCTGCAACAAACAACTGCCCGGAGATTGTGGTTATATGCCCCTGCAATGAACAATTGCCCTGAGATTGTGGTTATTTGCCCCACAATGAAGAAGTGCCCTACAATTGTGTAGTACCTCTGCAATGTACAACTGCCCTGAGGTCATGGTTAGTGCCCTTGGAAATTGCCCTGAAATTGTTTTAAATTGCCCCTGCAATTAACTGTTGCCTGGAGATTGTGGTTAAATGCCCTGCAATGAACCTTTTCCCAGGATTGTGGTTAATTGCCCTGCAATGAGCAGTTGCCTGGAGATTGTGGATAATTGCCCTACTATGAACAAGTGCTGTGAGGTTGTGGTTAATTGCCCTGCAAAAACAAGTGCCCTGAGATTGTGGTTAATTGCCCTGCAATGAACAAGTGCCATGAGATTGTGGCTAATTGACCTGCAATGAACAAGTGCCCTGAGATTGTGGTTAATTGCCCTGCAATGAGCAGTTGCCCTGAGATCATGGTTATTGCCCTGCAACTAACAGTTGCCCTGAGATTATGGTTAATTGCCCTACAAATGAACAAGTGCTGTGAGATCCTGGTCATTTGCCCTGCAACGGAACAATTGCTCTGAGATTGTAGGTTAATTCTCTGCAAAGAATAGATGCCCTGAGATTGTGTTTAATTGCCCCTGCAATGAACAGTTGTCCTGAGATTCTAGTTAATTGCCCTGCAATGAACAAGTGCCCTGAGATTGTACTTAATTGCACCTGCAACAAAAAGTGCCCTGAGATCATGGTTAAGTGCCTCTAATAGAACAAGTGCCATGAGTTGGTTAATTTTCCGTGCAATTAATAATTGACTGAGTTTGTGGTTAATTGCCCTGCAACAAAAAGTTGCCCTGATATTGTGTTTAATTGCCCCTGCAACAAAAAGTTGCCCTGAGATTGTGTTTAATTTCCCAAGGAATGAACAGTTGCCCTGAGATTATGGTTAATTGCCCTGGCAACAAACAAGTGCCCTGATATAGTGTTTAAACTGCCCCTGCAATGAACAGGTGCCCTGAGATTGTGGTTAATTGCCCCTACAAATGAACAAGTGCTGAGAGATTCTGGTCATTTGCCCCTGCAATGAACAATTGCTCTGAGATTGTGGTTAATCTCCTCTGCAAAGAACAGATGCCCTGAAGTTGTGTTTAATTGTCCCTGCAATGAACAGTTGTCCTGAGATTCTAGTTAATTGCCCCTACAATGAAAAGTGCCCAGAGATTATGGTCATTTGCCCCTGCAATGATCAATTGCTCTGAGATTGTGGTTATTGGCCCCTTCAATGAACAAGTGATGTGAGATTGTTTTAAATTGCCCCTGCAATTAACAGTTACCCTGAGATTGTACTTAATTGCCCCTGCAATGAACAATTGCCCTGAGATCATGGTTAATTGCCCTGCAATGGACAGTTGCCCTTAGATCATTGTTAACTGCCCCTGCAGTGAACAGTGGCCCTGAGATTATGGTTACTGGCCCCTGCAACAAACAACTGCCCGGAGATTGTGGTTATATGCCCCTGCAATGAACAATTGCCCTGAGATTGTGGTTATTGCCTACGTGAACAAGTGCCCTAGGATTGTGGTTAGTAGCAGTATTGAACAGATTTGCCCTGAGATTGTGTTTAATTGCCTACAGTTAACGTTGCCCTGAGGTTGTGGTAAATTGTCCCTGCAGTGAACGATTACCTGGAGATTGTGGTTAATTGCCCTGCAATGAACAGTTGCCTGGATATTGTGGTTAATTCCCCTGCAATGAACAAGTGCCCAGAGATTGTTCTTAATTACCTGCAATGAACAATTGCCTGAGATCATAGTTAATTGCCCCTGCAACAAACAAGTGCCCTGAGATTCTGTTTAATTGCCCCTGCAACAAACGAGTGCCTCGAGACTGTGGTTATTTGCCTCTGCAATGAACAAGTGCTCTGAGATTGTTGTTAATTGCCCCTGGAATGAACAGTTGCCCTGAGATCATGGTTAATTGCCCCTGCAATAAACAGTTGCCCTGAGATTATGGTTAATTGCCCCAGCAGCAAACAAGTGCCCTGAGATTGTGTATAATTGCCCTGCAATGAACAGTTGCCCTGAGATTGTGGTTGGTGCCCTGCAATAAACAGTTGCCCTGGATTATGGTTAATTGCCCCAGCAGCAAACAAGTGCCCTGAGATTGTGTATAATTGCCCTGCAATGAAGAGTTGCCCTGAGATTGTGGTTAATTGCCCTGCAATGAACAATTGCCCTGAGATCATGGTTATGCCCTGCAATGAGCAATTGCTCTGAGATTGTTTAGTTGCCACTGCAATGAACAGTTGCCCTGAGATTGTGGTTATTGCCCTGCAGCTGAACCATTGCCGGAAGATTGAGGGTTATTGCCCCTACATTGAACAAGTGCCTGAGATTGTGGTTAACTGCCCTACTATGAACTAGTGCATTGAGATTATGTAGTACCCCTGCAATGAGCAATTGCCCTGAGGCGTGGTTAATTGCCCCTGCAATGAGTAATTGCCTGAGATTGTATTTAATTGCCCTGAAATGAACAGTTGCCCTGAGACTGTGGTTAAGTGCTCCTGCAATGAACCACTGCCCGAGATATGGATTAATGCCCCTGCAATGAACAGTTGTCTGCAGATTGTGGTTAATTGACCCTGCATTGAACAAGTGCCCTGAGATTGTGATTAATTGCCCCTGCAACAAACAAGTGCCCCGAGATTGTGCTTAATTGCCCCTGCAACAAACATGTGCCTGAGATTGTGGTTATTTGCCCCTGCAATGAACAACTGCCCTGACATTCTGGTTAATTGCCCCTGCAACAAACATGTTCCCTGAGATCATGGTTAATTGCCCCTGCAACAAACAAGTGCCTTGAGATCATGGTTATTTGCCCCTGCAATGAACAAGTGCCTGGTTGTAGTTAATTGCCCCATGCAACCAACCATTGTCTGAAATTGTGGTTGGTGCCATCGATGAACAATTGCCCTGAGATTGTGCTTAATTCCCCTGCAATGAACAATTGCCCTGGGATTGTGATTAATTGCCCTTAACATAGAAACATAGACTTTGATGGCAGATAAGGACCGCTAGGCCCATCTAGTCTGCCCATTTCCCTACAGGATAGGCCGCATGAATCCTAGTTAACCAACAACCTATATCTTCCTGCCCCACAAGAATTGCCTTATGTCTGTCCCATGCATTCTTGAATTCTCCCACAATTTTAGACCCCACAACCTCCTCAGGAAGGCTGTTCCATGCATCCACTACCCTCTCTGTGAAATAATACTTCCTCACATTGCCCTGAACTCCCTCCTTCTATCTTTAAATTGTGTCCCTTGTTCTTGCAAGTCTCTTTTCTGAAAGATGCTACCCTCTTGGACTTTGTTGATTCCCTTGAGGTGCCTTGAAAGTTTCTATCATGTCCCCCCCCTTCTTTCCTCAAGGGTATACATATTAAGCTCCTTTAGTCTCTCCTTATCTGGCTTCTTTTGCAGACCCTGCACCATTTTAGTTGCCCTCCTCTGGACTGCCTCTATCCTGTCTATGTCCTTGCAGAGATGGGGTCTCCAGAACTGGACACAGTATTCAGATGGGGTCTCACCAACTGTCTGTACAGAGGGATAACAACTTCCTGTTTTCTGCTGCTGATGCTTCTCCTATACATCCCAGTATACCCGCCCTCCCTACTGCCTTCTCACATTGCTTGCTAACCTTAAGGTCATCTGATGATTACCCCAGGTCCCTTTCCTGTTTGTTGTTGTTACTACCTCCCCACCATTGTGTATTCTTCCCCTGGGTTCTTGTTTCCCAGGTGCATTATTTTGCACTTTTTGCATTGAATCCTAGCTGCCATATGTCTGACCATTCCTCCAACCTTGCCAGTCCCTTTTCATCCTTTCACGCCTCCTTGGTATCAACCCTGTTGCAGATCTTTGTGTCATCTGCAAAAGGCATACTTTTCCTTCCAGTCCCTCTTCAATGTCACTGATGAAGACATTAAAAGGACTGGACCCATTCCTGAACCCTCTCGATTGCCCACTAGTAACCGCCCTTTCTTTAGAGTGGACTCCATTTACAATTACCTTCTGTGTCCTGTTGTCCAGCCAATGTTTTACCAGGCTACCACCCTGGGACCCACTCTCAGGCTGGTTAATTTGACTAATAATCTTTTGTATGGGACTGTGTCAAATGCCTTGCTAAAGTCTAGGTAGGCCATGTCCACAGCCACTCCCTGGTCTACTACTTTGGTCACCCAGTCAAAGAAATCTATTAGATTGGTCTGACATGACCTTCCCACTGTGAACCCATGCTGCCTTGGATCCTGTGCTCCACTGACCTCTAGGTACTCAACTATTCTTTCCTTCAGAAGTGACTCATCACTTTCCCTACCACAGAGGTCAGACTGACAGGTCTGTAGTTTCCTGCCTCTGTCTTGGTCCCACTTTTGTGAAGGGAATCACATCTACCTTCCTCCAGTCCTCGGGTACCACACCATCCTCCCATGATTTATTAAAAGAGTAGCCAGTGGTTTCACTAGTTCCTTCCTTAATTATTTTAGAATTCTGGGGTGAATTCCATCAGGACCCATTGCTTTGTCCACCTTCAGTTTTAGGAGTTCTTGCAGAACCCTTTCTTCTGTGAAAGGACTGGATCAACCCCCATCAAGAGTGCTTCTGTTAATTGGATTAGGCACTTCCCTCCTCTTTTGTGAATACTGAGCAAAAATATTAGTTCAGTATTCCTGCTTTTCACTGTCCCCTCTGCCCACCCACCGTTCATTCTATTCAGCCTCACTATCCTCCCTTTGTCTTTCTCGCTCGCTGATGTACCTATAAAGGTTTTATCCCCTTCTTAACTGAGTTGGCTATCTTTCCTCAGTTTGGGCCTTTGCTATTCTGACTTCCCTCCTGCTTCTTTCTGCCTTACTGTGTACAGCTCTCTGTCCTGCTCCTTCTGTGTTTCCTTATACTTCCAGAATGCTATCTTTTCTTCCTGACTTTCACAGCCACCTCTCTTGAGAACCATAGTGGCTTTTCTTTCATTTGATTTGTTTATTTGCTTCACAAAAGGCTTGTTGCCTCTGTGATGGCAGTTTGATAATTTCCCATTGTTGCTCACACCTCCTTCTAGCCTGTTCACTAGTGCTTTCTGAGGCACTCTCCCATCTTGCCAAAGTCAGCCCTCCTAAAGTCCAGTACCCTCACTTTTGTTGTTGACTCTGTAGCTGAGTTTAACGTGAACCACACTGCAATGAACAGTTGCCCTGAGATTGTTTAATTGCCCCTGCAACAAACAAGTGCCCTGAGATTGTGTTTAATTTCCTGCAACAATCGAGTGCCCGAGACTGTGGTTATTTGCCTCTGCAATGAACAAGTGCCCTGAGTTGTGGATAATTGCCCTGGAATGAACAGTTGCCCTGAGATCATGGTTAATTGGCCCTGCAATGAACCATTTCCCGGAGATTGTGGTTAATTGCCCCTGCAATGAACAAGTGCCCAGAGATTGTTCTTAATTACCCCTGCAATGAATAATTGCCCTTAGATCATGTTAATTACCCCTGCAATGAACATTTGCCCTGAGATTGTGGTTATTTGCCCCTGCAATGAACAAGTGCCCTAGGATTGTGGTTAATTGCCCCTACTATGAACAAGTGCCCTGAGATTGAGCTTAATTACCCCTTCAGTGAATAATTGCTATGAGATCATGGTTAATTGCCCCTGCAATGAGCAATTGCCCTGAGATTGTGTTTAATTGCCCCTGCAATGAACAGTTGCCATGAGGTTGTGGTTAATTGCCCCTGCAATGAACCATTTCCTGGAGATTGTGGTTAATTGCCCCCGCAATGAACAAGTCTCCAGAGATTGTGGTTAATTGCCCCTACAATGAACAAGTGCCCTAAGATTGTGGTCATTTGCCCCTGCAATGAACAAGTGCCCTGAGATTGTGGTTATTTGCCCCTGCAATGAACAAATGCCCTGACATTCTGGTTAATTGCTCCTGCAACTAACATCTTCCCTGAGATTGTGGTTAAGTCCCCTGCAACAAACAACTGCCTTGAGATCATGGTTATTTGCCCTGCAATGAACAAGTGCCCTGAGATTGTAGTTAATTGCCCTCAATGAACAGTTGTCTGGAGATTGTGGTTAATTGGCCATGCAATGAGCAATTGCCCTGGATTATGTAATTCCCCAGCAATTAACAATTTGCCCTGATGGCGTGATTAACTGCCATTGCAATGAACAGTTGCCTGGAGATTGTGGTTAAGTGCCCTGCAATCAACTAGTGCCATGAGATTGTGGTTAATTGCCCCTCAATGAAGTTGCCCTGAGATTATGGTTAATTGCCCTGCAAAAACAGGTGCCATGAGATTGTGGTTAATTGCTCCTGCAATAAAACAAGTGCCCTGAGGTTGTGGTTATTTGCCCCTGCAATTGTAAGTGCCATGATATTGCAGTTTAATTGCTGACGTGAACAAGTGCCATGTGATTGTGGTTAATTGCCCTGCAATTAACATGTGCCTGAGATTATGGTTAATTGCTGCTACAATGAACAAGTGCACTGAGATCGTGGTTAATTGCCCCTGCTACAAACAGGTGCCCTGAGATTGTGGTTAATTGCCCTGCAATGAACAGTTGCCCTGAGATTGTGGTTAATTGCCCTGCAATGAACAAGTGCCCAAAGATTGTGGTTAATTGCCCTACTATGAACAAGTACCCTGAGATTGTGCTTAATTTCCCTGCAATGAACAATTGCCATGAGATCATGGTTTATTGCCCTGCAATGTGCAGTTGCCCTGAGATTGTGTTTAATTGCCCTGCAATGAACAGTTGCCCTGATGTTGTGGTTAATGTCCCTGCAGTGAACCATTACCCGAGATTGTGGTTAATTGCCCTTGCAATGAACAGTTGCCTAGATCATGGTTAATTGCCCTGCAATGAGCAAATGCCCTAAGATTGTGTTTTATTGCCCCTGCAATGAACTGTTGCCCTGAGATTGTGCTTAATTGCTCCTGCAATGAACAATTGCCCTGAGGTCATGGTTAATTGCCCTGCAATGAGAAATTGCCCTGAGATTGTGTTTAATTGCCCTTGAAAGAACAGTTGCCCTGATACTGTGGTTAAATGCTCCTGCAATGAACCATTGACGGAGATTGTGGTTAATTGCCCTGCAATGAACAGTTTCCTGAAGATTGTGGTTAATTGCCCCTGCAATGAACAAGTGCCCTGAGATTGTGATTAATTGCCCCTGCAACAAACAAGTGCTCTGAAATCATTGTTAATTGCCCCAGCAACAAACAAGTGCCCCGAGATTGTGTTGAATTGCCCCTGGAACAAACAAGTGCCCTGAGATTGTGGTTATTTGCCCCTGCAATGAACAAGTGCCCTAAGATCGTAGTTAATTTCCCCTGCAATGAACAGTTGTCCGGAGATTGTGGTTAATTGGCCATGCAATGAACAATTGCCCTGAGATTGTGCTCAATTCCCCCTTCAATGAACAGTTGCCCTGAGATCATGGTTAATTGCTCTTGCAACAAACAAGTGCCCTGATATTGTGGTTATTTGCCCCTGCAATGAACAATTGCTCTGAGATCATGGTTAATTGCCCCTGCAGCGAGCAGTTGCCCTAAGATCATGGTTAATTGCCCTGCAACAAACAAGTGCCCTGAGACTGTGGTTATTGCCTCAGCAATGAACAGTTGCCCTGAGATCATGGTTAATTGCCTGCAATGAACAGTTGCCCTGATTATGGTCAATTGCCCCTGCTGCAAACAAGTGTCCTGAGATTGTGTATAATTTCCCCTGCAACGAACAGGTGCCCTGAGATTGTGGTTATTTGCCCCTCCAATGAACAATTGCCCTGAGATTGTGGTTATTTGCCCCTGCAATGTACAAGTGTCCTGAGATTGTGGTTAATTGCCCCTACAATGAACAAATGCCCTGAGATCATGGTTTATTGCCCCTGCAATGAACAGTTGCCCTGAGATCATGGTTAATTGCCCCTGCAAAATACAGTTGCCCTGAGTTTATGGTTAGTGCCTGCAACCAACAAGTGCCCTGAGATTGTGTTTAATTGCCCATGCAATGAACAGGTGCCCTCAGATTGTGGTCATTTGCCCTGCAATGAACAAGTGCCCTGAGATCATGGTTAATTGCTCCTGCAACAAGCAGATGCCCTGAGATTGTGGTTAGTTGCTCCTGCAATGAACACTTGCTCTGAGATTTTGGTTAATTGCCCCAGCAACAAACAAGTGCCCTGGAGGTGTTAATTGCCCTGCAATGAAGAATTGCCCTGAGATCGTGGTTAATTGCCCCTGCAATGAATAGTTGCCCTGAGATTATGATTAATTGCCCCTGCAACAAACAACTGCCCTGAGATTGTGGTTATTTGCTCCTGCAATGAACACTTGCCCTGATATTGTGGTTATTTGCCTCTGCAATGAACAAGTGCCCTGAGATTGTGCTTTATTATCCCTGCAATGAACAGCTGCTCTGAGATCATGGTTAATTGCCCCTGCAATCAGCAATTGTCCTGAAATTGTGTTTAATTGTCTGCAATGAACAGTTGCCCTGAGATTGTAGTTAATTGCCCTACAATGAACAATTGCCTGAGATTGTAGTTAATTGCCCTGCAATGAACAAGTGCCATGAGATTGTGGTTAATTGCCCTGCAACAAACAAGTGCCCTGAGATTGTGTTTAATTGTCCTTGCAGCAAACAAGTGCCCTGAGATTGTGGTTATTTGCCCTGCAATGAACAGGTGCCCTGAGATTGTGGTTAATTGCCCCTGCAATGAAGTTGCCTTGAGATAATGGTTAATTGCCTGCAAAAACAAGTGCCCTGAGATTGTGTGTAGTGCCCTGCAATGAACAGGTGCCCTGAGGTTGTGGTTAATTGCCCTACAATGAATAAGTGCCCTAAGATTGTGGTCATTTGCCTAGCAATGAACAAGTGCCCTGAGATTGTGGTTATTTGCCCTGCAATAAATAGTTGCCCTGAGATCATGGTTAATTGCTCCTGCAACAAACAAGTGCCCTGAGATTGTGGTTAATTTCTCCTGTAATGAACAATTGCCCTGAGATCATGGTTAATTGCCCCTGCAATGAACAGTTGCCCTGAGATTATGGTTAATTGCCCCACAACAAACTGCCCTGAGATCATGGTTAATTGCTCCTGCAATGGACAGGTGCCCTGAGATTGTGGTTATTTTCCCCTGCAATGAACAAGTGCCCTGAGATTGTGGTTAATTGCTCTTGCAATGAACAAGTTCCCTGAGATCATGGTTACTTGCCCCTGCAATGAACTTTGCCCTGAGATCGTGGTTAATTGCCTCTGCAACAAACTCCTCTGAGATTGTGGTTATTTGCCCCTATAATGAACAAGAGCCCTGATATTGTGCTTTATTACCCCTGCAATGAACAACTGCCCTGAGATCATGGTTAATTGCCCCTGCAATGAGCAATTGCCTGAGATTGTGTTTAATTGCCCCCGCAATGAACCATTGCCCGGAGATTGAGGTTATTTGCCCCTGCAATGAACAAGTGCCCTGAGATTGTGGTTAACAGCCCCTACTGTGAACTAGTGCCCTGAGATTATGCTTAATTACCCCTGCAGTTAACAATTGCCCTGAGATTGTGGTTAATTGCCCCTGTAATGAGCAGTTGCCCTGAGATCTTGGTTAATTGCCCCTACAAATCAAGGCCCTGAGACTGTGGTTATTGCCTCAGCAATGAACAGTTGCCCTGAGATCATGGTTAATTGCCCTGCAATGAACAGTTGCCCTGAGATTATGGTCAATTGCCTCTGCTGCAAACAAGTGTCCTGAGATTGTGTATAATTTCCCCTGCAACGAACAGGTGCCCTGAGATTGTGGTTATTTGCCCCTCCAATGAACAATTGCCCTGAGATTGTGGTTATTTGCCCCTGCAACAAACAAGTGCCCTGAGATTGTGGTTATTTGCCCCTGCACTGAACAAATGCCCTGACATTCTGGTTAATTGCTCCTGCAACAAACATCTTCCCTGAGATTGTGGTTAATTGCCCCGCAACAAACAACTGCTTTGAGATCATGGTTATTTGCCCCTGCAATGAACAAGTGCCCTGAGATTGTAGCTAATTGCCCCTGCAATGAACAGTTGTCTGGAGATTGTGGTTAATTGGCCATGCAATGAACAATTGCCCTGAGATTGTGCTTAATTCCCCCTGCAATGAACAATTGCCCTGATGACGTGATTAATTGCCCTTGCAATGAACAGTTGCCTGGAGATTGTGGTTAATTGCCCCTGCAATCAACTAGTGCCATGAGATTGTGCTTAATTGCCCCTCAACGGAGTTGCCCTGAGATTATGGTTAATTGCCCCTGCAAAAAACAGGTGCCATGAGATTGTGGTTAATTGCTCCTGCACTAAACAAGTGCCCTAGAGATTGTGGTTATTTGCCCCTGCAATTAGCAAGTGCCATGATATTGTGGTTAATTGCCCCGGCAATGAACAAGTGCCATGTGATTGTGATTAATGGCCCCTGCAATTAACATGTGCCTGAGATTATGGTTAATTGCTGCTACAATGAACAAGTGCACTGAGATCATGGTTAATTGCCCCTGCTACATACAGGTGCCCTGAGATTGTGGTTAATTGCCCCTGCAATGAACAATTGCCCTGAGATAGTGGTTAATTGCCCCTGCAATGAACAGTTGCCCTGAGATTGTGGTTAATTGCCCCTGCAATGAACCATTGCCATGAGATTGTGGTTTATTGCCCCTGCAATGAACAAGTGCCCAAAGATTGTGGTTAATTGCCCCTACTATGAACAAGTACCCTGAGATTGTGCTTAATTTCCCCTGCAATGAACAATTGCCATGAGATCATGGTTTATTGCCCCTGCAATGTGCAGTTGCCCTGAGATTGTGTTTAATTGCCCCTGCAATGAACAGTTGCCCTGATGTTGTGGTTAATTGTCCCTGCAGTGAACCATTACCCGGAGATTGTGGTTAATTGCCCTTGCAATGAACAGTTGCCCTTAGATCATGGTTAATTGCCCCTGCAATGAGCAAATGCCCTAAGATTGTGTTTTATTGCCCTGCAATGAGCTGTTGCCCTGAGATTGTGCTTAATTGCTCCTGCAATGAACAGTTGCCCTGAGGTCATGGTTAATTGCCCTGCAATGAGAAATTGCCCTGAGTTGTGTTTAATTGCCCTTGAAATGAATAGTTGCCTGAGACTGTGGTTAAATGCTCCTGCAATGAACCATTGACGGAGATTGTGGTTAATTGCCCTGCAATGAACAGTTTCCTGAAGATTGTGGTTAATTGCCCTGCAATGAACAAGTGCCCTGAGATTGTGATTAATTGCCCCTGCAACAAACAAGTGCTCTGAAATCATTGTTAATTGCCCCAGCAACAAACAAGTGCCCCGAGATTGTGTTGAATTGCCCCTGGAACAAACAAGTGCCCTGAGATTGTGGTTATTTGCCCCTGCAATGAACAAGTGCCCTAAGATCGTAGTTAATTTCCCCTGCAATGAACAGTTGTTTGGAGATTGTGGTTAATTGCCCTTGCAACAAACAAGTGCCCTGATATTGTGGTTATTGCCCTGCAATGAACAATTGCCCTGAGATCATGGTTAATTGCCCTGCACAAGCAGTTGCCCTGAGATCGTGGTTAATTGCCCCTGCAACAAACAAGTGCCCTGAGACTGTGGTTATTTGCCTCAGCAATGAACAGTTGCCCTGAGATCATGGTTAATTGCCTGCAATGAACAGTTGCCCTGAGATTATGGTCAATTGCTCTGCTGCAAACAAGTGTCCTGAGATTGTGTATAATTTCCTGCAACGAACAGGTGCCCTGAGATTGTGGTTATTTGCCTCCAATGAACAATTGCCCTGAGATTGTGGTTATTTGCCCCTGCAATGTACAAGTGTCCTGAGATTGTGGTTAATTGCCCTACAATGAACAAAGTGCCCTGAGATCATGGTTTATTGCCCCTGCAATGAACAGTTGCCCTGAGATCATGGTTAATTGCCCCTACAGCATACAGTTGCCCTGAGTTTATGGTTAATAGCCCCTGCAACCAACAAGTGCCCTGAGATTGTGTTTAATTGCCTCAATGAACAGGTGCCCTCAGATTGTGGTCATTTGCCCTGCAATGAACAAGTGCCCTGAGATCATGGTTAATTGCTCCTGCAACAAGCAGATGCCCTGAGATTGTGGTCAATTGTCCTGCAATGAACACTTGCTCTGAGATTTTGGTTAATTGCCCCAGCAACAAACAAGTGCCCTGAGGTGTGCTTAATTGCCCCTGCAATGAAATTGCCCTGAGATCGTGGTTAATTACCCCTGCAATGAATAGTTGCCTGAGATTATGATTAATTGCCCCGCAACAAACAACTGCCCTGAGATTGTGGTTATTTGCTCCTGCAATTAACACTTGCCCTGATATTGTGATTATTTGCCTCTGCAATGAACAAGTGCCCTGAGATTGTGCTTTATTATCCCTGCAATGACCAACTGCTCTGAGATCATGTTAGTTGCCCTGCAATCAGCAATTGCCCTGAAATTGTGTTTAATTGCCTCTGCAATGAACAGTTGCCCTGAGATTGTGGTTAATTGCCCCTACAATGAATGATTGCCTGGAGATTGTGGTTAATAGCCCTGCAATGAACAAGTGCCATGAGATTGTGGTTAATTGCCCTAAACAAACAAGTGCCCTGAGATTGTGTTTAATTGTCCTTGCAGCAAACAAGTGCCCTGAGATTGTGGTTATTTGCCCCTGCAATGAACAGGTGCCCTGAGATTGTGGTTAATTGCCCTTGCAATGAAGTTGCCTTGATATTATGGTTAATTGCCCCTGCAAAAAACAAGTGCCCTGAGATTGTGTGTAATTGCCCCTGCAATGAACAGGTGCCCTGAGATTGTGGTTATTTGCCCTGCAATGAACAACTGCCCTGAGATTGTGGTTAATTGCCCCTGCAATGAACAAGTGCCTGAGATTGTGGTTAATGGCCGCTACAATGAACAAGTGCCCTGAGATAATGGTTAATTGCCCCTGCAACAAACAAGTGCCCATAGATTGTGGTTAATTGCCCCTGCAATGAACAATTGCTCTGAGATTGTGGTTAATACCTCTGTAACAAACAAGTGCCCTGAGATTGTGCTAATTGCCCTGCAATGAACAATTGCCCTGAGATCTTGGGTAATTGCCCTGCAATGAACAGTTGCCCTGAGATCGTGGTTAATTGCACCTGCAACAAACAAGTGCCCTGAGATT
Source organism: Neoceratodus forsteri (assembly GCA_016271365.2). Taxonomy (NCBI): domain Eukaryota; kingdom Metazoa; phylum Chordata; order Ceratodontiformes; family Ceratodontidae; genus Neoceratodus; species Neoceratodus forsteri. The sequence continues at coordinate 141,507,434 of JADMNL010000034.1, forward strand.
GTAGTTATTTGCCCATGCAACAAACAACTGCACTGAGATTGTGGTTATTTGCCCCTGCAACGAACGGTTGCCCTGAGATTGTGGTTATTTGCCCCTGCAATGAACAAGTGCCCCGAGATGGCACTTAATTATCCCTGCAATGAACAATTGCCATGAGATCATGGTTAATTGCCCCTGCAATGAGCAGTTGCCCTGAGATTGTGTTTAATTGCCCCTGCAATGAACAGTTGCCCTGAGATTATGTTTAATTGCCCCTGCAATGAACAGTTGCCCTGAGGTTGTGGTAAAATTGTCCCTGCAGTGAACGATTACCCGGAGATTGTGGTTAATGGCCCTTGCAATGACCAATTGCCCTGAGATTGTGCTTAATTCCCCCTGCAATGAACAATTGCCCTGAGATCATGATTAATTGCCCTTGCAATGAACAGTTGCCTTGAGATCATGGTAAATTGCCCCTGCAACAAACAAGTGCCATGAGATTGTGGTTATTGGCCCCTGCAATGAACAATTGCCCTGAGATTGTGGTTAATTGCCCCCTCAATGAGCAGTTACCCCGAGATCATGGTTAATTGCCCCTGCAACAAACAAGTGCCCTGAGATTCTGTTTAATTGCCCCTGCAACAAACGAGTTCCCCGAGACTGTGGTTATTTGCCTCTGCAATGAACAAGTGCTCTGAGATTGTTGTTAATTGCCCCTGGAATGAACAGTTGCCCTGAGATCATGGTTAATTGCCCCTGCAATAAACAGTTGCCCTGAGATTATGGTTAATTGCCCCAGCAGCAAACAAGTGCCCTGAGATTGTGTATAATTGCCCCTGCAATGAACAGGTGCCCTGATATTGTGGTTATTTGCCCCTGCAATGAACATTTGCCCTGAGATTGTGAGTTATTTGCCTGCACATGTACAAGTGCCCTAGGATTGTGGTTAGTGCCAGCAATGAACAGTTGCCCTGAGATTGTGTTTAGTTGCCCTGCAATGAACCCGTTGCCCTGAGGTTGTGGTAAATTGTCCCTGCAGTGAGACGATTACCTGGAGATTGTGGTTAATTGCCCTGCAATGAACGGATTGCCTGGATATTGTGGTTAATTCCCCCTGCAATGAACAAGTGCTCAGAGATTGTTCTTAATTACCCCTGCAATGAACAATCGCCCTGAGATCATGGTTAATTTCCCCTGCAACAAACAAGTGCCCTGAGATTCTGTTTAATTGCCCCTGTAACAAATGAGTGCCCCAAGACTGTGGTTAATTGCCTCTGCAATGAACATGTGCTCTGAGATTGTTGTTAATTGCCCCTGGAAAGAACAGTTGCCCTGAGATCATGGTTAATTGCCCCTGCAATAAACAGTTGCCCTGAGATTATGGTTAATTGCCCCAGCAGCAAACAAGTGCCCTGAGATTGTGTATAATTGCCCCTGCAATGAACAGTTGCCCTGAGATTGTGGTTAATTGCCCCTGCAATAAACAGTTGCCCTGAGATTATGGTTAATTGCCCCAGCAGCAAACAAGTGCCCTGAGATTTGTATAATTGCCCCTGCAATGAACAATTGCCCTGAGATTGTGGTTAATTGCCCCTGCAATGAACAATTACCCTGAGATCATGGTTAATTGCCCCTGCAATGAGCAATTGCTCTGAGATTGTTTAATTGCCCTGCAATGAACAGTTGCCCTGAGATTGTGGTTAATTGCCCCTGCAATGAACCATTGCCCGGAGATTGAGGTTATTTGCCCCTGCATTGAACAAGTGCCCTGAGATTGTGGTAAACTGCCCCTACTATGAACTAGTGCATTGAGATTATGCTTAATTACCCCTGCAATGAGAAATTGCCCTGAGGTCATGGTTAATTGCCCCTGCAATGAGTAATTGCCCTGAGATTGTGTTTAATTGCCCCTGAAATGAACAGTTGCCCTGAGACTGTGGTTAAGTGCTCCTGCAATGAACCACTGCCCAGAGATTGTGATTAATTGCCCCTGCAATGAACAGTTGTCTGCAGATTGTGGTTAATTGACCCTGCATTGAACAAGTGCCCTGAGATTGTGATTAATTGCCCCTGCAACAAACAAGTGCCCTGAAATTGTGGTTAATTGCCCCAGCAACAAACAAGTGCCCCGAGATTGTGCTTAATTGCCCCTGCAACAAACATGTGCCTGAGATTGTGGTTATTGGCCCCTGCAATGAACAACTGCCCTGACATTCTGGTTAATTGCCCCTGCAACAAACATGTTCCCTGAGATCATGGTTAATTGCCCCTGCAACAAACAAGTGCCTTGAGATCATGGTTATTGGCCCCTGCAATGAACAAGTGCCCTGAGATTGTAGTTAATTGCCCCATGCAACAAACAGTTGTCTGGAAATTGTGGTTAATTGCCCATGCAATGAACAATTGCCCTGAGATTGTGCTTAATTCCCCCTGCAATGAACAATTGCCCTGGGATTGTGATTAATTGCCCTTAACATGAAACATAGACTTTGATGGCAGATAGAGACCGCTAGGCCCATCTAGTCTGCCCATTTCCCTACAGGATAGGCCGCATGAATCCTAGTTAACCAACAACCTATATCTTCCTGCCCCACAAGAATTGCCTTATGTCTGTCCCATGCATTCTTGAATTCTCCCACAGTTTTAGACCCCACAACCTCCTCAGGAAGGCTGTTCCATGCATCCACTACCCTCTCTGTGAAATACTTCCTCCCACATTGCCCTGAACCTTTCCTTCTATCTTTAAATTGTGTCCCTTGTTCTTGCAAGTCTCTTTTCTGAAAGATGCTACCCTCTTGGACTTTGTTGATTCCTTGAGGTGCTTGAAAGTTTCTATCATGTCCCCCCTCTTCGCTAACAAGGGTATACATATTAAGCTCCTTTAGTCTCTCCTTATCTGGCTTCTTTTTGCAGACCCTGCACCATTTTAGTTGCCCTCCTCTGGACTGCCTCTATCCTGTCTCGTCCTTGCAGAGATGGGGTCTCAGAACTGGACACAGTATTCCAGATGGGGTCTCACCAACTGTCTGTACAGAGGGATAACAACTTCCTGTTTTCTGCTGCTGATGCTTCTCCCTATACATCCCAGTATACCGACCCTCCCTACTGCCTTCTCCATTGCTTGCTAACCTTAAGGTCATCTGATATGATTACCCCAGGTCCCTTTCCTGTTTTGTTGTTGTTACTACCTCCCCACCCATTGTGTATTCTTCCCCTGGGTTCTTGTTTCCCAGGTGCATTATTTTGCACTTTTTGCATTGAATCCTAGCTGCCATATGTCTGACCATTCCTCCAACCTTGCCAAGTCCCTTTTCATCCTTTCCACGCCTCCTTGTGTATCAACCCTGTTGCAGATCTTTGTGTCATCTGCAAAAAGGCATACTTTTCCTTCCAGTCCCTCTTCAATGTCACTGATGAAGACATTAAAGGACTGGACCCATTCCTGAACCCTCTTGATGCCCACTAGTAACCGCCCTTTCTTTAGAGTGGACTCCATTTACAATTACCTTCTGTGTCCTGTTGTCCAGCCAATGTTTTACCCAGGCTACCACCCTGGGACCCACTCTCAGGCTGGTTAATTTGACTAATAATCTTTTGTGTGGGACTGTGTCAAATGCCTTGCTAAAGTCTAGGTAGGCCATGTCCACAGCCACTCCCTGGTCTACTACTTTGGTCACCCAGTCAAAGAAATCTATTAGATTCGTCTGACATGACCTTCCCACTGTGAACCCATGCTGCCTTGGATCCTGTGCTCCACTGACCTCTAGGTACTCAACTATTCTTTCCTTCAGAAGTGACTCTATCACTTTCCCTACCACAGAGGTCAGACTGACAGGTCTGTAGTTTCCTGCCTCTGTCTTGGTCCCACTTTTGTGAAGGGGAATCACATCTGCCTTCCTCCAGTCCTCGGGTACCACACCATCCTCCCATGATTTATTAAAAGAGTAGCCAGTGGTTTCACTAGTTCCTTCCTTAATTATTTTAGAATTCTGGGGTGAATTCCATCAGGACCCATTGCTTTGTCCACCTTCAGTTTTAGGAGTTCTTGCAGAACCCTTTCTTCTGTGAAAGGACTGGGATCAACCCCCATCAAAAGTGCTTCTGTTAATTGGATTAGGCACTTCCCTCCTCTTTTGTGAATACTGAGCAAAAATATTAGTTCAGTATTCCTGCTTTTCACTGTCCCCTCTGCCCACCCACCGTTCATTCTATTCAGCCTCACTATCCTCCCTTTTGTCTTTCTCGCTGATGTACCTATAAAAGGTTTTATCCCCTTCTTAACTGAGTTGGCTATCTTTTCCTCAGTTTGGGCCTTTGCTATTCTGACTTCCCTCCTGCTTCTTTCTGCCTTAACTGGTACAGCTCTCTGTCCTGCTCCTTCTGTGTTTCCTTATACTTCCAGAATGCTATCTTTTCTTCCTGACTTTCACAGCCACCTCTCTTGAGAACCATAGTGGCTTTTCTTTCATTTTGATTTGTTTATTTGCTTCACACAAAGGCTTGTTGCCTCTGTGATGGCAGTTTGATAATTCCCATTGTTCTCCACACCTCCTTCTAGCCTGTTCACTAGTGCTTTTCTGAGGCACTCTCCCATCTTGCCAAAGTCAGCCCTCCTAAAGTCCAGTACCCTCACTTTTGTGTGGCTCTGTAGCTGAGTTAACGTGAACCACACTGCAATGAACAGTTGCCCTGAGATTGTTTAATTGCCCTGCAACAAACAAGTGCCCTGAGATTGTGTTTAATTTCCCTGCAACAATCGAGCTCTCAGACTGTGGTTATTTGCCTCTGCAATGAACAAGTGCCCTGAGTTGTGGATAATTGCCCTGGAATGAACAGTTGCCCTGAGATCATGGTTAGTGGCCCTGCAATGAACCATTTCCCGAGATTGTGGTTAATTGCCCTGCAATGAACAAGTGCCCAGAGATTGTTCTTAATTACCCCTGCAATGAATAATTGCCCTTAGATCATGTTAATTACCCCTGCAATGAACATTTGCCCTGAGATTGTGGTTATTTGCCCCTGCAATGAACAAGTGCCCTAGGATTGTGGTTAATTGCCCCTACTATGAACAAGTGCCCTGAGATTGAGCTTAATTACCCCTTCAGTGAATAATTGCTATGAGATCATGGTTAATTGCCCCTGCAATGAGCAATTGCCCTGAGATTGTGTTTAATTGCCCCTGCAATGAACAGTTGCCATGAGGTTGTGGTTAATTGCCCCTGCAATGAACCATTTCCTGGAGATTGTGGTTAATTGGCCTTCAATGAACAAGTGCCCAGAGATTGTTCTTAATTACCCTGCAATGAACAATTGCCTTAGATCATGGTAATTACCTGCAATGAGCAGTTGCCCTAAGATTGTGTTTTATTGCCCCAGTATTGAACAGTTGCCCTGAGATTGTAGGTTAATTGCCCCTGCAATGAACAATTGCCCTGAGATCATGGTTAATTGCCTCTGCAATGAGCAATTACCTGAGATTGTGTTTAATTGCCCCTGCAATGAACCATTGCCTGGAGATTGAGGTTATTTGCCCCTGCAATGAACAAGTGCCCTGAGATTGAGGTTAACTGCCCCTACTGTAAACTAGTTCCCTGAGATTATGCTTAATTACCCTGCACTAATAATTGCCCTGAGATTATGTAAGCACTGCCCTGCAATGGCTAGTTGCTCCTGAGATCGTGGGTTAATTGCCCTGCAACAAACAAGTGCCCTGAGATTGTGTTTAATTGCCCTGCAAACAAGCGAGTGCCCGAGACTGTGGTTATTTGCCTCTGCAATGAACCATTGCCCTGAGATTGTGGTTAATTGCCCCCACAATGAACAAATCTCCTGAGATTGTGATTAATTGCCCCTGCAACAAACAAGTGCTCTGAAATCATGGTTAATTGCCCCAGCAACAAACATGTGCCTCGAGATTGTGGTTATTTGCCCCTGCAATGAACAAATGCCCTGACATTCTGGTTAATTGCTCCTGCAACAAACATCTTCCCTGAGATTGTGGTTAATTGCCCCTGCAACAAACAACTGCCTTGAGATCATGGTTATTTGCCCCTGCAATGAACAAGTGCCCTGAGATTGTAGTTAATTGCCTCTGCAATGAACAGTTGTCTGGAGATTGTGGTTAATTGGCCATGCAATGAACAATTGCCCTGAGATTATGCTTAATTCCCCCTGCAATGAACAATTGCCCTGATGACGTGATTAATTGCCCTTGCAATGAACAGTTGCCTGGAGATTGTGGTTAATTGCCCTGCAATCAACTAGTGCCATGAGATTGTAATCACTCCCTCACCAGTTGCCCTGAGATTATGGTTAATTGCCCTGCAAAAAACAGGTGCCATGAGATTGTGGTTAATTGCTCCTGCACTAAACAAGTGCCCTGAGATTGTGGTTATTTGCCCCTGCAATTAGCAAGTGCCATGATATTGTGGTTAATTGCCCCGGCAATGAACAAGTGCCATGTGATTGTGGTTAATTGCCCCTGCAATTAACATGTGCCTGAGATTATGGTTAATTGCTGCTACAATGAACAAGTGCACTGAGATCGTGGTTAATTGCCCCTGCTACAAGCAGGTGCCCTGAGATTGTGGTTAATTGCACCTGCAACGAACAGTTGCCCTGAGATTGTGGTTAATTGCCCCTGCAATGAACCATTGCCCTGAGATTGTGGTTAATTGCCCCTGCAATGAACAAGTGCCCAAAGATTGTGGTTAATTGCCCCTACTATGAACAAGTACCCTGAGATTGTGCTTAATTTCCCTGCAATGAACAATTGCCATGAGATCATGGTTTATTGCTCCTGCAAATGCAGTTGCCCTGAGATTGTGTTTAATTGCCCTGCAATGAACAGTTGCCCTGATGTTGTGGTTAATTGTCCCTGCAGTGAACCATTACCGAGATTGTGGTTAATTGCCCTTGCAATGAACAGTTGCCCTTAGATCATGGTTAATTGCCCCTGCAATGAGCAAATGCCCTAAGATTGTGTTTTATTGCCCCTGCAATGAACTGTTGCCCTGAGATTGTGCTTAATTGCTCCTGCAATGAACAATTGCCCTGAGGTCATGGTTAATTGCCCCTGCAATGAGAAATTGCCCTGAGATTGTGTTTAATTGCCCTTGAAATGAACAGTTGCCCTGATACTGTGGTTAAATGCTCCTGCAATTAACCATTGACCGGAGATTGTGGTTAATTGTCCCTGCAATGAACAGTTTCCTGAAGATTGTGGTTAATTGCCCCTGCAATGAACAAGTGCCCTGAGATTGTGATTAATTGCCCCTGCAACAAACAAGTGCTCTGAAATCATTGTTAATTGCCCCAGCAACAAACAAGTGCCCCGCGATTGTGTTTAATTGCCCCTGCAATGAACAAGTGCCCTAGATTATGGTTATTTGCACCTGCAATGAACAAGTGCCCTAAGATCGTAGTTAATTTCCCCTGCAATGAACAGTTGTCCGGAGATTGTGGTTAATTGGCCATGCAATGAACAATTGCCCTGAGATTGTGCTTAATTCCCCCTGCAATGAACAGTTGCCCTGAGATCATGGTTAATTGCTCTTGCAACAAACAAGTGCCTTGCTATTGTGGTTATTTGCCCCTGCAATGAACAATTGCCCTGAGATCATGGTTAATTGCCTCTGCAATGAGCAGTTGCCCTGAGATTGTGGTTAATTGCCCCTGCAACAAACAGGTGCCCTGAGACTGTGGTTATTTGCCTCAGCAATGAACAGTTGCCCTGAGATCATGGTTAATTGCCCCTGGAATGAACAGTTGCCCTGAGATTATGGTCAATTGCCCCTGCTGCAAACAAGTGTCCTGAGATTGTGTATAATTTCCCCTGCAATGAACAGGTGCCCTGAGATTGTGGTTATTTGCCCCTCCAATGAACAATTGCCCTGAGATTGTGGTTATTTGCCCCTGCAATGTACAAGTGTCCTGAGATTGTGGTTAATTGCCCCTACAATGAACAAGTGCCCTGAGATCATGGTTTATTGCCCCTGCAATGAACAGTTGCCCTGAGATCATGGTTAATTGCCCTGCAACATACAGTTGCCTGAGTTTATGGTTAATGTCCCTGCAACCAACAAGTGCCCTGAGATTGTGTTTAATTGCCCATGCAATGAACAGGTGCCTCAGATTGTGGTCATTTGCCCCTGCAATGAACAAGTGCCCTGAGATCATGGTTAATTGCTCCTGCAACAAGCAGATGCCCTGAGATTGTGGTTAGTTGCTCCTGCAATGAACACTTGCTCTGAGATTTTGGTTAATTGCCCCAGCAACAAACAAGTGCCCTGAAGGTGTGTAATTGCCCTGCAATGAAGAATTGCGAGATGGTGGTTAATTGCCCTGCAATGAATAGTTGCCCTGAGATTATGATTAATTGCTCCTGCAACAAACAAATTCCCTCAGATTGTGTTTAATTGCCCTTGCAATGAACAGGTGCCCTGAAATTGTGTTTATTTGCCTCTGCAATGAACAGTTGCCCTGAGATTGTGGTTAATTGCCCTACAATGAACAATTGCCTGGAGATTGTGGTTAATTGCCCTGCAATGAACAAGTGCCATGAGATTATGGTTAATTGCCCCTGCAACAAACAAGTGCCTGAGATTGTGTTTAATTGTCCTTGCAGCAAACAAGTGCCCTGAGATTGTGGTTATTTGCCCTGCAATGAACAGGTGCCCTGAGATTGTGGTTAATTGCCCTGCAATGAAGTTGCCTTGAGCTTATGGTTAATTGCCCCTGCAAAAAACAAGTGCCCTGAGATTGTGTGTAATTGCCCCTGCAATGAACAGGTGCCCTGAGATTGTGGTTAATTGCCCCTACAATGAACAAGTGCCCTAAGATTGTGGTCATTTGCCCCTGCAATTAACAAGTGCCCTGAGATTGTGGTTATTTGCCCCTGCAATAAATAGTTGCCCTGAGATCGTGGTTAATTGCTCCTGCAACAAACAAGTGCCCTGAGATTGTGGTTAATTGCTCCTGTAATGAACAATTGCCCTGAGATCATGGTTAATTGCCCCTGCAATGAATAGTTGCCCTGAGATTATGGTTAATTGCCCCAAAACAAACAACTGCCCTGAGATCGTGGTTAATTGCTCCTGCAATGGACAGGTGCCCTGAGATTGTGGTTATTTTCCCCTGCAATGAACAAGTGCCCTGAGATTGTGGTTAATTGCTCTTGCAATGAACAAGTTCCCTGAGATCATGGTTACTTGCCCCTGCAATGAACTTTGCCCTGAGATCGTGGTTAATTGCCTCTGCAACAAATTCCTCTGAGATTGTGGTTATTTGCCCCTACAATGAACAAGAGCCCTGAGATTGTGCTTTATTACCCCAGCAATGAACAACTGCCCTGAGATCATGGTTAATTGCCCCTGCAATGAGCAATTGCCCTGAGATTGTGTTTAATTGCCCCTGCAATAAACAGTTGCCCTTAGATTGTGGTTAATTGCCCCTGCAATGAACCATTGCCCAGAGATTGTGGTTAATTGCTCCTGCAATGATCAGTTGCCTGGAGATTGTGATTATTTGCCCCTGCGATGAACAAGTGCCCTGAGATTGTTGTTAATTGCCCCTGCAATGAACAGTTGCCCTGAGATTATGGTTAATTGCTCCTGCAACAAACAAATTCCCTCAGATTGTGTTTAATTGCCCTTGCAATGAACAGGTGCCCTGAAATTGTGGTTATTTGCCTCTGCAATGAACAGTTGCCCTGAGATTGTGGTTATTTGCCCCTGCCATGAACAGTTGCCCTGAGGTTATGGTTACTTGCCCCTGCAGCAAACAAGTACCCTGGGATTGTGTTTAATTGCCCCTGCAATGGACAGGTGCCCTGAGATTGTAGTTATTTGCCCCCGTAATGAACAAGTGCCCTGAGTGTGGTTATTTGCCCCTGCAATGAACAAGTGCTCTGCGATCATGGTTAATTGCCCCTGCAATAAACAGTTGCCCTGAGATCATGGTTAATTGCCCCTGCAATGAACCATTGCCCAGAGATCGTGGTTAATTTCCCCTGCAATGAACAAGTGTCCTGAGATTGTGGTTAATTGCCGCACAATGAACAACTGCCCTGAGATTGTGGTTATTTGCCCCTCAGTGAACAGTTGCCCCAGATCTTGGTAATTTGCCCCAGTTCCTGGAAAATTGCCCTAGTAATGAACAGTTCTCTTTGTGTAGTGTGAAGTGTAGCTACTAGCTCCAGTATTGCCAACGCACTATGGACAGACTCAATCTTCTGCCAACGTATTGCTCCATGGTGTTGTCTGTCATTCTACTCATACAGAATCAATCTCTACCCAAAGGAAGGTATCTCTCTTCTCCAGGAGGTGTCCTCGCTGAAGATCATCAACCACATCCCTGGCAGCCGCTGAAGTTGAGTCAGTCGAAACGCGTGCATGTCTCACCCATCGTTTCTTGTGTTCCTCATTTTGAAGTCAAGTACACTGAAGTTCAAGTGCATCACATCCATCGTGCCAGTGTCATCTCTTCATTCCTGATCCGGATGTCTTGAAGTTGGCCACCCTCAGAAGAGCGTACTTGTCCTGGAAGAACCTTGTCTGCGTCCCCTGGTTGTTCGCCACAAGTAGAGTCTGGTGAAGCCCAGTGTGGGACATGGCCGTCGTTTTGTTCCGGTTTTCTGTGTCAACACTTCAGAATCAACCGACTTCACCTCAGATTCTTCTGGTTGCATCGGATATCCATCTTCACCTCAGATTTTTCTAGTTCCTGCTGGCATCCGAAGTGCTGCAGCATCATCCCATCCTTGATAATCCTCCAGTGGGTTCATCACCAAGTATCTTCCTTGTTCTCTTCCATCCTTGGTGGCCCCAAAGTGGATTTTGGCTAGGGAACTTTCTGCATCTTCTTGTATTCAGATAGCCCTCAGGTGGATTTCTTCCTGGAACCATCACTTCTGGTTCTTTCTTGCTGGCAGCCTTGGAGAGAGTGGGTTTTATGCCGAGAAACATATGGTCTGTTTAAAAACCTCTCACCCCCACAGTGGCCTTAGCTAGGTCTGTGCTGGGACCAATATCTGAGTGTCATAGGAATTCCTTCTACCTATCCCTGTAGCTACCGACTATATTCAACAGTGTGCACAAAGACTTCAACTGGACTCTGGATTGTCATTGTATGAATATTGCTGTAATTGACATGAGTCAGTATTGTAAGAGTTTTCCAAAGGGTAGCCATTGTTCTCTGATACCTTAGACAGTACTAAAAGTGACAGAGGATTGTTTTGTGATACTAGTTGCTTCTAAGTAATAATGTTAGAGTATAGTGGCATCAGGCCAAGGTGTACGTCAACATACAGTATTTCTTTTCGTTAGTTGTCTAAGTAGTGTGAGATAAGAAGTAATTGTTCATGTTCCTTTTTGTCCTATTTAGCCCCAGTGTGACCGTGTCATCTTTCCCCATTGTTACTGAATAAAGCCCAGCGGTCATCAAACTCTATGGATGACTCCTGCCTCTCCTTGTCTGGATAAATATCATCTATCCTAATATATTCAGACCCTGGTGTTCCTCACCATCATCAGAACACCACAGAAGCTCATAATCATAGTGGACTCCATGATTCACAGTATGCACCCCCACCTGAGCAGAAACTAGCAAGTGGATATGCAGGTTAGATGTCTCCCAGGAGCAGCCTTGACTGAACAGTTGGTATAATTCAAAGGAAAGTGATAGGATCTAACATCCTGGTCCACCTAGGGACCAACAACCTTACTAGCCAACCAGTAAAGGAGGTTAAGGAGCACGTTGCCCACCTTGGGGAGAAATTGGTTCCCTTTCATCCAGCATTGCTTTCTCAGAGATTTTGCCTGTTTGGGGGAAAACCAGAGAGGGAGATAGGTGAGCTCAAAGACTGGTGCCACACCAAGTGGCATAACTTTGTCAGAAAGTGAGACAACTTCTGAGAAGAGGAAATCTTACTTCGAGAGGGCTCTTGCAGTAGGTAATTACATATAGGACTGATGCCGGCAGGTGTCAGGACCCCACAGAAAAATTTCTGCCTAGCATTCTCTGGCGGGGCACCACCCCCATGTCAGGCGATGTCAGTATAAAGGGGCGATCTCCCATGCCCACCTCCCAGTGATCCCGTCACATAGGCTCCAGTTTATTGAGGTGATCCTGGACACAACCTCCAGAATGGCATTTCTGCCACTGGACAGGGCGCCTCACTCCAGGCTCAGGTCAATCTGTTGTCCAGCTGCAGGTGGTCAGCACCAGGTCAGTCCTTCACCTCCTCGGGCTCATGGCAGATGCTATTCTGACAGTCCCTAGTGCTCGGCTCCACATGAGAATCTCTTAGTGGACACTTCGATCTCAGTGGGATCAGCTGGTGGACAACCTAGATCAGCTAGTTCTGGTCTCCAGCCCTATGGCACAGGACTTGCAATGGTGGGCTGTTCAGGAGAACCTCTGCTGGGGAGTTCCCTTCTGCCTTTCTCCCCCCTCCCAGACGCTGACCACAGATGCCTCGGGTGAAGGTTGGGGAGCCCATCTTGGGCCTCACAGGACCCAGGGCACCTGGTACCAGCTTGAAAAATCTCTCCACATCAATGTGCATGAGCTTCGGGCTGTGCTATATGCTCTTCAGGCTCTGCATCTTTATCTGCTTCCCAGGCATCTGGCTGTCCAGACGGACAACATGTGTGTAGTCTGATACATCAGCAAACAGGGAGGAACTTGTTCCTAACCTCTATGCAGAGAAGCGATGCGGGCTTGGGAATGGGCAGTGCAACCTTCATCTCACGGCCATTCACATCCCGGGGGTCAAGAACACATTGGTAGACCACCTCATTTGGTCGTCTGCTCATGCCCATGAGTGGGAACTAGGTCAGGGGGTAGCAGACGACATCTTTCTATGCTGGGGAACCCCTCAGGTAGACCTGTCTGCGTCTCCTCTCAACACAAAACTTCCTGCCTTCTGCTCACTCGCTCCAGGGCACAGCATTTTTTGGAGAGACGCTCTGTCTCTAGACTGGAAGGGAAGATTCATCTATACCTTCCCCCCGATCCCTTAGATCTTATAGAAACTCAGCTCGGAAGGAGCTCGCATGATTCTCATCGCTCCTTTCTGGCCCATGCAAGTTTGGTTCTCTTTCTGCAACATTATTCAGATGAACCTCTGCTTCCTCTTCCTCTGTCACAAACTTTGCTGACCCAGGATCAGGGGACCCTGGTCCATTCAGGCCTCAAGTCCCTTCAGTTTCACGCATGGCTCCTGCAGATATAGCTCAAGCCCTATTCGGGGTTTCCCCACTGGTGGCTGAGATTCTGGTGGAAGCAAGGTAGCACTCCACTAGATCTACCTATGCCATGAAATGGAAACGGTTCTCTATTTGGGCCGCTTCCAAAGATTTTGAGCCTTTCTCATGCTCTCTTGGTAGACTTTTGGATTTCCTGCGACACCACTTTGACCTGGGTCTCAGTCATTCCTCTCTGAAGGTTCACATGGCGGCCATCTCGGCTTACTGTGTTCCTTTTGGGGACAGGACTTTTGCACAACTGGAGGTCTCCAAGACCTTTCTTAGAGGGGTCCTCCACTTAAAACCCCCTATTTGGGTTCCTGCTCCTCCATGGGATTTGAATTTTATCCTTGAGAAGCTTACTCTGCCTCCTTTCGAGCCGGCAACCTCAGCATACCTAAAGTTCCTCTCATGGAAGACTCTTCCTTGTGGCCATTACTTCTGCTTGAAGGATTTCTGAGCTTCAGGCCCTGATATGCAAAATCCCGTATTTGATTTTCCACAACGAACGTGTGGCTCCGCGCACCAAACCTAAGTTTCTCCCCAAGGTGGTAGCGGAATCTACACTGAATCAATCCATAGAGTTACCTGCTTTCTTTATGCAGCACTCCAATCAAGGGGAGTACCTCTTGCATAATCTGGATGTTCACTGGATTCTGAGATACTACACCACCAGGATGAAGGATCTGAGAAAGACTGATCAACTGTTTGTCTCTTTTGCTCATAAAAGAGAAGGCAATGCTGTTTCTAAGCAATGCCCTATCTAAATGGTTGGCTCATTGCATCACTTTCTGTTATGACAAGACCCTGCCGGTCAGGTCAGAGGCCACTCCACCAGAGGGGTCGCTGCCTCTGCTGCTTGTTTCAAGAATATGTCAGTGGCGGATATCTGTGCTGCTGCCACTTGGACTTCTGTCCATACCTTTATGAAACATAACAGTTTGGACAGTGCCTCGCACCATAGAGCGGTCTTTGGGTTGGCTGTTTTGCAAGGTCTTTTTTCTAAGACCTTCACAGCCAGAGGGTTTACTTTTGGGTAGTTTTCCTCCTCCCGTTTGCTTCTTCTTGTTCCAGACTGCTTGGGACTCAGTCCTATCCATAATTTCCTACTGCAAGAGCCCTCTCGAAGTAAGATAGTACAGTTACGTAAGAACTTACCATAAACAGTAGATCTTTGAGAGAGGCTCTTGCAGTAGGTAATACCTTCCTGCCCTCCATACCCCTAAGCTTTTCAGCTTCTTTTCCAGGATGGGAAATATCTGCTTCTCTCTCATCTTGCCTTTTGAAGGGAAAGAACTAGAAAGCAGGCGTGAGGGACCGCCCCTTTATACTGATGTCACATGGACGTTGGTCACCTGCCATGGGGTGGTCCCCTCCAGAGACTGCTAGCTAGACATTTTTCCATGGGGTCCTCATGCCTGCCAGCATCAGTCCTTATGTAATTATCTACCGCAAGAGCCTCTCTCGAAGATCTGCTGTTACAGTAAGTTCTTTTGTAACTGTACTTTCTTCAAATTTGACTGCCTCAACTTGTCTAAAGAGGGGGTTAGGGCGCTGGGCCAAAAATGTGATGCCCTTGCAGGGCATTTAAATTAGCAGATGGGAAGAAGACAGCAGCACTAGGAGTAGCACATGCAGAGCCTGCCATCTCATCCCACCCAGCTAGCACCAAACCTGCAGGATAAGAGTTGCAGAAAGCATGCAGCCCTGTCAGAAACTGGTAATGGTTATATTAAAAAAAAAAAGAAGGTAACAGGAGATGCAAGAAAAAAAAAGGAGGTATCACAAATCACACTTCAGGAATGGACAGCTTTATGCCTCAATGCACGCAGTCTGGCTAACAAGATGCCAGACATCACTGCCACAATAGCAGAGGTGGGACTGGACTTGACTGCCATGACTGAAACATGGTGGTTCACGAACAGTCATGACTGGGAAGTAACTATCCCAGGGTATAACTTGTTCAGGAGAGATAGGACTGGAAAAAAGGGAGGGGGTAGCTATTTATGTTAAAGATACCATGAGTGCTACTGCAATCCAGCAGGCACAGGTGGGGAGACTGAGGATTACAATCAGGGTCAGAAGCCGGACACTTATCTGGGTAGGAGTAATCTGTAAACTCCCAAATCAGGAGGAAACCAGGGACAAGGATACCCTGGAAACTATCCTTCATATGTCAGACAAGGGGGACATGGTGCTAGTAGGGGACATCAATCTACCAGACATTGATTGGAGTTCTTGCACAGCAGCATCAGAAAAAAGCAGGGAATTCCTAGGTGCACTACAGGAAGCACACTTAAGTCGACTAGTAAAGACACCCACAAGAGGAAACATGATCTTAGACCTAGTATTCACAAATAGTGATAGGGTTCTGGACATCAAAGTGGGGAACCCCCTGGGAAATAGTGACCATAGCACAGTATAGTTCAAGGAAAATAGGACTCAGAACTCCACACACTCTAAGCTTAATGTCCTTGACTTCAGGAGGGCAGATTTCACAAAAATGAAGGCCTGCCTGAGGGACAATCTTAGTAACACAACAGAAGGGAGCATCGAGGAGTGGACAACAAGGTTGAAAGATGCAGTAAACATGGTCACATCACAGTGTGCCCACCAGGTCAGTAAGAATAAGAAGAGGAGAAACCCACTATGGTTTTCTAAAGAGGTGACAACCCTGGTAAGGGAAAAGCGCAAAGCCTTCGAAAAGTACAGGGAGTCAGGGAAAGAGGCTGACAAAACAGAATATAAAGAAAAGCTAAAAGAGGGAAAGTGATAAGAAATGCCAAGGCACAGACAGAAGTGAGGACAGCTCAGGGAGTGAAGAAGGGTGACAAAACATTCAGAAGTGAGGACAGCTCAGGGAGTGAAGGGTGACAAAACATTCTGCAGTTACGAGAAAAAAAGACTAAGGGAGGCACTGTGAGAATCGTGAAAAGGGTGGGCAGCCCACGGAACATGACAGAGAAGGCAGCGGCACTCACTGAATACTTCTGCTCAGTCTTCACACAGGAAGCAGACAGTAGCAGTCCAGCAATAGGCAAAAAGAATATTCCCCTTGGAGGCACAGACATGAGTCCCTTCACAGAGGAAAGGGTACTAGAGGAAATCAACAAGTTAAAGGTGGATAAAGCAATGGGGGCCAGATGGGATATACCTCAAATACTTAGGAACTTGGGAGGCAACTAGCAGCCCCCATAGCAGTGCTCTTCAACAAATCGGAGAGCAGGAGATTCTGGAGGGCTGGAAGAGGGCAACAGTAGTGCCACTCCCCAAGAGCAGAAGCAAGCAAGAGCCAGGAAACTACCATCCAGTTAGTCTAACTGCAGTGGTGGGAAAACTGATGGGAGTCCCTACTGAAGGAAAGAATTGTTACTTTTTGGGAGGGAAGTGGTCAGCTTGACACAGACCAACATGGTTTCACAGCAGGGAGGTCCTGCAAGACAGACCTGGTAGATTTCTTAGACTGGGTCACTAGAACAGTGGATCGGGTTGGGGCAGTGGATGTGGTTTACCTGGACTTCAATGAAGTATTTGACTCAATTCTGCACAGGAGACTAGTCAGTAAACTGGAGAACATGGGAGTTGGGTTTAAGGTAACAGGCTGGGTCAGGAACTGGTTAAATAGGAGAACACAGAGGGTATTCGTAAACGGCACTCTGTCAGAGGAGGGTAGGTGACTAATAGGGGTTCCGCAGGCTCGTCTCTGGGGCCGATCCTCTTCAACATATTCATCAGCAACATTGCTGATGGACTGAAGGAAAGGTTTGCCTGTTTGCTGATGACACTAAAATCAGCAACAGGGTTGACACCAGAGGGGCAACAAAGAATGGAGTCTGAGCTCCGAAAGCTGGAGAAATGGTCACGGATCTGGCAATTGAAATTCAATGCCAAAAAAAGTAAAGTCATGCACCTGGAAAAACAACCCAGGGAAACTGTACTGTATGGGAGGGGAGCAGCTGGTGGATACATGGCTAGAGCGAGACCTGGTTGCCCTCCTCTGAACAGCCTCCACTCTGTCTGTCTTTGCAGAGATGGGGTCTCCAGAATTGCATGCAGTACTCCAGATGGGGTCTCACTAACTGTCTGTAGAGAGGGATAACAACTTCCTGTTTTCTACTGTTGATGCCTCTCCCTATGCATCCCAGTATCCCCCAGCCCCTATGCCTTCTTACATTGCTTGCCCACCTTTAGGTCATCTGATATAATTACTCTAGGTCTCTTTCGATTTTTGTTGTTGTTATTAACTCACCCCCACTGTGTACTCTTCCTGGGTTTTGTTTCCCAGATGCATTACCTTGCACTTTTGCATTGAATCTGAGCTGCCACGTATTTGACCATTCCTCCAACCTTGCCAAGTCCTTTTCATTCTTTCCACTCCATCTTGTGTATCAACCCTGTTGCAGATCTTGTGTCTCTGCAAAGAGGCATACCTTTCCTTCCAGGTGCTCTCCAATGTCACTTATAAAGATATTAAAGAGGACTGGTCCAGTACCAACTCATGGTACCCCACTAGTTACCCTCCTTTCTTCACTGTGGACTCACTTATTACCTTTGGCGCCCTGTTGTCCAGCCAGTTTTTATCCAGGCTACCACCTTGGGACCCACTCCAAGGCTGGCTAACTTGTATATTAATCTTTGTGTGAGACTGTGTCAATGCCTTGCTAAAATCTAGGTAGGCTATATCCACAGCCCCTCCCTGGTCTACTACTTTGGTCACCCAGTCAAATAAATCTATTAGGTTTGTCTGACATGACCTTCCTGTTGTGAAACCATGCTGCCTTGGGTCCTGTGCCCCACTTGCCTCTAGGTACTCAACAATTCTTTCCTTCAGAAGTGATTCCATCATTTTCCCTACCACTGAAGTCAACCTAACTGGTCTATAGTTTCTTGCCTCTGCCCTGCTCCCACTTTTGTGAGGTGGAATCACATTTGCCCTCCTCCAGTCCTCAGGTACCACTCCATCCTCCCATGATTTGTTAAAGAGAGTAGTCAGTGGTGTTACTAGTTCTACCCTTAGTTCTTTTAGTATTCTTGGGTGAATCCCATCAGGCCCCATTGCTTTGTCCACCCTCAGTTTCAAGAGTTCTTTCAAAGCCCTTTCTTCTGTGAATGGACTGGTATCCATCCCCCTATTCAGAGTTTCTCCCTTGTTTGGTTAAGGCACCTCCCCCTCCTCATCTGTTATGAATACTGAGCAGAAATATTTGTTCAGTATTCCTGCTTTTTCACTGTCACTTCTGCCCACATTCCCTCCCCTTTATTAAGTCTCTGTATCCCTCCCTTGGTCTTTCTTCACTCCCTAATGTACCTATAAAAAGTTTTATCCCCCTTCTTAATCCACAGTGTTGCCTTTATCTGCTATCTTTGTTATCCAGTCAAAGAAATCTATCGGGTTGATCTGAAAAGACTTCCTGCCACAAACCCATTCTGTTTACTATCCCATAGGCTGTTGCTTTCTAGGTAGTTCACAAGGTCCTCTTTGATCACCGACTGCATCAGTTTACCCACTAGAAGTAAGGCTGACCGGCTCCAAGTCCCCAGCTGCCCTTGTCCTTCCCCCTTGTGTAAACAGACTATGTCCGCTACTTGCCAGTCTTTGGAACTGCCAGTCTGAACTGAGCTATTGAACTGCCCTAGTAGGGTTTAGCAGGGTTTTATTTAACTCTAAAAATTTATTAGCGTTTTGCTCATAAAAGTTCTAAAACATTGTGAAAATGCATAGCACTTGCCTCACTGTGTTTAACAAACATAACACTTCTAGAAAACCTATATAATTACGTTCTGTACAGTTAGTATTGTCCCAAGAAAAAAACTGCTAATCAATTATTTAAAACCCTGTTTAGCCAGTTTCGCAGCCAACTCCTTGAATACCCTTGGGTGCATCCCATCTGGCCTTGTATCTTTATCTACCTTTAGGGCTTCAAGTCCTTTCTGGACCCTTTCTCTGGTAAATATTGGTGGCCTTATTTCAGGAATGCCACCAACAGCTGCACTGATGCCACTTTTAGGCAGGAGCTCATTATCTTCCCTTGTGAAAACAGAGCAGAAGTAATCAGTAAGGACAGTGTTTTTTTGTACATCTTCATCTAGTGCCTTCCCCCAAACCCTCCTGGCTTCCTTTTTCCTTAATGTAGCTGAAGAATTGGTTTTCCCCACCCTTCACCCCCTCAGCAGTATGCAGCTCTGTGTCTGCCTTTGTCTCCCTGACCATCCTCTTTGCTTCCCTAGTTTTTATTTGGTACCACCCCCCAGTGTATCCTCCCTGCTTTTCTTGTACATGGTGAAAACCTTTTTCTTGGCCCTCACTGCTTCTCTGAGAACCATTTTGTCTCTTCATCAGTGTTTGTTTTGTAACAGTTCTTGTGCATGACTTTGTTGCCTCTAGAATGGTCCCTTTGAATGACCCTATCTTTCCTCTACACCTCTGATGCCATTCAGCCTGGTCAGTTTGTCTCGACCAGCTCCTTCATTCAGTTGCAGTCTGCTCTTAGTCTAGGATTTTAGCTTTTGATAGGAGCATTCAGGCCCTGGTCGCCAGCCTGAACAAAACAGAGTTGGAGGTCGCTTGACCCCAGTGGCTTCCCTACCCTTACTCAACACATTGTCTCAAAGGTTGATGAGCACTGAATCAAAATAGCCACTTGTCTAGTGGGTTCCTTAACCAGCTGCACCAGCAGGAAGTCCTGCAATGTATCATAACTGGACCCAACTTCTGGTGTACCAGGCCGCTATAATATCCCAGTTATTATCCAGTAGGTTCAGATCACCACCAAGCAACCCCTTCTTCATTCCCCTCCACCTCTTCCCCAGGCTCCTTTCTTCTCTCTTCCCCTTCTCCTGGTGGTCTATTGATCACCCCACCCATATTTGTTTTGCTTGAGAGGGTGCCTTGATATAAACTCACAGTGGCTCTGTTTCCTGATGTGTCCATCCTTCAACGTGTATGCCCTCCCTGACATGCATAGGCTATGGCCCATACCTTTTTCTTTTCCTTTATCCTGTCTAAACAATCCTGGGACTGACAATTTCCGAGTCATTATTCTCTGTGGCCCAAGTTTCTGTAATGACCACAAGGTCCCACCTCAGTGCCTCACCAGGGCATGGAACTAATTGATTTTTATTACTCAAACTCCTGGCATTAAAGTAATTTAGTACACTTAAGGACCTCAGGTACCACTTTTGGAATATGGTACCTTAGGTCCGCAATAAGGATGGCCTTCATTAATCTCCAACTTGCCATCATAATGTATAAAATAGAAAGGAAAATTCAGTACCATTCATTTCAATGGGGTGCTGTCCCTTGCTACACGTCTCAACGCACCTGAACGCAGGAGTGTGGAAATGAATACAGAAGCAGAAGGGATTAGCTGGCCACCTTGTCAGGGCCAAACTACAATCCCTTACCACTAAATAATGACTCGCATTAAAACTTTAAAATTAGCACAAAATGACTCTCACGGACCTCAAGTAAAATATCCTGAAAGTGATACATTAGGTTCACAAAATCACTTCAAGGCAAACCACTTTCAACCAGTTCTGGATCCTATTTTTGCTGTTTTGTGATCCTACACCTGCATTCCTTCCCATTATTATTTGTATTTTTTATTTTCTTAATTTTACTACTGCTTGCAGACCCAGAGAGCCTTCCCCTCTTTGCCTCTCCCACTACTCCTTTTTGAACCCCAACCTTATTTTTACCCACTTTACTATCAGTCCCCAGTATAGGGGAAGCACCAACTAGGTTCCCCTCCCTCACTCCTTTTACCATGGTTCCCTAGCCTCAGTGCCCCCTACATTTGGTTTAACTGTTCAATGTAGACATCAGACTTCTGCCCCATTGCACTGGTCCCCTCGTCAGGTGAAGGCCATCACCTTGAAACACCTCCTCGGTCCCAGAAGTCCGCCAGTCATCCCCAAAGTGGTATCCTTTCTCCTGTCTCCATACCTTTAACCATCTATTGCATTCCTCCATCTCTTTCCGCCATACTCTATCTTTCCTCCTCCCTACTCCACATAGGGAGGACCTCAGAAAAGGCCAGGGAGGCTGACTGCACTGCAGTCTGTCCCCCAGCCTCTGAAAGTTCTGCTTCACTTTCTCCATGGTCTGGTTCACCATATGTGTTATGGCCCGGGTTGTGCCTGAAAATGGTCCCTGGGATCAGTGCACTCACCCGGTTATCAAAGTCATAAATACAAAAAAAAAAACCAAATATCAGTGGTATCCAAGTATGCCAGCATCCTCCCCTTCTCCATCCTCCTTATTCTATGTCTTGGATGGCTGATGCCCTGGGAAGTCACCTGACCATCCCCCACCCACCACCCTCCATCCCCTGATTATAGAATCCCTGCCCACTAAGACTCTCCGAGCTGCCTTCTTCTTACGCTCACCCCTGGGTGCCACCAGGTTGCCAGTCCCATTTCCCCTGACTGACCCAGAGTCATTCCCACCCCCCATGTGGAGTCAGATGCCAGAGTCTGCTGCAGGTTTGCAAAGTGATATGCCATTAGGATAGTGTAAGGTTGTTTGACCTCCTTGTGGCGGCCCCTTCCACCTCCCCACCAGTCTTCACTCCCCTGGACCAATGAGATGGTGGGGGGAGGAGAAGAGGTGGGGGCTGCAGCTGAGCCAGGGCCACAGAAGAGAGACCTCTTCGCTTGCTGCTACCAGCTAAGCATGGAGTTCTGCAGAGCTCCTGCAGAAGCGGCAGTGGCAACCCTCCCACTTGTTCCCCCTTGCAGATAAAGAAGGAGGTTTGCAGTCTGGGTGTGATTTTTGGCAGCCAGTTGGCTTTAACTTCCCAGATTTCTGCCGTGATTCGTAAGGGTCTAGATTGTGTCCTTTCCTTGACCAGAGCAGTCTATGCACACTAGTGCAAGCTTTCATTACTCGCACTAGTTACTGCAACATGCTCTATTTTAGCCTGCCTACTACTCAGTATCGTCCACTCCAACGGCTTCAAAATGTGGCAGCCAGGTTGTTAATGGGAGTGTCGAGATTCAACCATATTACTCCTGCCTTGCAAGTACTATACTGGCTGCCGGTAAGATGGCATTCTGAGTTTAAAAGTCTTTTGCTGGTTTAAAAGGCCATAAAAGGATTGGGGCCCCCTCCACATTTGTGAGCTGCTGGCAATGCACTAAGACAATTCTTGAGGCAACTGAGTCCTCTGCTTGGAGTCCCAGGGACTTTTTCTTTTATCTCCCCTCTTTTTATCCTCCTGCAGCCACAGTCCCTGCCTGCCTCCAGCCGCCACTTCTCCTTCACCGCCGACCCCGGAGTTGTGCATGCCCAGCTGGCAAACGCATCTGTATCATCGAGATGGGCTCCTCTGATGCCTCCGCACCCAGCCAGGACCCACTACCGGCACACACCTCTGTCCAGGCATTTGCTGGCTGGTGAAGCTGCGGCTATCAAGCTGCCGCGGGCTTTTGTGCTGCCATTTTCCTCCCTATTTTTGATCCCTGAGTGGGAGCATGCAATAACGTCATGAGTGCACCATCTGCTGCACTCCACCTTACTGCACCACTCTAGTAGTGCCCCGGTCATCACCAGGGGCCACTACAGAGTGGCGGTTCCCTGGATCCTTCCCCGGGATGGGAGAGCAGTCCTCCAGATGCTCAATGCCATCCCTCCCCTGCCAATCCCTGATGCCCTGGGCTTGTGTCTGAACCTGGGTCACCAGCGTGGCATGAGGTGTGGCGTCCAGCACTTCAACCCTCAGCGCCACCAGGCCAACGTCCCAGGGACTTTTAATTGCCCCTTCAGCGAAATTGCAATCTGCTGGGGAACAAGCTTTTTCTGTTGTGGCCCCAAGTTTATGAATTACCATCCCGAGTTTGATTAATTCTGCCTCATCCGGTGGAAAGTTTTAAACCTAAACTGAAGACCTGTCTATTTAAACAGGCTTTCTCTGGTGAGTAATAGACAATGGTGATTAAATATTGCTGACTGTAACTGATCTGGGATGTGTATTACTGTGATAGTTATTTGTTCTATTGTGAACTGCTTTAAGCTCTGCAAAGGCACTAAATAATGTTACATCTATCTGTCTTTAGATATCAGTCACAAAACCTCATTGACAACACTTAGACTTGTGATACTAACAGTTTTCCCTGACCTCTCTAGTACCCTTATGCTAGAAAAGGGCCTACTCTATTTATGGTCACCCAGGTAGGGAAGCAGTTGTTGAGAGTACACTTGACATACTAACAGCAAAGGCAACTTAAAGGGGCACTGTCAGCTTTGGCCCTCATTTTTTTTTCTGCGTGCAACAATGGGACTGAAGCACCTATCTATGACTTATCTCCCAAATAAAGGCATCATGCATGCCATAACAGTGATCACTTACTGTATATTTCAATTTTGCCACGTTTCTGCATCGCAACGTCCCGGCCGAAAATACCTCGTCCCGGGAGAGACTGTATGTGCCTGAAGTGCGCCTGTGACACAAAGCATACTGAGCGTCTGTTTTCACATACCCACACTAAAGAGTTACTTGCAGCATGCCTTGCACTATATTGAAATAAAGTGGCCATGTTTTAAGTAAAACCGAGCGCTAGTAATGGCAAAAATGCATTTAAACTCTGGCGTTGAAAACCCACGCCTGCGCGAATGTAGACCACTCCAGGTACTGAAATCTCACGCATGCACAGTAAGTACTGGATAGAACACGATCCTGTGCATGTGCAGGAGTGTCCCAGAATCACGGCAGGCGCAGGATTTTGGCACCAGTGTTCAAATGCATTTTTGCCATTAGCTACCGGTTTTACTTAAAACATGGCCACTTTATTTCAATATAGTGCAAGGCATGCTGCAAGTAACTCCTTTAGTGTGGGTATGTGAAAATAGACATTCGTGCTCGCGCTTTGTGTCACAGGCTACGCCATTTAGGCGCATAATCTCTTCCGGGGACGAGGTATTTTCGCCGACATTGCGATGCAGAAACGCTGAAAATTGAAATATACAGTAAGTGATCACTGTTATGGCATGCATGATGCCTTATTTGGGAGATAAGTCGATAGGTGCTTCAGTCCCATTGTTGCACGACAGAAAAAAGAGGGCCAAAGCTGACAGTGCCCCTTTAATCGGTGTCATCTAGACAGGCTGAAGCTATAGTACATCACAAGCAAACCTAATAAGCATACTCAACACAGGCTAGCTATAACGCGTTCCCTACATAGGATGAGGTTATGGTACAGTAAGCACACCTAACCACACAGGTTAGCTATGTAGGGGTCACCTGGATTTGGTGAGGCTATGGTACAATACAAGCAAATTCAACACAGTTACACCAAATAAGCAGCCCGTTTTAGCTATGAATGTTATTCTCCTTCTCCCCCACACAGGCTATCTATGCATTTGACTTATAGGAGGAGCTGAACTACTGAATGTATAATGGATTTACCCTTGATCGGATAACCTATCAGAAAGAACACCTTAGTCTGGTGACTCCACCCCTGCAGAGTCTCCAGCGGTCACCTTAAGATGGATTTTCCATTCCGTGTGTCCCATTCACGCACTGGGACACAAGCATACCAACCTTTGAGAAATTCAGGCAGAGTCAGTGGTAGATCCATCATGACAAAGAATCATGCAGAAGCAGAACCTCTTTTTGATGGTTGCATTAAACATGAAGGCATTCTAACATGTGTAAGATTAAAAAAAAACTTTAGGATGGCCCACTTCACTGAAGTAGCCAGTTTAATACAAATAAAAGATACAGAGGGTTATACTACCTGTTAACTTGTCCTACCTAGTACTAGTAAAAAAATTCAAGCACTGGAATGGTGGAAAAAGGAAAGCAAAGTCAGCAAGGGCATTACGCTCCTCCAGCAACCTCCCACCCAAGTTCTCCCAACAGATACCTTGCCGTTGGGGTGGGGTGGCCACCTAGGGACCTCACTGTAAGTGGCATCTGGATGACACAGGAGTATATAAATATCTAACTGCACTCTTTTATTCCCTGTTCGTGAAAGGGTCCATCTGTCCTTGAATGCACATGGACTGTGGCTTCTTGCCACACAGTGCACTAGAGGTATGCATCGATCTAACACAATGCACACCCTATTGTGTTTTGTTGCTTACCTGACAATTCCAGCAGCTTGACAACAGAGCACTGTGGTTGTAAGCAGCTGCTTCATTTTCCTCAGAGTCCTAGTGCATCTCTTCAATGACAACACTCATCTTTGAGCCACAGAAGGAAGGTAAAGGTGTGAACCTGATTTCTCAGATAACAGTACTACAAGACGCTATGATACTATTGAGCTTGCCATAGCAAGGGAGTTATACAGAATGTAGCCACTCCACATAAAGTTACTCAGATCAATTTCATTTAATCTTTATCCAACTACAGTGTAGTGCATGATTCAAATATAGTTGCTGATCATTCAGAATGATTTTCAAGGATCTGTACAACTGGGCATTACAGTATACTGCATCTCAGATGAGAAACTGGTTCAGTATGCAGCACAGGACAAAAGTTTTCAAAAAAAAAATCTAAAACAAGTACAAAATCTAATTCTAAATCAAACACTCGAACCTGACAATTCAAATGGTAACACCAGAAAAGAATCAAAGCCAATTATCACCACCAAAACCCTTGAAAAATAAGCTAATCGAAGCATATTGGGTCTTTTGTGGGAGTGATTTTTAAAAATATTCAATTTAATGGCCTGCTAGGGTCAGTGTCTAATTAACTGTCAAAGAAAAAGTACTTGGCTTTGCCGCAAGTTGAAAAGTGAATGATTTCTGTCACTTTCTAGCCGTGTTCCATATTCAAATGTATATGATGCCTTTTTTTGGTACACAAACCCAAGTAATTTTTGTTTTTTATTTTAGTGATTCAGAAATTCTAGAAAAGGTTTTCTCTTCCACCAGCCCAGTCTCTACAAAAGTGGGGTGTGCCTCTGGTGGCAAGACCCCAAAGAAGTAACTCTGGAACCAAAGACCAGGGCTGGAGATGGGGATTCCCCATCGTTTCACTGTCCTCTTCCATTTGACTCTCCAGTCCTCCCAGTGACTCATCTCCCTTCTCCTTGACCCTTGATTTTCAGGGCTCAAGTGTAACATACCGTAAGGACGGCAAGTAATCCCCACCCCTGAAATTGAGTGTGTCACTTCAACAACCCTGCTTGAATTCCACTGGCCCAAAGCTGGAATTCCCATGGTTGCATCAAACCCGTCTACTGCAAAGCTAAGTACCACTGCTGCACTATGGGCAGTTTCTATAACCCAAAATAACAGTACCGAGATGGCACTTTCTATACATATAGGACAATATATTTGTCTTTCATACAGAGTAGAGCCTATCAGTTTCAAACAAAACCCAGCAGTTCAGAAAAATAAAGAAAAACACAAACCTTCACAATTAAACACCCAGATAGTGGAGTCCAGTGCTTATAGCATAGGCCTGCCAACACAGAGATCCAAGGTTGAAACCCAGAAGCAGGGCCCCACACTGCCAACTTATCTGGGCTATCCTGAGTAAATCATTTGCAAACATTAAAAAAAACAAAAAAACAGTGGTATCTATCATCAATGTGTCCCCAATCTTTGATTTTAGATGTTCTAAGTAAAAATGAATGGGGGTGCTGGAAGTACATTGTCCTTATTATACAGAGGACATTTTTTAAATTCACAAGGCCAGTCTCTCCAGGCATATCGAAGTCCTGTGATCTGCATACCACCACAGCCACTTGCAGACACAGAAACTGTGTTCGAGGATGTGGAGACCATAGCAGCAGAAACCCATTTGGATGTATCTTTCTCACAATGGCTCTTCTCTGGAGAACAACACACCTGCAACCCAAATGAATTTTAATGAGTCTCTTCGCTAAATAGTAGTGCAAGTTAGTAGAAAAGGGCTAAAAGACAAGGAACTAATTCTCAACTGCAAGGATCACATAGCGCATTCTTGTACTTTTTGACCCCATTGAGCCATGCATGCCCACAAAGATTGTATGAATTCAGGAATGAGGGCGGGGCATCATGCAAATATGCTGCAGGGCCATGCAGATGCATGGTGGTCCTCAGTGGCCCAGCAACGTGCCATGGTGCCCTTCCCAGGTCAGGGTCTGAAAAAGAGAATGCATGAGTGTAAGTGGCACAACTAGTGACTTTATCGAAGAAAATCCAGGATGGATGTCAAAGGGTGGGTACTAGTCCTCAAAGTAGAGGTGGGAGCCAATTGACTGCCAGGAATGGAAGTCATTGGGGTAGCAGGAGGGTGGACCACCTGGAATACTAAACAGGAGCCACAGAGCAGGGGAACCAATAGACCACTGGGGCCCTTAGAACCCAGAGAGGGGGCACATCTGGCCAGGAGGACAGTTTGTATGGCACCTCCACCATGATGCAGCTTTCACCATGTCACACTGCGCAACAGTTGCAGCTGCATGCCACGCCTGTGCCTGACAGAGACCCTATTTGTACCAGGCCTGCTGATCTGAACTGCACCAGTCGCAGGGAGGACTCCTCTTGCTGTGACCTGCACCCTACATTGCATTTCCTCAAACTGGGTGACAGCGTAGCTCACCTGTCTTGTGGTGCCCCTGACTACAGCTAAGAACTGAGCCCATGACATTTAAGTTGAACCAGAGCAGTTTTGTCTACTTGTTCAATGAAGCAAACTGATGCATTGAGGTTTAATACAAAATTATTTAGCAGTACAAAAGATGATTCTGCTCTAGAGACATTAATGGAAAACCAATATCTTAACATAGAAACATTTCAGCATACAGTAAATTAGAAGCAACCCCCAAACTTAATTACCAAATGGTTTTACAGTTGTTCATGTTCCCTTTGATTCAAATGATCCTTAAAAATATTGATTGCATGTCGGGTTTTTTTATGTTAATTTCTTGTGAACTATAGTTTGCAGCCTTCTTAGAATTGGCAACTTCCTACGTAATTGAATAGAATTGATGTAATGTAAGATCTCACAGATTCACTGGTCCAGTAGGCAATTATGTATGACAGGAGTGGTTATGGGTAGAATGCTTATGCGTGTTAACTTTGACCATTCATTTCTCCCCAGGAGGGGACTACCACCCTTTCTAGATGTTGCTGAGTTTGGTCATGTAACAAAAGAACTCATCTCGAGAAGGTTTTCATGCCAAGATGTGCTTCAGGCACACAGTCTTCTTGTCTAAGGTGTCATAGGGGAATGTAGAAAAATTCCCCAAAGAGACAGAGATGTCACTGGAGGACTAGGAGTGGATGGAGACGCAAGGAATGCAAGTCAGGAGGCAGCTGCGGCATGCTCCTTAAATAGTTTTTGTAGGAGGCAGGACTTGTTGCCCACCATGCCAGCTATGTACAACAGGATGTTTATTGGGCTGGTCTGGTGACGCTGAGGGTTGAGGCGCCGGACGCCACACCAGCGACCTGGATTCGGTAACAGACTTGGGTCGGCAGGGGAGGGAGAGGATGGAGCATCCGGAGGATAGCTCGCCTCTCCCTGGGGAGGGATTCAGGGCAGCTGGTGTCCTGATGACCCCCGATGGAGATCAGGGGTACTGCAGGTACACCAGCCAGCGCAAGGGGCAGAGTGCAGCAGATGCCAGCAGGGCAGCCATGCACTGGCATCATTGCATGCTACATTCTGAGGGGGAACCAAAAAAAAACACTGGTAGCCGGGTGAGGCGATGGCTGATCTCCCGGGGCAGACACCCCACATGCTCAGTGTCAGCCACGATCCTGACCTTACCCTCTGGGATCCTTGGCCTCCTCCTGTATGGGCTGGCAGGAGAGGAGGGTATCCTGATCCTGAAGCTTTGGTCGGAGGAGTGGTTCAGGCGAGCTGTTATGGGTAGATGCTGAGCGAGCCAGCCCAAGAGATGCCCTGGACTATCAGGTGAAGAAACAAAGTGTAAAAAATAAATAAAACAGGATGTTTACATTAACTTTGGACATTCATCTCTCTCTCTCTCTATCCTGGCAGGAAACTGCCACCATGTTGGGGGTACAGCTGAGCTTGGTCATGTGGCAAAAGAACCCATACTAAGGAGGGTCCCACCCCTAGAGGTACCACAGGGACGTAGTCCCCTTGGCTAGTTGGTGAGGCCCAGTTGGCCTTATTACTCTAGTGGTAACTTTAAAGAATGGCCTTATTAGTTCAGCAGTGGCTTTAAAGAATATCAAAGGATGTGTTAAAGTGGGACTATGGTAAAAATGTCTGGCATCAGTAAATTCAGAATTTGGATCAGCATAGATCCAATCAGCCTCTTGCCAAAAATGAGATCTCTTAGTTCCATTGTTTAAAAGTTACAAGTCATTTTACAACCCTAGATTCACTGCCTGTTCAAACAAGCATTTGTCAATGCCGAATGTTTGCTTGCTGGCATTGGTAGTGTAGGAGTTAGAGAGCTGCATAATAGGAATGGCAATGAAGTATTGAACTGAAGCCAACCCCACCCCCACCCTGTAGAGACTGACAGGCATTGGGGTGTGCCTTTGGGTCGTCAGGCATAACGGCCACGCCATTTCACCACACCCTACCCTGCAGACACTGACAAGTGTCACGGTGTGCCTTGGGGTCTTTGGCCCTTATGCTCACCCCATTCCATCAGGAAATACGGTGAAATGGGTCCTGTATAGGAGAGTGGGGTGAACTTTGGGGCCGAAGAGTCCAAGGCACACCTCTGTGCCTCTCACTGGCTGCAGGGTGTGGAGTGGTATGAGCATTACAGGCGAGAATCCCAAGTCACACCCCTGATGCCTCTCTACAGGCTGGGGCGTTATGGTCGGAAACCCTAATGCCTCAGGCGTTTGTTGGCATTTTCACTCTAAATTTTCAACATGTTTTTTTTCTTGTGACCCCCGCCTTATAAACAGTGGCAATATCAGTGTGTTAGCCGAAAGCTGATTTCGCTGGCGACTCGCCATTTGGCACCACAGGTCTGAATACACATTCGCACAGGATGTGAAAATGACAGCTGTACTGTTCTATGGGGAGTGTAAAAATGGCAATGTTGAAATTCTGCAGTGAAAATATTTAAAAAACTGATGAAATCACGAGCGTGCATAAGAAATAAACGACACTCGTAATGCAATTCATTTGGGGATTTTTTTTTTTTTTTACAACAGATTGTCAACACAGGGATTTTGTATCCTCCGCTCATGAACAGTGTCACTATGATTTTCTTAATCTGTCCTGAACAGTGATTTCCCACAGCGACCACGCATTTCTACGCTGGAAGTGCGAAAACACATTTCGGCCATGGTGTGAAAAATGACAGCTGTACTGTTCATAAGGAAGTGTGGAAAAATGCCAGTGGTGAAAATCTGGACTGAAAATATTAGAAATCCATGAAATTACGAGGTTGCGTGGAAACTGCGCAATGGTCGCTCGTAACACAGTCATTTTATGGATGTATTTCACCAAATTTTTAACATACCCATTTTAACACTTCTGCTCGTGAACAGTGTCACTGTGATTTTCTTAATCTGTCCCAAACATTGATTTTGCACACCGACTGCGCCCTTGTGCGCTACATGCGCAGAAACACATTTTGGGTCAGATTTGAGAAATGACAGCTGTACTGCTCATAAGGAGGTATGGTAAAATGGCAATGTTGAAAATCTGGAGGAATATATTGAAAATTCCAACTTATGAGTGTAGCGAGAACAGCTTAACGATGTCAGAAACAGTCATTTTTGAATTTTTTCGCCACATTAACATAGGTTTGGGGACCACTTACACTGCAACACTGTCATTTCATAAATCGGTCCCAAAACGTGGTTCCATGCAGTGACCACGAAATCACCTTTCGGGGCCGATTAACGCCATGACAGTGACAGAATTTATGAGGTGGGGTCCCAAAAACCCCATGTTGAAAATTTGGTGAAAAAATTCCCCAAAATGCCCAGGATGTGCACTAAAGTTGAAAAAACCCTATGTATTACATTATACAGCTTACCGTTATACAGTTCGTGGTCGGCTTTGAAGAGTGCAGACGTGTTCCCGGTCCACCGAAAATCATCGCGCCGAGCTCCGGAGGCAAGTGTGGGGTGAGGAGGGGTGTGGGGAGGCAGTGCGCAGGGGCGGGCGAGGTGGGGAAGATTGGGTCAGGACAGCTGCATGAGGGAAGTTTTTTCTTTCAGGTTTCTTTCTTTTTTTTTTTTCTTCTTTTCGACGCTTGCTACGCTGGAGTGGGCTCCTCAACGTGGCAGCCGGAAGGCCGTTTGGGGGCCGTGGAGCTGATCGGGATTGGGCACCCTTGCCTGCCATATGATCTGTTGCCACGCTGGGCTGGGCTCCCAGCATGGCACCCTGTAGTCTCTTGGGGGGCGGGGGACAGTGGAGCTGACAGGATTGGGCACCCCGTCAGCCATACGATCTGTTGCCATGCTGGGATGGGCTCCCAGCATGGCATCTGGAACTCTGTTGGTCAGGAGCGCAGCACAGCCGACGGGGATTGAGCACCCCTTCGCTACACAGTGTGTGCATGGGGAGGGAAGCACCAGCACGGAGGATTCGTGCGGTGTGTGTCTGGGAGCGCGCATGAGCACGCGATATCTTATCGCTGCTCACTGAAGCCTAGCTCTCCCTTTTAACTGTACGGCCACTGCATTTTCAACTGCTGTCATAGACAGCTGCAGCGTTCATCGGAGAACTGAGGCCGCACCTGCAAACACACTGACTGAATTGGAAGACGGCTGCCACGCCTCCGAAAACTCGGATGATGGCACTATGTTTCTTGCACATGTATGCAAGCAAACATAAAAAAACTAGGTGCAGTGAAGAGCTACTGATGTCATCTCCTGAATTCACAGTTTAGTCCTCCCTGTTAGCAACCTTACAGGACCGGTTTCTCCAAAGTTTAAAGTAATTTATGGAAGTTCCCCAAATTTTATTTATTTATTTATTAGATCATCAGTTTACAGACTTTTGAGTCAAAGGCTCATTTACAAAGGCACCTTGTCAAGACAGCAGTACATCACAGCAAACAAAACAGTACAGTACATAATGCTTAGATTAAAAAAGCAACCAGTGTTACAGGAATTCACTGGTGGTACAAGCTTGGTAATAGGTAAATCACAGTAGTCATAATATAGGTACATGAGTACCACATCAGGTAGCCACCAGTGATATTTTATTACATTAGTCAGCAGATGTTGCCTAAGACCCCAGACATATATAGCAAAAGTAGACAGGGCAAACCCAGCCTATGGGTGAGGGTAAGGGGCAGGTGGGGGATTATGTGCAGTTGCAGCAGCGAGTGCTTGTCAGATGGCTTCTGAGGGAGACTTTGAAAGGACCAAGCTTAGTGGAGTCAGCTATGTTGGCTGGGAGGGAATTGAACCAGGAGGGAGCCCAATAGCAAAAGGATCTCTGGGCCATAGAGGGCCTTACCCTGGGGACAATAAGGGCAGTTTTGACAGTGCTGCGGGTGGAGACTGAAGGGGAGGCATGCTGCAGGGAGGTGGTGACCTTGGGGGGGGTAGAGCCCTAGCAGGGTCTTTTTCACAAGAAGGCAGGTTTGGAAACGGAGTCTTTCTTCAAGGTTGAGCAAGTTGGTGGTGGAGTACAGCAGGCACGTATGGGTGCGCCTAGGGGCTCCCAGCATTAGTCTGCAGGCCTTGTTTATAGAGAGCTGGATTGTTGCAAGCACAGTGTTGTCGGCTTCAGCATAGATGGGCAGCCCATAGTCGATTAGCAACAGGATAGAGGAGGTGATTGCCAATCTGAGGGCCTCTTGTGGTAGGCAGTCTCTATGGTGGTATAACAGTCCAATCCTGACATTGGTGGCAACAGACAGGGCATTGATAAGGGAGTGGAAGGAGAGGGCCGAATCAAAGGTAATGCCCAGATACTTGTAGGAGAATACCTGCTCAATGGGGTTTAGTGTGCTATGCAGTATCACGAGAGGGGCACCTCTGGCTTTGCTTTGGCGATGCGAGAAGAGCATAGCTTTGGTCTTTTTTAAGGTTCAGGACTAGCCTTCGTGATGATGAAAAGCTGTTAAAACTTGGTATTTGGAGTCACTTTTTGGACAAAAGAAGGTTTGTTGTGGTTAAATAGTTATTTATTGTTATTCTATGTTAATGTATGTCTGTATTCTTCTGTATTTTTTATAATTGTTGTAAATATAATTTTGTATAACCAAGGGTCACCATTTTAAATGAGTTTTACTCAATGGTCTAACCCATTTAATAAAAATGAATGAATGAATGAATGAATGTGAACCAATGCTCAGCTCTATCAAAAGCTTGTTGGAGGGTGGCCTGGAGTGTGTTGGGGTTGGGGTCAGAGGCGAAGAGCACAGTGTCATCCGCGTAGAGGAGGACCTTATTTGGGCAGGCCGAGGGGAGGGAGTTGAGGTAGAGACAGAAGAGGAGAGGGCCTAAAATGGAGCCCTGAGGAACCCCAGAGTGGACAGGTCGTGTGTCAGATAGAGTGCTATTGAGTTTTACACACTGAGTTCTGGCAGAGAAGTAGCTGGTGAACCATGCAAGGGGGCTGGGGGAGAAACCAAGGCATCTGAAGGAGTCAGGTAGGAGGGGATGGCAAACCGTGTCAAAGGCCTTGGAGAGGTCAATAAACACGGCACCAGCAGGACTTCCGGCATCAAGAGCAGAGTGCAGAAAGTTGGAGAATTCAAGTATCACGGTTGTGGTCCTGTGACCTGCTTAAAAGCCATGCTGTTCAGGGCACAGGATATTGTGCATGGCCAGATATTCGGCAAGCTGGTTGGCAACTACTTTTTTAAGGGCCTTAGAGAGTGGGGGTAGGATGGAGATAGGTTGATAGCTGCCCAGGGTCACTCGATCGCTGCTCTTTAGGATGGGAGTGATGATGGCGGTTTTCCACGTGCTGGGGAACTGCCCCAGGCACAGAGAACGGTTGAGCAGCTTGGTAAGTGGGATCAGGATAGCATCCAACGTCAGATGAAGTAGCCTAGTGTCCAGTAGGTTGGTGCTGGCGACGTTACTACTAACAGCTTTTTGCAGAAGGGGTCTAGCCTCTAGCGGGGAGATGATACGTAGATAGATAGATAGATAGGAGGTCTCTGGAGAGTGGGCAGGGGCGCTACTGGGATGGGGTCAAAGAAGTTACTGGGCAGGACTAAACTCGGGTCTGAGAAAGTGTGGTTTAGGCGGTCTGCAATGCCAAGGGGGCAGAGCAGACAGTTCCATTAAAGGAGAGTTAAGAGGGGGGTGGGGAGTGGGATTTCCCATTCAGCTCTTTTACATTATCCCAAAAGTTCCTAGCCGACCCCCAGGAGGAGACAAGAGTGGATTGGTAGTACTGGGCTTTGGCCTGTCAAATGGCCAAACTACTCTTATTGCGCTCGGCACTGTACACTTGCCCATCAGCTGGCTTGCCAGATTCCACAGCAATGTGCCGTAGGTTGTCTCTCATTTAAAGTTTGTGAAGGAGGGAGGGGGTAACCCAGGGCGTGCTTTGCTTTTTGGTGTGATTTCTAGTGAAGGGGGCACAGAGGTCACAGGCAGTGTTAAAAGTATGAGTGAAAAAAATCCAATGCCTCATCTATGGATGGTGCAAGCCTGATTGGGGACCAATCTAGTGAGAGGTACAGTTTAAGGCGACGCAGGCCGCCTGGGAGTAGGTGATGTTGCTGGGTGGTTTGTGGTGCAGGTTTGCTATTGGTAGCGGACCAAGAGAATATGACCGGGGAGTGGTCACTAAGTGAGTTGGGAAGTACACTGATATCGAGCAACCTCTTGGGGTGGTTGGTAATGGTGATGTCCAGGAGGGTGCTGGTGCCAGTAGAGGGGTTGAATCTGGTTGGGGTGGTGACAAACTGAGACATGTCAAGGGCAGCAAAGATATCTCTGGTTTGGGCGGTCATGGCAGAGAGCCAGTTGATATTCAGGTCACCAACAATTATCTGGGCCATTTTTGGCAGTAGGCCAGAGAGGTACTCAGCAAGCACCTGAATGGCGAGGTCTTGCTTTCTGGGGGGAATATAGGCAACGGTGAGGAAATAAACATATGAGAGCTTTTTTACACAGTATGTCATTACCAGCCATGTTTCAGATGTTGAAGCTGCAATTTGTTTTGTAAAACAATGTCAGTCAGTTTTGTTGATGTTTTATCAGCACTTTGTTTCTGCCTGCCCTTCAGTTTTCTCTGTGCAGCCACACCCCCAGAATGATGTCATGCAAGGGAGCTGCCAATGTTTTACATACAGCACCAAGGAATTCTGTGTAAATTATAAAGGTGATTTAAATGTTAGTTACTCAGAGGTGCAGTCCCTTATTTTGGTGATGGTGACTGCACCCAATATGTAGATGTACGTAACAAGACATTGCAGGTACAATAAGAAGTTGTTTTCCAATTCCCTTACTGTGAAGTGCAGTCTCATCTCTCTGTAGTGGTTTCAACAATACAAGCTCTCATATGTTTATTTTCCAAACAAGTCATTGTGCATGTAGTATCTAGCTGACAAGAGTTCTTTACTGAAAGAAGTTGTCTCCTATGGCGGTAGTGTAGATGTCTGCAATACCAAGACTGACCAACAGAGGTCTCCATTTCAAAACAGTGCTTATAAACTGTTTCTAGGTAGGTGGATATGTTCTATCCACACTTCTTGGCATGTCCTTTCCCTTTAAGAACCTTGCTGGAAGGTCTAAAAGCTGGCTCCTCCCACCCACCCAGGTGGTATAATCCTCAGCTTCACCCCTTGACGCCAGCTCTTCCTTTCTGCTGGAAGATTCAGGTTCTCTCCTTATCACTGCCATGTTGAGTAGGTCCTGGCACTTAAATCTTCAGATTATTTACCTAAGCACAAACTGGTTAGAATTTCTCCGCATCATTTTACGATCGTGACTGCAATGGAGAACAAGTTCTTGCCTGGGTTCCGCCAGTGCCCCTGTGGGCAGCAGATGTCTTTAACAGACCCGCATGCCACATGCGTCTTTTGCCTGGGCCTGCGACTTTTGTCGCTCATTCCAGCCGAACGTGTTGGACGATCGTCTCGCACGCTTACAGCTCGGCTGACCAGAAAAACAGAACCTGCTGGTCAAATCTAAAGAGGCCCGCTGGGCGGTCTCCGCGGCTGCGGGGTCTGCTGAACAACTTGAGCAAATAAAGGCTTTCGAAGAGGAGGTGGCTCAGGCTGCTGATCATTCCTCTTCAGCATCGGTCTTTGTGCCGCTCAGACTGGGCTCTACCTTTACAGGCTCCTTCAAGGAGTTGTGCCAGTCTCTCCCGACCAAGGGGAAGGGCCCGTCGGCTTTGCACAGCTCCCATTCCCGTAAAAAGGAATCCAAGGAGTCGAGAGAGAAGGAAAAGTTTCGCCGATGTCATTCTTGGGATCAAGATAAGTCTTGTTCTCAGGAATCTCCAGTTCAGACTTCAGTCAAAATTGTGGCCTCAGCCACTGGCTTCACAGTGGCCCCGTCAGGCCAGCCAGCTAAGATGTAGGACAACAACCCAGTCGAAATTGTTATCAACCCAGTCAACCCGTTGTCACTGGATGAGACTGACAATTCCATGTTCAGGATTCCAGTCCTGACTGGACCTACCGAAGAGGAAACCCAGCTTGCTGGGAACCTGCTCACAGTCCCTGACCCTGATCTGGAGCTGCGGGTTTCCAAACTCCTTCTGACCACCCCCATCAGTCGAGGTCAAATTTTTGGTCATCTTCGACTGACAGGTGGAGCGAACTCACAAACGCCATTCTAGGAGCATGGATATGTTGTTCATCCACACTCTCTGGCATGTCCCTTTCCCCTTTAAATCTGGCCAGAAGTCTTCAAGCTGGCTCCTCCCACCCACCCAGGTGGTAAATACCTTGGCTCCACCCCATGACGCCCAGATCTTCCTTTCCGTTGGAAGATTTAGGTTCCCTCGTGCTACTTTAGCAATTCGTAGACCCTGGATTTGCAACGTCTGTTTTCACCCCAAATTACTCAAACTCGTCAGAGTTAACGACTCAGGTTACAGCGCATCAGACATGGACGACAAATCGTCCCCCAGATTTTGCCGGTGTACCTGCAGCCAGAAGATGTCACGCACCGATCCCCATCTCTTGTGTGTCTATTGCCTAGGTGTAGTACATGACACCACGTCTTGTACCTTTTGTTTGGCCTTCCATCCCAACATTCTGGACGACCGCAAGGCGCACCTAAAATTGGGGAGACCAGAGCTTAGAAACCCGCGGTGAAATCAAAAGAGGCAAGGTGGGCAGTTTCCGCGGCCGCGGGATTCGCCGAGAAGCTGGAGCAGATGAAGGCTTTCGAGGAGAAAGCTGCTCAAGCTTCGGCCAGTCAAAACTTTTTCGGACTGCTCAACCTTGGCTTACTTTTACGGGCTCCTTTAGGGAGTTATGCCAGTCTCTCCCCACCAGGGGTGAGGTGCCCTCGGGCTTACACTCCTTCCACCTTTGAAAGAGGGATAAGGACCCAAAGTCGTCTTCTTCTAAAAGGAGACGGTCCTGGGACCGGGAGAGGTCCGAGTCCCAGGAACATGCGGCCTCGACTTCACAGAACTTCCGTCTGGCCAAGGGGACCGAGACCGAGGAAATGGCTGAACTGGCAGAGATTACTCTCAACCCGATCGATCGTTTATCGCAAACTTCAGTCGACGATTCCTTAGAAAGGATTCCTGTCCTTTCCTTTCCCAATGAGGAGACACTGCCCTCAGGTGTTCCTACTGAGGAAAAGGAGCCAGAACCTCGGTTTTCACCGACTCCAGTGTCTCCCAATCAACTGAACCAACCCCGGTCTCAAATCGAGGACCAGGACCCCTTCAGTCGAATGGTCGAAAAAGGGTCACAAACATTCAAAAAAGAGGCGCCGCCACCGATCCTCCTCGGACGAGGAGAGGCTTCGACGGAAACTCCGTCGACGCTATGAGGATTTGATGTGGCAACAGCTGATTTTGACCAGGCAGAAGCTGGCTCCGCTGGCTGCCCAGGCCATCACTTGGCTCCCACCTTCTAGGCCGACCCCTCTGGAACCGAAGGCCTCAGTTCCACCGCTCGGGGGGCCAGCCCATATCCCGGCTCGGCCTATTACGGTCTCTCCACCAATTTTGGTGGAGCCACCGCCTAAGCAGCCTCAGGGAGGGGCTCCCTTGAAAGAGGACCGACCAGACACTGGGCTTCCCCGATGTCTGTCAATCACGGTCGTCCCCGATCGCACTCGGTGTATCGAGGGAGACCTAGGCGGGAGACCTTTGTACCCTGACTCTTCGGACTGGATTACACTTTCATCCGGGGGATGATGAGTCATCCATGGCAGGACTGGAGGAAGGTCCTTCCTCCTTTCAGGGCGTTCTCTGCCTGATCTCTTAATCCACTGGAATGCCCCTGGAGCCCATCCAGAAAAAGGCGGGGTACCCCCTTACGGATATCCTCAAAAGGGAGGATACCCCGACGGAGGCCTTTCCAGTGGCCGAAGCCATCGTTGGCCCAGCCCTTGAGCTTTGGCAGCGTCCTGCTTCCTGCCCAGCTCTGTCTGTCCGCAAGTATACGGTGCCCATGGGTCCCTGGCGGGGTTCACAGAGCATCCTTCGGCTGAAAACCTAGTGACTGCTTCTGTGTTCAGACGTACTGGTAGCGCGGCCTACACTGACCGACCCCTGGACAAGGAGTCCAAGAATATGGACCATTCTGCCCATAAGGTCTATGCAGCCTCCTCCTTAGGCCTTCGTCAGGCCAGCGCGGTTGTTATCTTGGCACACTTCTCTCATGCCCTCCTAGTGTCATTGGATGAAGTCCTTCCTCATCTCCCAGTGGACATGCAAACCACAGTGAAGCAGGTCCGTGATCAGGGCCATGCTGTTGCAAAACAGCAGCACCAGATGGCCCTGGATATTGGAGATTCCTGTGCCTGCTCTTTGGCAGCCACAATGGCCACTCACTGCAGGGCTTGGCTGAGGCTATCCTCCTTCCCGGCGGATACCCAGCACAAGTTAGCTGACATGCCCTTCCTAGGCACCAACCTCTTCGGTCCAGGAGTGGCTGGTCACCTCCAGCGCATAGAGCAGTCCAGTGCCACCTTGGATGCTACCTCTGTGAAGGGTTCTTTGGGCAAGAGCCAGCAGAAGCGCAAGAAACTGCCTTTTCGGCACTCTTCTCCTGCGGTTAGGCAGCCCTCCTGTCATGGAAGCCAGCTCAAGCTTTGCACCCCAGGCCCAAGCAGGGTCCTCAGCAGCCCCATAAAGGAGGCTGAGGTGCCAGTCCAGGAGCCTCCTCCTCCTCTAAGCCTGCTCAGCGACGGGTTGGGGGTTGCCACCCCTACAGCCATCATGCCAACTCTGGGTCCTCCCGTGGGGGGTCCGAATCCACCACTTTCTTTCCGCATGGTCAGATATCACCTTGGACAGGTGGGTTCTAGAAGTGGTCGGCCAGGGACTGCCTCTGGAATTCGAGCAGTACCCTCCCAGCTGAGCCCATGCCCCTTAGGAGGAAAGGATCTCAGCTTGCACTCAGTCGGCTCTTCGAGATGACATTGTTCAGCTCCTCCGGAAGGAGGTGGTAGCTCCAGTGCCAGATCCTCCTACAGACCCAGGCTTCATGTCCAGGTATCTCCTGGTGCCCAAGTGGATGGGGGGGTTGGCACCCCATCCTAGATCTCCATGACCTGAATCAATATCTCAGGTCTCGCACCTTCCAGATGGTAACTCTGAACCAGATCATACCATCCCTGAAGCGAAACATATGGTTCTGTTCACTGGCTCTGCAGAACGCATTCTTCCACATCCCAATCCATCCATCCCATCAGTGGTTCCTCCACTTCAGTGTTGCAGGGACCCTGTACGAGTTCTGAGCCATGCTATTTGGCCTGTCATCAGCCCTGAGGGTCTTCACCAAGTGCATTGCAGTGGTGGCAGCCCATCTCCGGCATCGAGGAGTTCAAATTTACCCTTATCTCGACGACTGGCTCTTGGCAGGTTCCTCCCTCCAGGAGGTGGAGAAATCCAAGGATCTGGCTCTCCGAACCTGCTCCCAACTAGGACTCCTGATCAACGAGGCCAAGTCGGAACTCGTGCCCTCTCAGGTGATGGGCTTCATTGGGGCAGAGCTCGACTCTCGTCAAGCCAGAGCTCGGCTCCCAGCAGACAGGGTGGAGGTTCTTTCCTCCTTTGCCCAATCATTTCTGGTTGGGTATTTGTACCCAGCCCGGTACTTCCTGCACCTTCTGGGTTACATGGTGGCATGCACTTCAGTGGTCCGTTGGGCCAGATGGCACATGCGCACCCTCCAATGAGAGCTGGCCGCTCAGTGGTCTCAGCACCTTGGTTATTTTGACCAGCTGATCACTGTGACCCAGAAGATGTGGGACACACT
Source organism: Neoceratodus forsteri (assembly GCA_016271365.2). Classification (NCBI taxonomy): domain Eukaryota; kingdom Metazoa; phylum Chordata; order Ceratodontiformes; family Ceratodontidae; genus Neoceratodus; species Neoceratodus forsteri. The sequence goes on from JADMNL010000034.1 coordinate 141,547,924, forward strand.
CCAATGGTGGACCACCCCAGACTGGTTGCAGGAAGGGGTCTCGTTTGTCCGCCCTGAACCGACGGTTGTTCTCACGACCAATGCCTCTCTCATGGGCTGGGGAGCCCACATGGGAAACAATAGAGCCCATGGGTTCTGGACCCCCGAGGAGTCCCGATGCCACATCAGCCTGTTGGAGCTCAGAGCAGTCAGACTGGCACTGTCAGCTTTCGCTCCTCAGCTCCGGGGTCAAGTGGTTCAAGTCCAGATGGACAACCACAACCATGTACTACCTCAACAAACAGGGCGGCATGCACTCCCCTCTGCTTTGCAAGGAGGCACTCCGCATCTAGACCCTCGTCCACCGGCTGGAGGCGGATCTCCTAGCCGTTCATGTGGCAGGAGTCTCGAACCAGCTGGTGGATGCTCTCAGCCGTATAGGCCAGACATCCCACGAGTGATCTCTCCATCCAGAAGTAGCTCACAACTTGTTCTCCCACTGGGGCAAACCATTGGTGGACCGGTTTGCCTCCAGGGAAAACACCAAGCTGAGGCTGTTCCATGCCCGCCCCCCCCAGCAGGGCTCACTGCAGGGGGAAGCCTTTTTGAGGCCATGGACCCCAGGCCTCCTCTGTGCCTTCCCTCCATTTCCTTTGATCCACAAGGTGTTACTCAAGGTGAGGAGGGACAAGGCAAAGGTGATTCTAGTAGCCCCAGACTGGTGGCACCAGTTCTGGTACCCAGATCTCCTCAGCCTCAGCTACAGACCCCCAAAGCAGCTTTGTACACGCCTGGACCTGATATCTCTGAAAGAGGGGAATGTATTCCATCCGGACCTTCAATCCCTGCACCTCACAGCCTGGTACCTGAGCAGCTAGAGTTCCAGGCTCTGGGTCTTTCCAAGGATGTCTACACCATGGTGGAGGCATCTCGTAAGGAATTGACCAGGAAATGTTATGCCTTCAAATGGAAGACATTTTCCATTTGGTGTCAGGGTAAGAGTGTGGACCCTTTATCCTGCTCTGTGGCTAACATTCTTGACTACCTTTGGTCTCTCTCCAAAGGGGATCTATGGTCATCGACCCTTAGGGTGCACCTGGCAGCCATTTCTGCTTACCGGGCATGGGCCAGTCAACCAACATTGGCGCAGGAGACAGTGGTCGGGTGCTTCTTGAAAGGCCTGGAGCACATATCCCCTCCAGTGCATGAACCTCCACCTCCATGGGATCTCTTGCTGGTTCTGGCAAAGCTCATGGGCAAGCCATTTGAACCCATGCACAAGTGTGAGCTTTCACACTTGTCATGGGAGACGGCCTTCCTGGTGGCTATCACGTCAGCCAGAAGGACAGAGGAGCTCCAGGATCTTTCGGTGGACTCCCCTTATCTAGTCTTCCACAGGGATAAAGTTGTCCTGCGCCCCCACCCAAAATTCCTTCCGAAGGTGGTGTCAGAGTTTCATCTTAACCAGGTGCTAACTCTGCTGGTGTACTACCCTAATTACACCTCGGACGCTGAACACAGGTGCCATACTTTGGACCGGAGACTTGCTCTCTCCTATTATAAGGAGAGAACGGCGGAAATTCATGGAGAGGTTCACCAACTGTTTGTCACCTACGCTGAAGCCGATTCTGGCAGACCGGCAGCCAAATGGACCATTGCAAGGTGGATTACATCATGCATAGGTCTGTGCTATGAGTTGGTGGGCAAGGAGCTTCCCAGAGGGATAAGAGCTCATTCTACCCGCCATACTGCTGCATCAGTGGCTGCTTCCAAGGACATCCCTATCTAGTAAATCTGTCGGGCTGCTACCTGGAAGTCAGCAAACACCTTCATTACCCACTACCACATCGACCTTGAGTCACGCCGGGATGCTGGTTTTGGGGCCTCGGTTCTCCAATCTCTATTTCCCAAGTAGGGGGTGTGCACCTTGCCTCCCTCCTCCCGGAGAACTGATTGGAATCTGCCAGAGAGTGTGGATGAACAACATATCCACGCTCCTAGAAGAACAGGTTACTCACCTGTAACAGTAGTTCTAGTAGTGGTATATGTTGTTCATCCACATGCACCCACCCAAACTCCCTGGCTTTAGGCGCACAACCTTGCTTCCAGCGTGCTAAGATCTGGCGTCATGGGGTGGATCCGAGATGTTTACCACCCGGGTGGGTGGGAGGAGCCAGCTTGAAGACTTCCGTCTAGATTTAAAGGGGAAGGGACATGCCAAAGAGTGTGGATGAACAAAATATACCAAGCCTAGAACTACTGTTACAGGTGAGTAACCTGTTCTTCTGGGCATTCCAAGAAGCGGCACCACAGCTATTCATCCTCGTCCTCCGCGGAAGAGAAAAGGCTTCAGCACAAGTTGCGTCGACACTACGAGGATCTCATGTGGCAGCAGTTGGTGTTCACTGGTCCAAAGTTTACCCAGGCTTCCACACCGGCCATCACATGGCTGTCGCCCTCTAGGCCAATGCCGACTCCTCTGGAGCCTGCCAACACCGTTCCTCTGCCCGTGAAGCTGGTGAAGGCCCTCCCGGCTCAGCTAAAACTGACCTCTCTGCCAACTGTGGTGGAGTCACCACCAAAACAGCCTCCCTCCGGGGCTCCTGTCAAGGAGTCTCAGCCTACTAAGGGCCTTCTTCATAGACTGTCCATCACCCTTACTCCCGACCATCCACAGCTGGTCGACAGAGACTCAGGTGGTCGGCCAATCTATCCAGACTCCTCAGAGTCCAAGGACAACTCCTTGCACTCTTGTCAGTTTGATGAAGCTTCGATGGGGAGTCTCTCGAGGAAAGAAGGTCCCACATCCTTCACGGGCATTCTCCATCTCATCTCCAAATCCACGGAGATGAAACTGGAGCCTGTTCACAAATGGGCTCAATATACTCTAATAGACATTCTGACAAAAGCGGATTCTCTGACAGAGGCCTTCCCAGTGGCTGAAGCCATTGTTGGCCCAGCTCTGGAGCTTTGGCAGCACCCTGCCTCCTGCCCCGTGCCATCGGCCTGGATGGCCTGCAAGCATGCAGTTCTCATTGGAACCCTTTCAGGGTTCACAGAACACCTCTCCGCTGAAGGATTGGTGACCGAATCTGTGATCCAGCGCTCGGGCATTCAGGAGACACTGATAGACCTCTGGACAAAGAGTCCAAAAAACTGGACCACTTTGCCAGGAAAGTCTGTGCTGCCTCTTCGCTCGGTCTCCATCAGGCAAGCTCAGCTGTCATCACGGCACACTTCTCCCATGCTCTCCTGGGCTCTGTAGATGAGGAGCTTCCTCATCTCCCTGCTGACCTTCAGACTATGGTCAAGCAGGTCCAGAATCAGGCTCAGGCTGTGGCAAAACAGCAACTCCAGACAGCTCTGGACATTGGAGATTCCTGTGCCTGTTCAGTGGCAGCCGCAGTCATGGCTGAGGGTCTCAACCGTTACGGCGGACACTCAGCACAAACTGATGGATGTTCCCTTCCTGTGCACTGACTTGTTTGGTCCAGGAGTTGATGGTCACCTCCAGTGCATCGAGAAGTCCAATGTCACCTTGGACTCCATTGCCTCCACCCAGAAGAAATCTCAGGGTTCCAGGAAGCAGAAGCGTAAGCCCTTTTGGCCTTCTGGCCCTGTAGCCAAGCGGCCCCAGTCCCAATCGAAGCAGCAGCAGCAGGCTCAATCTTGGCACCCTTGGCCCAAGTCAGGGGCTTCAGCAGTCCATAAGCCCGGAAGGAAGTGTCTCGATGGTCCCCTGACTGGATCCTCTTCCTCCAAGCGTGCTCAGTGATGGGATGGGGGTGACCACCCCCATGCCCATCATGCCTACTCTGGGTCCTCCCGTGGGGGGCTGGCTTCACGGATATACTATGGTATCCCTAAACTTAGTATCCTGAGTCTCAGGATACCGATCCCACTGGCCCAAAATCCATGCTCCCGAATCAATCAGATGCCCGACAATACGATGTCGGGCATCTGATTGAAAAAAACAAAAGACAATTTGGGGGGGGCTTTGCCCCCACACCTCCCGTAACTAAAATAACTAACTCCGAGGGTAAGTGGACCTCGGAGTTACAAAAAATGAGTAATGGGGTATAAAATTTAACCGGACGCAGTGCAGGATAGAACAAAGGCCTCCCAGAGCACGCTGACTGAGCTGCCAGTGGTTTAGCCCTCAGCACCAACAGGGCAGCTCAGCCAGCCTCCTGATTCTCCAGTATGTCAAGCCCATCAACAGGGGTAAGGTAGCAAGCTGTCACATCCGCTACCTTACCCCTGTAAACATCCAACGGGTTTACTACTGCCGAGATTCTCACTATCTGGATACTGAACCTGTCAGGCAATACTGCACGGGCAGGTCAGTGTCGGGATAGTGAGTCTTGGCAAATCATAAGGGTACTGGCTCCGCCACTTCCTTTCCACCTGGTCAGCTGTCACAACGGACAGGTGGGTTCTGGAAGTGGTTGGCCAAGGGCTGCCTCTGGAATTCAAGCAGTACCCACCAAGCTGAGCCCGCACCACATGAGAGGAGAAGGTATCCGTGGACACTCTGTCGGCTCTCTGAGACAACATCACCCAACTCCTCCACAAGGAGGTAGTGGTCAGAGTTGTGGATCCCCTTGTCAACCCAGGGTTCGTTTCCAGGTACTTCCTGGTCCCAAAACGGACGGGGGGGGCTGGTGCCCCATTCTAGATCTGCATGACCTGAACAAGTTTCTCAGGTCTCGCACCTTCAGGATGGTAACTCTGTCTCAGAGCATACCATCTCTCGAGAAGAACATGTGGTTTTGCTCTCTGGATCTGCCGGACGCATTCTTCTACGTCTCAATCCGTCTGTCACACCGAAGATTCCTCCACCTCCGAGCAGAGGGAACCCTGTAAGAGTTCCAAGCCATGCTGTTCAGCCTGTCATTGGCCACCAGGGTTTTCGCCAAATGCACTGCAGTGGTAGTGGCCCATCTCTGATGTCAAGGGGTCAGGGTGTACCCCTATCTGGACGATTGGCTTATAGCGGGTCCTTCCAGACAGGAGGTGGAGAGGTCCAGGATCTGGCCCTACAGACCTTCATCAACCTTGGCCTCCTAGTCAACGAGGCCAAATAAGAATTTGTGCCTTTGCAGCTGATTTGTTTCATCAGGGCAGAGCTCAACTCTTGCCGAGCCAGAGCCAGGCTCCCGATGTACAGGGTGGAGGTCCTCCCCTCCTCTGCCTGATCAATTCTGGTTGGGCACTTGTGCCCTGCCCGGGACTTCTTGCAATTTCTGGGCTACATGGCGGCCTACACCTCTGTGGTCTGATGGGCCTGGTGGCATATGCGCTCCCTTCAATAGGAGCTGACCAGCCAGTGGACTCAGTGACTAGGTCATTTTGACCAGCTGGTCACTGGTAACCTAGAGGATGTGGGATGCTCTCCAATGGTGGACTGTCCCAGAGCATCTGCAGGAAGGTATCCCATTTGGCTGTCCCGAGCCAACGGTCATGTTAACGACCAACGCCTCTCTCACAGGTTGGGGTACCCACATGGGGGACCACAGAGTCCATGGGCTGTGGACCCCTGAGGAATCCCAATGCCACATCAACCTGCTGGAGCTCTGAGCAGTTCAGCTGGTGCTGACTGCATTTGCTCCATTCCTTTGGGGTCAAATGGTTCAGGTCCAGACGGACAACACCACGAACATGTACTATCCCAACAAACAGGGTGGCACGCACTCCCAGCCTCTGTGCAGGGAAGCTCTCCACATCTGGACCCTCGTGAGCTGACTGGAGGTGGATCTCCTAGCCATTCATGTGGCAGGAGCCTCAAATCAACTGTTGGATGCCCTCAGCCATGTGGGCGAGGTGTCCCATGAGTGGTCTCCCCATCCAGAGGTAGTACACAACCTATTCTCCTAGTGGGGCACCCCTCAGATGGATGTGTTTGCCTCCAGGGAGAACATAAAGCTGGGGCTGTTTTGTGCCCACCCCCCTCAGCAGGGCTCGCTGCAGGGGGATGCCTTCTCGAGGCCGTGGACCCCAGGCCTCTTATGCCTTCCCTCCACTTCCCTTGATCCATATGGTGCTCCTCAAGGTGAGGAGGGACAAGGCACAGGTGATCCTGGTGGCTCCGGACTAGCCCCGCCAGTTCTGGTACCCCGATCTCCTCAGCCTCAGCATCAGGCTCCTGAGGCATCTTCCAGCATGCCCGGTCCTGCTCTCAGTCAATCAGGGGAAGGTCCTCAACCCAGACCTTCAATCCCTGCACCTGACAGCTTGGTTCCTGAGTGGCTAGAATTCCAGGCTTTGGGTCTTTCTGAAGGTGTACTCACTGTAGTTGAGGCCTCTAGGAAGGAATAAACCAGGAAGTGTTATGCCTTCAAGTGGAAGAGATTCTCCATTTGGTGTCAGGGCAAGGGTCTGGACCCTTTGTCTTGTCCAGTGGCTAGCATTCTTGACTACCTTTGGTCTCTCTCCAAAAGGGGTCTGCGGTCTACGACCCCACTCCAGGCACTTTCTGTTGAGTCTCCCTATCTGGTCTTCCACAGGCACAAGGTTGTCCTGCACCCCAGCCTGAAGTTCCTTCCAAAGGTTGTGTCAAAGTTTCACCTGGACCAGGTGATGACTCTGCTGGTGTATTACCCCAATCACACCTCAGAGGCAGAGTACAGGTTTCATACTTTGGATGTGAAACATGCACTGTCTTATTATAAAGAGCACATGGCTGGAGTTCAGGAAGAGGTTCACCACCTGTTTGTCACCTACGCTGAAGTCGCACCTGGCAGACCTGCAGCCAAGCAGGCAATCAGCAGATGAATTACATCGTGCATCGATCTCTGCTATAGGTTGGTGGGTAGGGAGTCTCCCGTAGGGCTTAGGACTCGTTCCACCCACCATACCGCTGCATCGGTGGCTGCTTCTAGGGATGTCCCTATCCAGGATATCTGCAGTGCTGCTAACCTGGAAGTCAACAAACACCTTCATTTCCCACTACCTAGAGTCATGCCGGGTTGCCAGTTTTGGGGCCTCAGTTCTCCAGTCTCTGTTCCCTAAGTGGCGGGGTGCCTTGCCTCCCAGAGAACTGCTAGGAGTCTGCCAAGAAGTGTGGATAGAACAACATATCCACATCCCTAGAAACACAGGGTACTCACCTGTAACAGTAGTTCTAGGAGTGGTATATGTGGTTCATCCACACTGACCCACCCAACCTCCCCGGCTTCGATGCACAACCACCGCTTCCAGCGGACAAGATCTGGCATCAATGGGCACAGCTATGGGTCATGCCACCTGGGTGGATGGGAGGGGCCAGCTTTCAGACCTTCTTGCAAGATTCTTAAAGGGAAAGGACATGCCAAGATGTGTGGATGAACAACATATACCACTCCTAGAACTACTGTTACAGGTAAGTAACCTGCGTTTCCCATGGATGATGTCACACATGGGGGTTGCAGCACTGAGAAAAAAAAAGGGGGGCAGGTTATGCAAATGAAGCAGAGTACAGAAATGAAAGCATTTATGCAACAGGTGTCTGAATAAATCTGCACTGATAAATCCATTTATCTGTGCTACTATGTGGATAAATTTATTTATCCACATAGTAACTACATCATCACCCATTTATCCACACAGTAACTACATCACTAACTACCACCACCTGTGCTGCCTTCTTACCAGCACCGTCTCCCAATTTAACTTTCACCTCCTCAAAATGCTCTTAAAAGCCAAGCTATCACAGTCCCACACACTCACAAAATGCACACCCTAACCACCCACCCCAAACTGGAACCACATTTTAAATGAAAACACTCTTAAGAAAAAAAAGTCATTTTTTCCTCTTTCTCAGCACAGCAATCATGCAAACCAAACACAGCAACCAGGCACAGAGAAAAAACCTGAAAAGGAACTTAACTTAAAAAAAAAAAACAAACAAACAAAAAAAAAAAGACAAACCAGAACCCCAAAAAATCCTGTTGCATAAATCAAATATGCAGGGTGTGCCTGTGGGATAACAAAGTTATTTGTTCAGTTGCCAGTGACCACTTGTGAGGTTACTCGAGGTCACAGGCAACTGTACAAATAACTTTGTTATCCCGCAGGCACCCCCGGCATATCCCTTATTTATTTTATGGACAAAAGCAATGTTTGGCAGTTTGAATGGTAGGAGATCTAATCACAACTCCTACAGGTTAGTACAGTTTACTACTCCCATTTGATATGGCAAAACTTGCTAAATCACTTTAAAAACCGTTTTTCCTTTGCAAGATGCAAAGGTCGGGGGTTGCAGCACTGTGAAAAAAAAGGGGCAGGGTTATGCAAATGAAATGAAGCACTGAAATAAAACGATTTATTTTCATGGAAAACAGTACTTTTTGGCAGTTTGAATGGTAGGAGACAGATTCACAACTCTTACAGGTTACTATGCCCATTTGCTAACAGCAATCTTCCATAAACCACTTTAAACTTTGGGGAAACGGGTCCTACTATAAAAGCTTACTAACAGGGAGGACTAGACTGTGAGTTCAGGAGATGACATCAGCAGCAGCTCTTCACTGAAACTGACTTTTTTGAAGAGATAGTGAAATCAGGGTTACAAAATAGCCCATAACTTTAAAATGAAGTAACACAGAAGCCTAACTTTTGGTATGGGATTTATTGGGGGTATGCTTATCCTAACTGTGCCATGTAGCACTTTTGGCCAGGATACCTCTTTATTTTATATATCTTAATTTGGTAAAATCACCCCATAGATGTATATAGAACGTGCCCCGTGCTGCTCAGACATTTTTGGCGTTGTAGGAGACAGCACGGGGCACGTTCCATATACATCTATAGGTGATTTACTAAATTAAGATATATAAAATAAAGAGGAACCCTGGCCAAAAGTGCTACATGGCACAGTTAGAATAAGGGATGGTGGACTGGTAAATGGGAAGAGATTGGCTGGCCATCTCCTCTGGTCAAATTACAATCCCTTCAAGTAACAGGAATCCATCAGTGGGATGCCTTAAAAATGGCATCAGTACATAGGAGTGTGCAGCCCTGTAGATAGAACTTTATGCTAACTGTGGAATTTAGAAACAAGTTCAAACTATGCATTGTAGTCTCACACACACAAACTTCTAATGTCAGATTTGTGTCTTCGCTGAAAAAAGCAATTGTCACAAAGTCAGCGCCAGTCTTCTGGTCAACTATTTTACAGTTTATCTTTTATCTTTTATTGTTTTGGTTTTTCAGATAACTCTGCATTATTCAGGGTGTTTTATTCAATGTATTGATTTTTTTCCTTTTTGTGGTTTCTGCAGTTCTCATGAGCTGGAGAAGGCTGCTACATAACGCAGTTCCTGTTCGAGGAAAGCAACTTCATTTTGCCTTTTTAGATTTGAATCACTTTACTTTGATTACTAAAATTAAAAGCAGTTTCCAGGTTTAGGTTTCTGACTACTGCTTTTGATCAGGAACCATTTAATTGAAAATTACAGATTGTATCAATGTGTGGCATAACTGACAGACCTAAAAACAGAACAGGGCTCTACAGGTTTTAAAAACTGTGTTTATTTATTGATATCTTGGATTAACACCTGTGAGCAAGAGCTCATTACATAGGTTCCATGTCAAAGGAATAATATACAAAAGCAGGCAATACAAGTTGGGACAAGCAGTCGTGTACAACACATAAAGAAAATTATTACTCAATGGAGGAATGCAAGGGACAACAGGGAGAACAGCATCATATCGCTACTGTTACAGAACCTGTCCAGTTAAGCTAGCATAATTAACAATATGACGAACACAGGGCACAAAGCTAGTACTGATGCAGAACATGGCATTATACAATGTTTGCCACATCCGCCCATTAAGTCAAACAGTGATGAGAGACAAGGTAGTAGAACAGCAGCAGAAGCAGTGGAGAGGTATATTGAAGGTAGGGAGGGAATATAGAGGGAGAAGGGGAGGGAATGGAGGAAGGAGGAGGAAATAGGAGAAGGGAGGGAGGTGGGAGGATAGGTGGGAGGTAGTGAGGTGGGGGGGAGGCAGGAGAGGATAGGAGGGGGTCAGGTAGTAGGGAAAATGTCAATTCCTAGAGGAAACAGTCACAGTTGGCTGAGGCAATTAGGGATTCCGTTAGTAGTTGTTTGAAAGAGCCCAGTGTTGGGGCCGAGGATATGACACCCAGCAGAGAATTAAACCAGTGCGGGGCCCAATGAGTGAAGGATCTTTGTCCTTGGGAGGTTTGGCAATAGGGAATTTTGAACACTTGGTAGTCAGAACTTCTCGTGTTTTGAGGATTGGAGAAAGGGGTGAGGAACTCCTGAATACCAGGTGGCATCAATCCAAGGCTCACATTTTTTTGCAAGCAGACATGTTTGGTACATAAGCCTGCCCTTGAGGGGGAGCCATCCAGCTTGTGTATACAAGTCACAGTTATGGGTCAGATGGGCGCAGCTAGTTAACAGCCAGCAGGCTTTGTTAAGCATAACAATGATCCAGCGGAGTGCCGTATCAGAGGCTGACCCATAAATGACAAGCCCATAATCTATAAGTGATACCACAGAGCTATGTATGGCTGCTTTGAGGGCTTCAGGGGGCATACAGGATTTGTGTCTATATAGGAGCCCTAGATGTGAGTTAACTGGGGGGGGAAATGCTACAAGTCTCGATGGCTGAGAGGGACCTGGGGGTGGTGGTGGATGTCAAGATGAACAACTCGGAGACTTGTAGGAGGGCAGCAGCCAAGGCCAACAGGATGCTGGGATGCATCGCTAGGGGGATCACCTCCAGAAGGAGGAAGTGATACTCCTCTGTATAACTGCTTGATTGAGGCGGCACCTTGAGTACTCTGTGCAGTTTTGGAGGCCACACTTAAAGAGGGACATTACCCTCCTGGAGAGGGTCCAGAGGAGGGCAACCAAAATGATTTGGGGCTTGGGGACAGGACCTATGAGGAGAGGCTCGAAGAGCTAAATATGTACATTGGAAGAGAGGACAACGGGGGACATGATAGAGGTCTTCAGGTGCACGAAGAGGGTAAATAGGGAGGAACAGTCAGGGTGCTTCAAAGGAAGGAGGAGGGGCAACTAGAGGGCATGGGTGGAAGCTGGAGGGGAAGATTCAGGAGAAAGGAGGAGGTGCTACTTCACTGAGAGGGCGGTGGAGCCATGTAATCGCTGCCTAGGGGGCTGGTGGGAGGCAGAGACAGTGGAGGCTCAAGAGGGGTGGATAGGTACAGGGAAGGGTTCTGGAAGCAAAATCCAATGCAGCAAGAATATCCGGAACTGGGAAGGAGAAGCCAGAGGAGGCGAGGGGCAGCAAGGTCAGCACCCAGGGTGGAGGCTGACCAAACGAGCAGACATGAAAGACCGTTAGGCCTATTCTGCTGGCATTTTAAAGGTTAGTAACTGCCTGTAGCAACGTAATCTATGTGGGTGACGGAAGACAGGGCACGGTCTACCATGGCCCCCAGGTATTTGAAGTTCTGGACCAGTTCTGTGAGACAGATTTTCAGCTCCTGGCAAAGGCAGACCACCACAAGCTTTGTTTAAAGTGCCTGGGCTCAATTTTAAAAGGTTAGGATGGGCCCAAGGGGCCTTGCAGCAAGGAAAAATGGCACAAGTGACTCCTTGCCCCACACCTTGTACCAGTCACAATTTTCAAATGTAGCCTGTGCCACGTGACAGACTGCCTGTGATAACCAGGCTTGTGCCTTCCCTGCAATGGCCACAGCAGTGTGCCATGGCAGAAAGGGGCTTGTGCGGGGGCAGGGCTGCAGTATTCGCTATATCAGGATTTTGCAAGCCCCCTTCCCAAGGTATGCACAAACCCAGCAGTTAAACCATCCCGGAGCTGGTCTAAGCTGCCATGCACCACTGCTGCAGCATTCATTGGGTGGGGGACTATGTGCTCCCAAGGGAAAGGTGCCCAGAAAGCCCCCAACACCTGCCCAACCATCGCTGAAGCAGACGGTAGTCCATGGCAGGTGAGAGCCCACAAACACCTATCCCCCCATGGTGGTTCTGGTGCATCCACCCCCTCCCTACCCAGACCGGCACTGTCCCCACCCACCTGGGGATAGTTGTCACTCCCCATCCAACCCATCCCATACTACCCACCAGTCACTGTGGTGACTAGCTGGCAGGTCGTCATCGCTGGCTGATGCTGCCACAAGTCTGTCACGTTGCTTGTGGCACTCCCCTCTGCTGCACTGTTTTGTTGGCGCAGCTGTCGTTTGCGGCAAACCTGGGGAGTTTGGCGCCAGGACCGCCCCCTTTTTATAAAATTGGGTGCAGGGGCCCTGGTGCAACCAGGTTTGCTGCAGGCAGCAGCACATGTGCCAACCTAATGGCGCCTTAGAAAATCATACCCCCTGTGTCCAGATAATTTTATTAATTGTTTGAACTTTGTAAAATATTTGCCCTAAAACCCAAAAGAAAAGGGCTTTAAAAAATAATTTATGATTTTTCAGTCTGCCTGTATGTCACCAAAGCACAATAAGGCTTAGAGGGAATTCTTAATGATAGTGGAAAGCATGCATCAGAGGGTTCTTCTTACAAGCAAACAAGCAGCAGTCCCTGTCAATGGCATGGAAAGGATGGAGAAGACATCAGGGTGTCCAGTAGGGAGAATCTTGACTCCAGTGATGGCAAAATACAAATAAAAGAGCCCCAGAGCAGGTGCTGTAACCAAATCCTGCCGCTCTTTCCATGAAGGAAAAGAGAAGGCATCCACTGTTAGTGTGTGGGGTGGGGGAGGCTCATCCTCTACTTCAAGGAATGGGAAAATATTACTACAGACAAGTGGGTCCTAGAAGTAGTTGGGCAGGGGGGTGTCTGCAATTCCAAAAGTTTCCCAAACTACAGAAATAAAAAAAAAAAGAAATTTCTAGTCCACTCACCAACAGAAGAGATTCTGCTGGAACTGGAAGTAAAGAAAGTACTGCAGGCAAAAACAGTAAAAAAGTCCCTGCCTCACAGTGGGGCAAGGGACTCTTTTCAAGATACTTCCTGAGCTAAAAGAAAAATGGGTAATGGTGACCCATTTTAAACTTAAGTTGCCTTGACAAACATATCAAGAAGGAACAAAAATCAGGATGTTCACACTGGCATAGTGATACCATCCCTACAGTCAGGAGATTCGTTGGTGTTACTAGATCTGAAGGATACCTACATCCAGTCAAGCCCAGACACGGACAATGCATCAGGTTCAGACTGGGAAACTGCTACTGTCAGTTTACAGCTCTTCTCTTTGGTCTTACCTCAGCACCAAGGGTGTTCACAAAGTGCCTAGCAGTGGTGGCAGCTCACCTAAGAAAACAAGGTGTGGTGGGTTTTCCCTACCTAAATGACTGGCTAGTCTCAGGGAAAACAAAACAAGAGGCAGTGTGCGCCACAGAATAGGTAAAGAGCACCCTGAGGAATCTTGGATTCCTAACAAATCTGCAGAAGTCTCAGACAGAACCAGTGCAGGTTCAGAATTTAACAGGCGCAGAACTAAATACCCTACAAGGGAAAGTTTTCCTGTCACATGAAAGGATTTTCAACCTGAATGCCAATGCAGAGTCCTTTAGACTGGGCCACCCAAGGCCTACAAGGGATTTCCCGCACCTACTGGGTCACATGGCCTCATCCAGAGCTGTGGTCCTATAGGCCACATCTCAAAAGGGGGACATTCATTACCACCAAAGAGGTCGCTAGTCCCATGGGTCAGACTCTGTCCAATCTAGTACCAGTCAAAAAAGCCTTTGTGCAGGCACTAGAGTGGTGGAACCTTGCCTCCCCATTGACCTTCTCTGGCGTTCCGTAGAACACACAGGTGCTAATGTATATGCAGTCTTGTTGTCCTTTACAAACATCATTAAACAGTTTTTGCCACCTCCTCCTACATCTGCAGGTTCATCGATGGGGTCCATTATTCAAATCCCCATGCTGATGCCTACCAGAGTTATACTTTCTTGAGCACCAATGACATCGCCAGCATGCTCCCTTCATCCTGTCGGCCAGACGGATGAAGACATAGAATATAGTCCAGACCTTATGGTACAGGATGAGGAGGCCAAAGATTATGTGGAAAGCCCCTATGAGAGGACTAGTTCCACAGTTTCCACCTGCAGCGAGGACTCTGTGGCTTACACCCCTAGATCCCCTCCTGAGGACCCCTTTTTTTTTTTTTTTATAACCATGATGCAGCAGATCCAAGCTGCCAGGGGGTTTGATTTGGAGGAGCAGGACACAACCAAAAAGAACCTGATGGACTTCTTGGAGCCACCTGACTCTCCCCCATTGTAATTCCACCCCTCCTCCTTGGAGGATGCCACCTTTGGTGCCTGGCACTGGCCTAATGTAATTCCTGCCATACCCAGAAAGGCAGATAAAATGTACAGTATATGGCCCCCTCAGGTATGCCTTTCTTCACAGGCCAACCTGAAGCAGACTCTGTGGTCATTAACACTGCCCATAACAGATCAAAGGCACCAAAACATCTCAGTTCTCTTCCTCCTGACAAGGAATCCAGGAGACTAGATGTCATGGGCAAAAGGACATATGCCTCTTCCTCTTTGGGCCTAAGAATTGCAAACTACCAGGCCCATATGGTAAAATACCAAAACACACTTTGGAGGAAAGCTAAAGCAGCTGCCTGAGCTCTTCCAGAAAGTGCTCCAAAGCAAGACCTCCTTAAGGCCTTAACAGCTGGTGCTGATGTAGGCAAACACCTCCTACATATAGCCTATGGCATTTTGGATGCCTCAGCTAGGGCAGCAGTCTCGGGAATATGTTTGAGAAGATATTCCTGGCTAAGGTTGGTGGGCTTTGTGAATGACGTCCAGCAGTCAATTCTAAATGCCCCTTTCAGAGGACATAAATTGCGTGGTGCAGATGTGCAAAATATCCTCTCCAATTCACAGGCCTCAGGCAGAACCCTCAAATCAGTCCATATTCTCTATCACACCTAGCCCCAGAGAAGACAGAGGGTGCCTTTTCGTCTAGCTGGTGCGAGACACCATACCACCACCAATCTGGCAAGGGTAAAGGAGCAGAAGCCCTGCCTACTCCAGCAGTCACACCAGGTGCCCATTCAAAAGCCCCTAGAGGTGGCAGTGTGGCAGGAGCCACAACTGGCTCAGCCTGACTCCTTTCACACACCCCAGTCACCACTGCCTCCAGGGGTGGTTGTCGGGGGTTGCCTCTCCGTCCACCTGGACCAGGGAAGGAGCTAACCTCAGATGCCTGGGTCCTAGAAATAATAGCAGACGGATATGCTCTGGAGCTTTTATAGCTACCTCCAGACCATCCACCAGTGCATACACATTATCCTCAAGAGCACATTCTCCTGCATCTGGAGGAAATTCACACCTTGCTCCAGAAAAGATCAACAAAACCTGTACCTCTAGAATGAACAATCAATCAAACCTTTATTTTACCAGGTGAAACATCATTGCGCAAAACTCATTTACAAGGTGGACCTGGAGGGTCAAGGTAATCACAGAGGAAGAACAAAATAGACAGCAGAGCACAACATAATTACATATGAGCATTTACATATGAGCATATTTACATGTGAGCAAAATAGGATACAGTGAATAGTAATGTAGAAAACAGTGTACTTTATGGTCACAGTGGTACAGTACCTTTTAGCGCATCATACCAATGGTTATATATAATTACATGTATACATATATATGCATACATGTGCATGTACCTGTACCTACATGGCTAGATAAACATATGCATAAATATTTATATGCATGCATACACACACCCCTACATACACTCACATATATACTTACAACATACATGCATAGCCACACCACAGTGGATCACCACATAGGCTAGAAATAAGCCAGAGGGATTTACGTCCATCAAAGGTTCAGGTTGACAGTGTAGCACAGACAGTCGTTAAGGTAGAGAGGAAGTAAGAAGGAGGAATAACGGGGAGAAGTAGTGGTTCTAGGTACACTACTTACTCAAGCAGGGGGACACTAATGAGGACATTTGCACATCTCTTTGACAGAATGATCTAGCAGGGTTTTAAAGGGTAATTTCAAAGGAATTACAAGTTTGAGTGACTTCTGTGTGGTGTTCCAGAGGGCAGGAAGGGTGTAGCTTATAGCTGACTTACCAAAATGCAATCTGACCTTTGGGACGACAAGAGAAATATAGGATAGACTTCTCAGTGGATAGCTACCCATGGTACACAGGGGCAAGCAATCTGTGATATATTGAGGGAGCTTGTTGATAATGGCTCTATAGGTCCAGAGAACAGAATTTCTTTGGCGCCCAAGGCTCAGCGAGCACCATCATATGGCTGTGTAAAGAGCGCAGTGATGGGTGGTATAAGGTGCATCTGTAATAAATCTAAGTGCTCTGTGGTATAAAGTGTCAAGTTTAGACAAAGCACTTTTCGGTCCTTGACCATACAAAAAGTCAACATAGTCTAGTAGTGATATAAAGGTTGTTTGGACCAACTTAGTTTTTGCCTCCAAGGTTAACAGATGTCTGATCCTGAAGAAGAGAACCTGCCTTTGCCTGAGCTTCTTGGAGAGCTCCTCGAAGTGATCAACGAATGAAAGTTTCTGGTCTATCCAGACCCCTAGATATTTGAACTTGTCAACATGTTCAAGAGGGTCACCTAAGAGAGTAGTTATATATGGTATATTACCTTGGTTAGGTTTATAGGTGGCATTGACTGACGGGGAAAAGAGCATAGTCTACATTTTTTTGGTGTTTAGAAGTAGTTTTAAGTGTAATAGATTTTTCTGCAAAAGGTTAAAATCCAAATGTAGGTCACTTGAACGCTAGCTCAAGTGTGGGTCTCTAAATATAAATAATAGTATCATTGACAAACAAGTGAATGTTTGCCAATTTGATGCCTGTGTTGATGTTATTAATACAGATAGCAAATAGAAAAGGGCCTAGAACAGACCCTTGCAGCACTCCCCTTTGAAGTACTTTTAAAGGACAGAGTTCTTCTTCAGCCTTAACTTGCTGGTGACGCCCAATAAGATAGTATGTAAACCAGTTTATCAACGTACTGTCCAAGCCAGAGAATTAGTGTGGTTAACAGAAGGGCATGGTCTACTGCATCAAATGCTTTGCTCAGGTCAAGGAAAAGGGTGCGTATATGTTTTTTAGAACCCAGCACATTTAGCCAGTCATTTGAGACCTTGGCAAGGGCTGATACCATGCTGTGCTGTGCTCTAAAGCTGGATAGAAGAGGATTAAGGAGGTTATGGTTCTCCAGATACTGCCAAAGTGGTGCGTTGACAGTCTTCTCAAGTAATTTAGACCAGGTAGAAAGAAGGGATATTGGACAGTAATTATTTAAATCACTAGGATCCCCAGATTTGAATAAGGGAATCACGTGAGCAGTTCTCCAAATAGAGGGGATGGTGCCCAGAGCAAGAGATAAGTTGAAAAGGTGGGTTATTGGGGCTGTTAGCACATAGTATCCTAGTTTCAAGGAGAAGGGTTCAATGTGATCTGCACCCCCACTTTTCTTCATGTCCAGGGCCAGAAGAAGATCCTCTACCTGTTTAAATGTAATAGGGCTGAAAGAAAAACCAGGTGTGTGCCCAGGTGTATGTAATACTGTGTAGTCTGAATCATGGGTACACATTTGTGCCCTGAGGTTACTGGCTGGAGAAGAGTTGAACGCTAGTCCTGCAGTAGCAAAATGTTCATTGAGTAGGTCCAGTATCTTAGGTTTGTCAATAAAACACACCCCCAGAGGAGATTTTATGAGGGAGTGCACTGGCAGAGCTGTGGCCTTCAATATTTTTTAGTGTTTTCCAGAATTTAGCCGCACAGTGAGATGAGTCATAAAGCTCAGTATGAAAATATCTGACTTTCTTAGCCCTAACCAGCCTAGTACACAGATTCCTTGAGGCTCTGAATGCAGCCCAGTCATCCTGCATCTTAGTTTTTCTAGCTTTTTTCCAGAAAGAATCCCTATAGAGTAGTGCAGCTTTGAGACTAGCTGTGAACCATGGGAAGGATCTCTTTCTGGTATGCACTTTGACTAGGCGCATGTCTGTTGATAGTGCTAGTAACCATATTTTGGAAAATCTCATATGCATGCTCTACAGTGGAGGCTAGGTAGAAGTCCTGCCAGTTTGTAGATTTGAGATCAGAGAGAAAAGCATTTGGGCTGAAGTACCGGAGGCATCTCTTGTAAATATGTCTGAAGGTAGAGGTAACTTTTTTCACCGACCTCACATGGGCTATTGCACAATGGTGACCAATACCGTTGAGAAACACAGGGTCTATTCTCAAAACTTCTAGTTCCAAAATGGACAGGGGATCCAAGGCCTATTTTGGATTTCAGGGACCTGAAATTTTTCACAGAATACAAAAAGTTCAGGATGGTGACTCTACAGGGCCTGTTACCACTGCTGCAGATAGGGGATTGGATCTGTTCCCTCGACATGAAGGATGCCTACCTTCATATCAGAATACAAAAACCTCACAGGAAATATCTAAGGTTTCTGTTTCAGGGGGGACACTTCCAATTCGGAGTATTGCCCTTCATCTTGTAATCTGTGCTTTGTATCTATACCAAATGCTTGGCTGTGGTGGCAGTAGCCCTTCGCAGGAAAAGCCTTTGTGTATTCCCTTACCTGAACAACTAGCTTCCGAAAGCGCACTCCAGGAAGCAACTTCCATACACTCTAGCTCAAACCAGAAAGTGTTCAATGTTCTGGGGATCACTGTCAATGTGCCAAAGTCCATTTTGACTCCTTGCCTGTGTCTGCATTACATAGGTCTGTCTTGGATATGACCAAAGGCTCAGTCTTTCTGCCTGTAGACATGGCAGAGCACCTGATGGTACATGCCCAACTGGTTTACAACAGTCAATGTGTTACAACCAAAATTTTTCCTTTTTTTGTTAATCTCTCTATGGTCCACGTACCAACCGGCCCCCATCCACCAGTCCCCCCCCCCAGCCCCATCACCCAGGTATCCACTGGGACCTAGCTTGTCCGGCACTTCCCCCCAGGGCTTGCCTCCCCCCCACAGGGCCACCCTGTAGTCCCACCAGGAACAGGATCCAGTTAGCCAGGACATGCCCAGATAGCCAGGTGCAGGGCCTGTGGGAGACTGGTGTCATCCTTCCAGTTGGCAGTTCTTCCCATTTTTCTCCCCTGGTGTGAAGAAAGTGACATGCAGTGGCACTAATGGCAGTGCCATAATTGCTCTCATGCACAGCATGCCAGGCCTTCCTAGGAATTTCAGGCAAGGCACAGAGTCTGTGCCAGGCAGCCAAGGTGGCATCTTCCAGAGCTGAATGGATGAGAAGGATCAAGACTGCAGGGGAGGCAGACACCTCTAAGAACTCATATAGACTTTTCTTAGTGGAATCCTCCTCCTCAGCATCAAACCCCATTTAAAATTAACCAGCTTGAGGAAAGCCTGAAAGGAGGCATCCTCAGGAGGTGACCTGGGAGTGTTCGTCACACTCCTCACTACTGGACGACACAGTGGCACTGGAACCCATCACATCCAGGGGATCCAACTTTTTCTCCAATTCTTCCTCCTCTTCTGCTATGTATTCTGGATTATATTCCAGTTCCTCATTGATGGACACTGGTAAAAGGGTTGACAGGCCAAGGAGATATAGAAGGAAGAACAGTTGATGGCAAAAAAAGATCCTTGCAAGCATTTTTGCAGGCAGAGGTAACTCCCAAGTCAATGATGAGGTCAATGGCAGCATCTCCAAGTGCACTGACAAGATGGTATCGATGACGGAGGCAATGACATGAGCTATTGAAATAGCTCTGACAGAGTTTAGTACAAGAGCTGCACATTGATGAGCCCTGTGGGGACAGACAATGGTGGAATTGTCCGCGGAGCAGTGCCTAATGGCAGCATCAGTGAGGATTTCCCTAGCAGGTGAGTTGAGCCTATGCGAGACCCTGACCTTGGTGTCTAAGAGACAATTGGCAGAGCAGCAGGATATGGGGCCTTTGCCAGAATTTTTTTTTTTCCAGTTGACTTACCTCTTTTTGGAGCTCTGAAATGGTCAGCAGAGACAGTCTTTTCTAGGTGCTGCTTATCTTTGTCAGAGTGGTGGTGCTTGTCCGCTGACTTCGCGGACTTAACCTTTTTTTTTTTTTTCGTAGAATCAGCAACGGACACAGATGACCATAGAGACTGGCAAGTCCATAATAAAATCGGGAAGAGTGGGAGCAGTTGACAGTGAAGCCGCTTTCAATCCACCTTGTTTCTTCTCCCTTGGTTTCTTTTTTTAAATATAGCTCTGAAGCTTTCTTGCAACATCTTCTGGTGGCCTGGTTAAAGCCTTGGCAAATGCTGCAGGCCTTAAGCTAGTGAGCGAGGCCTAGACAGCAAGTGCATATGGAGTGGTTGTCGTCTTGATATATCTCCACATAGCCACAACAACAGTATCAGAAAAATGGTTATTTTTGTTTTGATGGCAGCATAAATGTTTAAAAATAACAAAACCAAGAAGCAGCAGTGTTAGTGATATTTGCAGAGTTCAATGGCATTCTTTAGCAGTAGTGGATCGATGTGTGTTTGATAGTGGGAGAAAGAAAGTACAGTTATGTAAGAACTTAGTGTAACAGTAGATCTCCAAAAGGAGCTCTTGCAGCAGGTAATACCAATAAGACTAAGCCGCCAGGCCTTAGGACCCCACAGAAAATTTCTAGCTAGCACTCTGTGGCAGGGGACCGCCTCCTGCCAGCTCTGTACAAGGCGCCCCACCCATCACCACCTCAGTTCACCCCCTGAGACCCAGCTGATGATGAGGATGGGGAACCAAGGAGGATTGCCCATCCCCCAAAGAGAACAACAATTATTAATCTCCAGGGGCAAGTGGTTGGGAAAGCCACTGCTGCAAGAGCTCCTCTCGAAGATCTACTGTTACAGTAAGTTCTTACATAACTGTACTATCTTACTTCAAAGGGGGAGCTCTTGTAGCAGGTAATACCAATAGGACTGAGTCCCAAGCAATACCCCAAAAAGGGAGACCCAGGTCAGAAGGGTGGAGAATTGTCTAAGCCAAAGCCCTAGGCACCTCAGGAGAGAAGTCCCTGAAGGACCACTAGGCCAAAACTGACTGTAGTGCCTAACAAAAGTGTGCACTGAACTCCAGGTAGCGGCTGCACAGAGGTCTGCTGACGAGACATTCCTGAGGGATGTGAAGGATGTTGTGACCCATCTGGTGGAGTGACCCGTAACCGGTCCCAGCAAGGATCTATTGTACTTCTGATAACAGAACGTGATGCAGTTGACCAGTCACTTGGTCAGTGTCTGTTTTGTTACTGGTACCCTTACTGTCTGGGCAAAAGAGACAAACAACTGGTCTGTCTTTCTGGAGGAACTGGTGCGATCAAGGTAGTAACGAAGAATTCTATGTACATCCAGTGTACGTAGCAAGGCCTCCCCTCTGTTTGAGTACTCTGGATAGTAAACTGGTAGTTGTATGTCTTGGTTTAAAGTAAACTCAGACACTACATGCGGAAGAAACTTAGGATTTGTACACAGGGCTACCCTGTCCCTGTGAAAAATAAGATAGGGCTCTTTACACATCAGAGCCTGTAGCTCAGAAATCCTCCGAGTAGAACTAATGGCAACTAAAAATAATGCCTTCCAAGAGAGAAGGCGTAACTCGCAACCTGCGGCTGGCTCAAAGTGGGGGCAAGGTAAGCTTTTCTAACACAAACAGGAAGTCCCAAGGTGGAACGGAATCTCTCCTAGGAGGTTTAATGTGCAAGATTCCTCTTAAAAAAGTCTTGCATACTTCCAACTGTGTCAGAGTCTTCCCACGGAAAGGTGTATTATAAGCCAAAATTGCACAGAGATGCACCTTAATGGATGAGTAGCTAAGACCCAAGTCCAATAGGGAAAGGAGATATTCTAGCACAGATTCCACTGGACAGGTGAAAGGATCCAGATTACAGGGGGATGCCCACAAGCAGAAACGCTTCCACTTCATGGCATATGCTGCTCTAGTAGAGGGCTTTCTCACTGCCATGAAAATCTCTGCCACTCTGTGGAATACTCCGAACCTGTCCCTAGCTAAGTCTGCAGGAGCTATGCATGCAGATGCAGGGACAGGAGAGCCAAGTGAACCAGTGTCCCCTGCTCCAGGGAGACCAAGTGAGTAGAGAGGGGTAACAGAACAGGTGGTTCTGATGCCAGCTGCTGTAACAGTGGGTACCAAATCTGCCAAGGCCAGAAGGGCGCAACCAGGATCATACGGGCACCTTCCGCCTGCAACTTGAGCAGTATCCTCTGAAGAAGTGGGAAGGGAGGGGAAGGCATACAGAAACCTCCTTGTCCAAGAGAGGGAGGATGCGTCTTGCCAGAAAACACCAGGCGCTGGATCTAGCGAGTAGAAACTGGGCAGTTTGGCATTGCGTGGGAGCGCAAAGAGGTCCAGTTCTAGCTGACCCCACCTTCCGAAGAGGTTGTCTAGGACCTCTTGCAGTAGTTCCAATTCATGGCTCAGGGAGTGAGAGCAGCTTAGTCTGTCTGTGAGGATATTCTGAATCCCTGGAACATGGACTGCTGTGAGATCCAGGCTGTGATCCATTGCCTAAACCCAGACTCTCATTGCCTCTCTGCATAGGGGGTAAGAGTGAGTGCCCCCTTGCTCTTTGAGATGGAAGACTACTGAGGTATTCTCTGACTGAATCAGTAGAGGCCCACGTAAGAGTACCCCTTGAAATGCCTGTAAGGTGTACAGAACTGCTCTCATCTCCAGACTGTTTATGTGGAGAGACTGCTCCGTGGAGTTCCAAGAGCCTCTCGTTTGATGAGATGCCATGTGTGCCCCCATCCCAGTCCCGAGGCATCTGTTGTCAAAATCTGTTGAGGACTGGGACATTGGATGTGGACCCCAGCGTCTAGATGAGCCGGGGTGACCCACCAAACCAGGGACTGACGAACTGCACTGGTGACTTGGATTGGCTGATCGAGGTCGTCTGTGCCTTGGTCCCACTGAACTCTGAGGTTCCACTGCAGGACCCTTATGTTCAAATGAGTGAGGGGAACTGTGGCTATGGCTGTTGCCATGTTCCCAGGAGCTGCAGAACCACTCTTGCTGGGACCAGGTTCGAGGCCATCACCCTGCGAGAAACCTCCCTTAGCCTGACTGCTCAGTCTTCGGGAAGAAAGGCCTTTCTTTGGACAGTGTCCAGGACTGTGGAAAAAGGTAACGAATGGTAACTATGTGAGGTGCAAAATTGTGATCAACTGCGAAAATAGGCATCCGTGGAGCTGATGATAGCGGGTCGACGGCGGGAAAAGAACTGAGGTGGTGCCGGGGGACTGCCCTCTTTATACCAGAGCTGACGGGGCAGAGCCATCGTCGGGCGCAGTCCCCCACCATAAACTGCTAACTAGAAGTTTTCTGTGGGGTCCTAAGGCCTGGCAGCTTAGTCCTATTGGTATTACTGCTGCAAGAGCTCCCCCCTCGAAGTAACATCTGCGGCATGCTGGGGATGCCTGTGTTATATACGCAATGATAAAGCACAGTGACATGAGTGACCCTAGCCAGCAAAAATTTCCAGGTGGTCCTGATGCCAAAGGCTTACAGTTCCATAATGTGACTTAAATCGAAGGAGATGTCCTCAAAGAAGATCTGATATTATAACAGAACAGGAGGGATAGTGTGACCATAGTGCAGAGTTTGAACCTGTATTCTAAATTCCACAGTTAGCATAAAGTTCTATCTTCTGGGCAGCACACTCCTGTGAAATGATGCATCTGTAAGGTTCATGGCTGGATCCCTGACAATAAGTGACACTACTATGATGAGTAATTTTTTTTTTCCCCCTCCAGAAGTGAACAACTTCCAAAATTATACTTTTTGCACCAACAGACTGTCATCGAGGCAGGGTAATAGAATATGGGTTTTAAAAAGCCCAGTGTAGAATCTTGCAACTTTCCGTGAAGAAAATCAACTTTAAGCACTGATACATACAACATAATGTTATTACAAATACTAATGTTGATTGATTGACTTTATGAATTGGAACTTCTGGTCAGCCCATGAGCAGATGCCTACATGGTTTCACAGATGGACAGGGAGGAAAATACAAAAGCGCCAAAAAGCATAAACACCACAACAATGCAAAAACATTAAGAGACTCAATGATTAAGCAAATCTTTTACAGATTTCACTTGCTAATAAATGTGTTCTCAAACTAATTTTAAACCCCTAAAGGGATTAATGATTAAAGAAATCCATTGACAGTGGATGGGCTAAAAAACAAACAAACACAGATCTCTCCTCCTGATTAGTATGCATAAATGGTATTTCAAGGAATGTTTTATTTGAGAAATGGGTGACTACAGAAAGTCAGGATAAGGGAAACAGGTCACTGACATTCTTATTTATTTATTTATTGTTTATTTATTGAAAACGTTTCACGAGGAGAGGCACACTGAGCAAAACAATGCTCGTCTCACGGTGCGACCTGGGGAGGGGGTACATGGAAGGAGTATACAGAATATAAACAATGTGATGCAATTAGAGTCAAGCAAGTTCAACACAGTGGTTACATGGGTTACATAGGAGAAGTATACATAAAACAGACAATGGGTTGAAATTTAGAGTCAACCAAATCAAAACAGTGGTTACATAGATGAGTGTAGCTAGGCAGGCTTAAGCAAGTGGAAGTACTACATATTTGTGCCACGTGGGTGGTGGCATACATGTTTAACATAGAACTACCCATGGATTACATAAGTGCTGAAATCTAGAGAATAAGTGAAAGAGAAAAAATGCATCGGGCTGGCAGTGCGAACTGGGAGCACAAGCCTGGGGAGATAAGAGCCAGGAATGTTAGGGCAACTTTATTAAAAGCCACGCCTTGTCTCACCTTGTCACATTCCCAGGCAACCAGTTGGAATACGCTTTAAACAGGAGACAAGCCATTTGATAGCTATGCCCATTTAGTAGTTGACAGTGATGGGTAAAGTATACCCACTTTATCCAGTGTTGTCTTAGATGCAGCAGAACCATAGCAAAGAAGGTCATGAGTTACCAACAATAACAAAAGTTCTACGAGAGGAGTTTGAGGGATTCTGGAGAAGGGCTACATTCACCCTATACAGAAGACCCAGATGAGTGTGAAGGGTTCTAGTTAAATGACAACAATAATTCATATGACAAAGAAAAATCCAAGAATACACCTGCAGTAACTATGAAAATTGCTCACCAGTCGGCCCGGTGGTGCTGAGGGTTGAGGCGCTGGATGCTACACCTCGCACCACGCTGACAACCCGAGTTCGGGAACAAGCCCGGGGCACTGGGGGTCAGCAGGGGAGGGAAGAGATCGAGTGTCCAGAGGGCTGCTCTCTCTTGCCGGGGGAGGGATCGTACAAGGAGCCACCTCTGGTGGCGGTTGAAGGTGCTCAATGTGGCAACACTGCGTGCTCACAGGGGGTGAACCAGTGGCACAGCATTACCTTGGGTAGCCACGCTCCGAGCGGGGGGGGGTGAAACAAGTAGAAAATCCCCACTTCCGGGGATAGGCGAAGGCACCTTGGCCTTCATAGTCCACACTCCATCACTGGACCCATCCTCCTCTCCTCAGCCGACTCGTGTGCCCCGCTCTATACTATAGATAGAGTGCCCTGGTGGGTAGGGCAGCCCTTCCTCTGGGGGGGGCTCAGATCCAGAGGTTGCGTCGGGGCTACACGAGGCAGAGAAGCTAGCAGGTCTCAGGTGGGACGTAGAGACTTGGGGTACCATGGTTGCCGGAGAGAGTTTCCTGGGGCACAAAAGTGGAGCAGAAAAAGAGTTAGAAAAAAAAATTTGCTCACTAGCTCCCTGGTACCTGTAACAAAATCCTCAGACTTGCCAATTTTTTTTCTATTGCATTCTGAAGATCATGTTTTTTGTTTTCTTGGCATTTAAAGTTAAGAGATGGTCAATGAGCCATGACTAAAGGTTGTCTTGTCTAAGCTTGTCTGCAATTTAATTTTTAAATACATTGAATCCTTTCCTTCACAATAAGCAACTGCATCATCAGCGTACAGAATCATGTTTATGGAAGAACAGGCTTAGGGAAGGGAGTTTAAAAAAAAAGACTGAAAAGAAGGGGCCCTAGGATTGATCCATGGGAAACTCCCAAATGATTTAAGAATAAGGAACAATTACCCCCATCTGTACCCTCTGTTGTTGAGAGGTAAGGTAATGTTAGAACCATTCATGTACATCTGTTGAAACCCCAAGTCCTTGAAGAACCTGCAGTAATAAACTACGATGTGCTAAATCGAAGGTTATATACCCATAGAATTTTAAAAGCTTAGACAGCAATGATGCATTTGCCATTATGTCCGTCTCCTTGTTGGCTTTACAGGAACATGCATCTTTTTACAACAGAAAATAACCATGTGACGTCACAGCAGAGCACTGTCATTCTAGTCTCACTAGTTCTATGTTTATATCCCAGAAGAAAGCAACATTCAAAACACACCATGTCATATTCGCTAGTCTTGCTCAGTCTGTATTTTGAGTCCCTGGTCAGTCTTGTATAGGCACAGCTTACTACACTGTACATTAAAAAATCTAATTTTTAAAAACTGTAACCCCACAAATATTGATTTCTTAACTGTTTCTGTGATTTTTCCTCACTGGGAACTTGCTGCAGTAAACACAGCCCACTGATAATGAATGAGCCCACTGAGCACGGAGGAAACACTGAATGCAGTACCAGCTTCTCTTTTTGGATACGAGAAAGTCTGCTTCAGCCAAGACTCTTTCTTACCTCAAAAATAGTTTTGCTTAGTCCATTGACAAAAAGATCCTGTGTGTAAGTGATATTGAGCAATTGGCCTTGAATGCCTGTTATCATTTTGGGAAATGGTCCTTGGTGAACAACGTCTTTCTCACCATATGCCACAGCTCTGGCTCCTAGGTGTAATCTGTGTGCAACATCTTGTTTATACCGTGGGTGAATGCTAAAACAAACGATGAAAGATACAGGTAACAGCATCAATGAGTGTCAGTTCTGTGCTGTTTTATGTATATGCAAGCATGCCATGCACAAACAAGTGACTTAACCTCACTGCTTAGTAATAATAGAAGTTTACTGCAGCTCCAGAAAGGGCTGAAGTAATGCATTTATATATACAAATTGTACTGTTATACATAATATACAAAAAACATAAAGCAACATTCTGAGACAGAAAATCTAACATCACACAAGACAATTAAATATGCACAGAAACACAGGCTAAGATGCTTCAAACTCGTTAGTCGACTGCACATTCCAATTATATTGCGCTTTTACCAAATAAGATACTTCTAATTGTAAGTTGATAATATACTCAAAACCTACAATGGTTTATCTTTACTTCTATATAGACCCGTCATTTACCAACACAATTAACCTAATTACCCCATAGTCCATTGTACTGTATGTAACTAGTCAAACACCAGTAAGGTGTCTTAGATTTGATCTGCTCTGATGAATTTTTTACAAAAGCAATTGGTTTGTTTTGTAAGACAACTCTTACTGTTCAGTAAAGTCGATGCAGCTCCCTCCAGATTATGCATATTCGGTTCTCAAATAATTGCAAACATATTGTGGAGGATAGCCTTGAGGCTCCAAACAACTCCACCTCTTGCTCACTGTAATTCAAGCTACTTAGTGCCAGATTAGCCCTTCCCTTCACATGAGGAATACAGTGCCCGGTCTTGAAAACCTGCAGATTGAGTTCATATGTTCTTGATGGCTATGCATTGCAGCCACATTGAACTAAGCTGAGGTCTTGCATTTCAAATGTCAAAATGTAACCTTTTCCTTTTCCAACTGCGAATGCTAAAGAGTCCAATGTGGCACACGAGAACACACAATGGCAATCCTCAGCCCCTCTCAAGTCCCGAATGAGGATCTCCCTCATGTAATTTCGGGTGATGGTAGATGACTCTCAGGGAGAGCTGCAAACCATAATTTTTTATATTTTCTAAACACCACAGGTTTGAAAGGAAGGGGCACACTGAATTAGAAACATAGAAACACAGAATCTGACGGCAGATAAGGACCGCTTGGCCCACCCAGTCTGCCCATTTCCCTACCTACTGGATAAGCTGCAGATCCTAGTTAACCAGCAGCCTACTTCTTCCTACCCCAACCCCCCAGAATTGCCTTATGACTATCCCATGCATGCTTGAATTCCCCCACTGATTTTGACTCCACAACCTCCTCCGAAAGCTGCCTCCATGCATCCACAACCCTCTCTGTGAAAAAAATACTTCCTTAAATTACCTCTGAGCCGCCCCATCTTCAAATTGTGCCTCTTGTTTTTGCACACTCTCTTTTTGAAAGATGCTACCCTCTTGGACTTTGTTGATTCCTTGAGGTACTTGAAAGTTTCTATCATGTCCCTCTCCCTCCTTTCCTCGAGGCTATACATATTAAGCTCCTTAAATCTCTCTTCATACTTCCAGTGCAGACCTTGCACCATTTTAGTTGCCCTCCTCTGGACAGCTTCCATCCTGTCTATGTCTTTGCGGAGATTGGGTCTCCAGAACTGCACACAGTACTCAGATGGGGTCTCACCAGCTGTCTGCACAGAGGATAATAACTTCCTGTTTTCTACTGGTGATGCCTCTCCTCCACGCATCCCAGTATCCCCCAGCCCTCCTTGCTGCCCTCTCACATTGCTTGCCCATCTTTAGGTCATCTGAAATGACTACCCCCAGGTCCCTTTCCATTCTTGTTGTTGTTAGTATCTCACCCCCCATTGTGTACTCTTCCCCTGGGTTTTTGTTTCCCAGGTGCATTACCTTGCACTTCTTAGCATTGAATCTAAGCTGCCATACATTTGACCATTCCTCTAACCTTGCCAAGTCCCTTCTCATCCTTTCCACCCCACCCTGTGCATTAACTCTGTTGGCAGATCTTAATGTCATCTGCAAAGAGACATATTTTTCCTTCCAGTCCTTCTGCAATGTCGCTTATAAAGACATTGAAGAGGACCGTCCCATACTGAACCTCATGTACCCCACTAGTAACCCTCCTTTCTTCTGAGGGACTCCATTTACTATAACTCTGTGTCCTATTCTCCGCCAATCCTTTACCCAGGCTGTCATCTTGGGACCCACTCCCAGGCTGGCTAACTATATTAATCTTTGTGTGGACTGTGTCAAATGCCTTGCTAAAGCCCAGGTAGGCCATGTCCACAGCCCCTCCCTGATCTACTACTTTGGTCACCCAGTCAAAGAACTATCAGATTCATCTGGCATGACCTTCCCGCTGTGAATCCATGCTGCCTAGGGTCCTGTGCCCTCTGGCTTCTAGATACTCGACAATTCTTTCCTTTAGAAGTGATTCCATCATTTTCCCTATCACTGAGGTTAAACTAACAGGTCAATAGTTTTCTGCTTCTGCCTTGCTCCCACTTTTGTGAAGGGGAATCACATCTGCCCTCCTCCAGTCCTCGGGTACCACCCCATCCTCCCATGATTTGTTAAAAAGGGTAGTCAGTGGTGTCACTAGTTCTACGCTTAGTTCTTTTAGAATTCTGGGATGAATCTCATCAGGCCTCCTTGCTTTGTCCACCTTCAGTTGTAAGAGTTCTTTCAGAACCCTTTCTTCTGTAAATGGGCCAGTAACAACTTCTGTATCCAGAGTGTTACTACTGTTTGTTTTATGTATCTCCTCTTCCTTCAGAAATACTGAGCAAAATATTTGTTTAGTATCTCTGCCTTTCACAGTCTCCCTCTGCCCACCTCCTTCCCCTTTATTAAGCCTCACTATCCCTCCTTGGTCTTCCTTTGCTCCCTGATGTACCTATAAAGGTTTTATCCCTTCTAACTGAGTTGGCTATCTTTTTCTTGGTTTGGGCCTTTGCTGTTCTGACTGCCTTCCCAGCCTCCTTTTGCTTTAACTGATACAGTTCTCTGTCCTGCTCCTTCTGCGATTCCTTGTACTTCCTGAATGCTTTCTTTTTCTCTTGAACCTTCACTGCCACTTCCTTTGAGAACCATAGTGGTTTCTTACATCGTCTTGTTTTGTTTATTTGCTTCACACAAAGGCCTGTTACCTCTATGATGGCAGTTTTATTATTCCCATTGTTCTTCCACCCTCCTTCCTGCCCATTTGCTAGTGCATTCCTTAGGCACTCACCATTATGGCAAAGTCAGCCCTCCTAAAAGTCCAGTACTTTTGTCTTTGTATGGCTTGACTCTATTACTGTGTTTATTGTGAACCATACTGTTCGATGGTCGCTAGTTCCCAGATGGCTACCCACTTCTACATCTGTGATCCTCTCTCCATCTCCATTTGAGAGTATCAAGTCTAATATTGCTCCCTCTCAGTGGGCTCCAGTACTAGTTGTCTAAGGCATGCCCCTGTAGGCATCTAGAATAACTGCACTCTTGAGTGGCAGCTGCAACTGCACTCCAGTTAACATCTGGCATATTCAGATCACCCATCAGCAGTATCTCCCCTTTTTCTGCCATTCTAAGTATACTTTATATCATTTTCTTGTCCATTTCCTCCCACTGAGAAGGGGGTCTGTATACAACCCATGTGTGGATTGTGGTGCCATTGCCTGTCTCCAAATTTACCCACAGTGCTTCTTCTCCTCCCTGTTTACCCTTTTGTTCTGTTGCTTTTATTCCTTCCTTTATGTAAAGAACACTCCTCCTCCTCTTTTACCCTCCCTGTCCCTCCTGTAGATAGTGTATCCTGGTATGTTTACGTCCCAGTCATGGTTGTGTGTGTACCATGTTTCTGTGACTGCCAAGATATCCAGATGTTCCTCCTCCATCAAGGCCACTAATTCAGGAAGCTTGTTACCTAGACTACGGGAATTGGTACTCATTGCTCTCCATTTTTTGATGGCTTTACCTTCTGTTGCAGCATCCCCCACTGACCGTTCTACCTTGGTCTTTTTCTCATTTAGTACCCTGTTTTGTAGGGAGAGGCTGGGATTTTTCTGCTGCTTGTCAGTGCCTCCCCCTTTGACTAGTTTAAAAGCTTGCCAATGAAGCATTTAAACTGATTGCTCAAAAGACTTGTTCCCTTCCTGGACAGATGCAGACCATCCTGCCAGTATAGGCTGTTGTTCCTCCAGGTGGAACCCCAGTCCCCAATGAAGCCAAACCCCTGTGCACTGCACCATTTTTTCAACCATTCATTAAACTGCATGGTGCCATTACCTCCCACCCATGCTTTTGACAGGCAGCACCTCTGAGAAGGATACTATGTGTGCTACTTGTCTTAGGCCCCTCCCCAACTCTGCAATGTCCTCCTGCACTGCTCTAACCTCATGATGAGCCAAGTCATTTGTCCCTAGGTGGACAATTACGTCCAGCTCAGAATCCCTTGCAGCTGTTGTCGTGATCCTGAGGATGCGCTTCCTGTCCCTCCAAGCCATGGCACCAGGCAGGCACCTTACTTCAGTTTTCCCAGCTCCTCCCAGTTCTATCCCCCTAATAATTGAGTCCCCCACCAGGGCTGCTTCTCTTTCCTTGTGGTCCTCTGCCTCCTTCTGTGGCCTCCTTGTGACAGCTGTCCTCAGCCTCCTTAGTCTCCTCTGTGGGTGCATCCATAGGGGAGCTATGCTCCCCGGGAATGGTGTATGGATTGTGGAGTGGAACAACTGACTGGGTGTGCCTCCGTTCCACCATCCTTATCCTTTCTGAGCCCACTGTGGTCCAACTGCTGTGTTTTCTTCACAATCTCTGAGGTAGTGGAATTCTTTGTTTTGGCCATGTCTACACTCCAAAAAGTCTTCCATGAGTCTTTTCCTCACATCCTTAATCTAGCTGCAGATGGCCTCTGCAATTCAGACAGCCCTGATATCAGGATGCAGACTTGACTGTGAAAAACTTGATCCCCTTCAGCAATGGTTAGCTCAGTCTCTCAAAGACAAGGTTGGACATGAACAGCTGGCATGTCAGTGGTTTGTTACCATCTCTGGTGCAACAGTATTACATTTGGTGGACAGCACTTGTCTCAGTACTCAGTCCAAACAAATGACTGTGGTACTACAGACACCTGACTCACACTCAGCATGGGCTTTACATCCTTGACATGCAGTTCAGTCACATTTCTATACTCCCACGAGGAAAACACTTCTTAAACCTCCAGGGAGCATGATGCTGTCCCCCCCCACCTACTCCAACTGAGCCTTAGGTGCGGACTCTCAACAAAAGCCTTCATAATCCCTGAACAGCCACTTTCTGCTTTGGTGCTGGGCTCCAGCCAGTGTTGTATGCTCTGCACTGACTGTCAATTTGGCAGTGCATCACCTTCACGTTATGCCTGTTAACATTCAAGTCCCTTTGTGGTGCTGGCCTGGTGGTGCAGAGGGCTGAGGCACTGGACACCTTACCTTGGTTCCACACCAGCAACCTGGGTACGGAAGTGGACTTGGATCATCAGGGGTCGGCAGGGAAGAAAAGATTGAGCATCCTGAGGACAGCTCTCCTTTCCTGTGAGGGACGGGGGGTAGCAGATCCCACTGTCTGATGACCCCCAGTGGAGACTGGGGGTGCAGCATCAGTCAGGATCTCTAGTAAGGGGATTGGCTGCGGCGGTGCTCCTGTGAATGTGCGCGGGAGAGTGCATGTCTCGCACTGGTGTGCACTGCATGTCTCACACTGAAGCGCATAGCACTACCGAGCCTAAGGGGGACAGAAAAGTGGAAAAAGCCCCAGTTGCCTGGTAGGCGAAGGTGGGTCCTGTGGGACTTCCCCCACGCACAGTATCGGGTCCTGCTGGCCAACGACTGGCTCTCCCTCTACTCCCTGGTTGCTCTACTAGATTCTAGATACAGTGCC
The DNA here is from genome assembly GCA_016271365.2 of Neoceratodus forsteri. Classification (NCBI taxonomy): domain Eukaryota; kingdom Metazoa; phylum Chordata; order Ceratodontiformes; family Ceratodontidae; genus Neoceratodus; species Neoceratodus forsteri. The sequence continues at coordinate 141,580,624 of JADMNL010000034.1, forward strand.
AGTAGGAGTCAGTGGTCCCACCCCGGGGGGCTCAGAGCTGGGGGGTTGGGTAGCCAGAGGAGACTGTCCCAAGCCAGAAGTTGGTCAGGGGACTTCAGGTGTGCAGGAGAAAGGCTGTACCAGAGAGGACACACTGGAGAGAGGCCAGGAGACTGGTGACTACGGGGCATAAAGAACGTTTGTGGTCTGGGCCTAAGCTACTTGAAAGATAGCTTGTTGTAATGCACACCTACCCGCCCCCTCTGCTCCCCAGATACTGGCCTGGTTCTGGTACCCTGTTCCAGACTGAAGCAATCTGGGCAGAAGACCACGGAAGTCATTGTCCTTTGGCCATGGAAGGCTCCTCTGGAGGTGCTTAGCTCAGCTCGAATTGTGGAGGTTTTTAAGAACCTATTAAAAACCTTTCTATTGCACAGACTTACCCAGAAATAGTCTTGAAATAATTATGCGCTTTTATTCATAGTATGATATTATTGCTGCAGTTTATTGATGGATTGATTTAGGTCTCTTGTTGTGAGGCACTCTGAGTATTGTAGAAAGGATGCCAAACAACTAAAAGTTGCCTTGCTTTTCTGTCAGCTTCTGCTCTCATTGTACAAGTAGCATCTTGCTCTGAGGCTCCATTACAGGCCGCTGCTCAGGGCATCCAACAAAGGATGAGCCCTACCATGGTCTCTTCTTGGTCCCTGGAGAACCCTCTCACACACAGCCTCCAGCACCAGCCAACTGAAATGGCTGGTCCTCTCTGTTTATATCCCCTAGCACTTCCTACTTAGAAGCACTCACTATTAACCCCATAGGATCTAAACTGTTCGTAAGTTCCGTAGAGGTTTGATAACTTCTTACCCCACCTAGAGGGAGGAGGGCATTACATTCATGTTGCTGCTTACCTGCCATAAGGAGAGTTCTCATCACAAAGGTCTAGTGCAACTGCCATAAACACATTGTGCATTTTGTCATTTGGAACATATCCCACATCGGCTGTCTGATGCCATCTTATTCTTGGGTAGGAGTCATCTGTTGCTTCTTTTTTGTATGTAGACAGCTATACAACAATGCAAGTAAATATGAATAATTGCAGTTTATTTATTTAGCTTTTGTTGACCAGGTAAGTACACTAGACAAGTTCTATGCCTATTTTCAGGTACCACCCGGGAGAGTACAATGAGATACAGATAAAGTGAGATACAGATTCATACAGAGGACAACATTACACAAGTTAGGCAGTATACAGAGTCAACATAGAACCATGTGAACATAACCAGTAAACAGTAAGCACAGTTAAGATATGTATAGGAATGTATATACATAGACACCAAGGCTAAGAACAGTACCATTTTACAAGGTAACATGGTCTTAACATTGTTTCTACAGAATGTATGTTTACAATTGTTGTATCAGTGTATCCATGACTAGGAGCATGGTTGAAAATGTGTCACTGTTTTAAAGGAGTAGTCCACCCAGAATTTGCAAAAAACATATATGTTATGCAGAGTGTTTTGATATGTATGTTAAGTCCTAGTGTATCCTTTCCTCTATCTGCTATTAGGAGTTTTTCCTAAATTAGCCTGCTAGCTGTATGGTAGTTTTATGACCCCTGGGGAACTCCATCACAAATAGGTTTATTGGCTTTCTTTCTTTCTTCTACAATGCACCATGTCTCATGTGACAGTGATTTAGCCAGGCCCTTAGCTTTAGCATGTGCACTGCTTTAAAATCAGTTCACAACAGCACAGCTTTGTAACTGTTCTTATCCAGGGAGCACAAATGGCAACAGTTACAGTTTAGCAGATACCTGAGAGCTAGCTAACTGGGTTTTCTGTAAGAAAACAGCTGCTAAATAGAGCTAATTCATTATTTGTGTTTTCAGTGTGTGTGTCAGGTCTAGCTAGCAGTAGTAAGTGTTTTCATTTTAAAATGTCATTTCATCAAATTACACACAACAATAAAAAGCACAGAAATTGCCCCAGATCATCAATGCTATAATTAGTAAAGACTGTAGCTGTTTTCTTACAGAATACCTACTCAGCTCTCAAGTATTTGCTAAACCGTAAATGTAGGTACCATCACTGTACTAGAAGAAACTGGGAGTTAGGGCTGATTTTGCTCTGACATATGACTTTCATTTGTTTTTTGTTACAAATGTGAAGTGTCTTTTTAATAAAGTATAAACATATGTATGTGTAAGTTATTTAGTTTGGAGAATATTTGTTTTATTATTTGAAAAAGTATGATACACTAAATGTGTAGTGCAGCGAACCATTGTAAAATGGAATCAAATGTGTAGCTGGAATAGTCACTGTCATCCTGTTGCTTTCATGCCATACCATAGGCAGGAGAAATGCTGACTTCAAAGTATTTTGCAGTTTCTAGGCTGCAGCTTCATACCATACTCTTCATTTGCAAAAAAAAAAAAAAAATGAAGATCTTGTCACAGAGCAAAATCAGCACTAACTGCTAATAGAATGCTGATACCTACATTTACAGTTTAGCAAATACATGACATCTAACTGAGGGGTTTCTGTAAGAAAACAGCTAGAGTCTATAAATTATAGCACTGATGATCTGGGCAATTTCTGTGCTTTTATGGTTGTGTACAGTTTGATAAAATTAAAAGTTTTAAAATTAAAACACTAATGCTAGCTAGACCTGATGCACATAGAAAACAAAAATAGTGAATTAGAGCTATTTAGTAGCTGTTGTCTTATAGAAACCCCAGTTAGCTTGCTCTCAGGTATCTGCTAAACTGTAACTGTTGCCATTTGTGCTCCTTGGATAAGAACAGTTACAAAGCTCTGCTGTTGTGAACTGGTTTTAAATGGATTTTAAAGCAGTGCACATGCTAAATCTATGGGCCTGGCTACATCACTGTCACATGAGACAGGGTGCATCGTAGGAGAAAGAAAGCCAATAAACCTATTTGTGATGGAGATCCCCAGGGGTCATAAAACTATCATACAGCTAGCAGGCTAATTTAGAAAAAACTCCTAATAGCAGACAGAGGGAAGGACACACTAGGACTTAACATACATATCAAAACACTCTGCATAACACATGTTTTTTGCAAATTCTGGATGGACTACTCCTTTAAGTAACTTTTCTGTTTTTCAGTAAAAAATATGAATTCCTTGTATTGAAATGCTTGCCAATGTCTTTTTCTCTGTCCCCTGGTCTGCCCCTCCTGATGCCCCCCCCAACTCTGTCACTGTCCTCAGAAATTTACTGAGTATCCACTACTACCTGGTGCCACGTAGGGTTTTCCAGCGTCATCTCCAGCTGACTGGGGATTTTCCCCTTGGTTTTCTCCCCTGCTGGTCTTGGTGAACAATGACATGAATGCATGCACATGAAGACTCGCATGTGTACTTGTGTCTGGTGGCTACCTTTCCCCTTCTGATGCAGGCCCACTGTCCTTCCACCTGACCTTGTCTGGTGGCAATCAAGTAACACAGAAACATAGAATTTGTCTGCAGAAAATAACCCTCCTGCCTGTTTTCTAATATACCCCTATATCTATGCCACGCATGCTTAAAGCCCCCCAATGATTTAGCCTCCACCACTTCTGTTAGAAGTCTGTTCCAGGTGTCCACCACCATTTCAGTGAAGAAATATTTTCTCACATCTCTCTCAAAATCCCCCCACCCCTTCCAGCTTCATCACATGCTCCAGGGGCCTTGTGTCCTCTCTCATATGAAAGCGATCCCACCACACACACCATATTCAACCCTGTGTGGTACTTACAGGTGTCTGGCATGTCATCACTCTCACACTCTCTCTCTCCCCCCCCAACAGGGATTCTCGTTCTCTCTCTCTCTCTCTCCCTCTCCCCCCCTTATAGGGATTCTCGTACAAACCTTGCACCATTCTAGTTGCCCTCCACTGGGCTGCCTCCACCCTATGTCCCTTCTGAGATGTGGTGGGGTCTCACCAGCAAGTGACACAGTGGCAACACCACCTCCCTCCTCCTACTGGGGATATCCCACCCTGTGCACGCCAGCGTCCCATTAGCCCTACTCATTGCCTTGACACACTGCCCTGCCACCTTGAGGTCCTCAGATAAGATGGCCCTAAAGTTTCTTTCCTGTCTGGCGAGTGTCAGTATCTCCCCCCATCCTATACTCAGCGCTTGGGTACCTATGCCCTAGGTGCATAATTTTGCACTTTTTGGCATTGAACCCCAACTACCATGCTTTTGACCACTCCTCAAGTTTCCCAAGATCCCTGCTCTCATTCTCTCCACCCCATCCTGAATGTCAACCCCACTGCAGAGTTTGTTATCACCTGCAAAAAGGCATACTTTCCATTCCAGTTCTTCTACAATGTCCCCTATAAAGACATTGAAGAGAACTGGTTCCAATACTGAGCCTTGTGGTACCCCACAAGTCAAGTATCAGGATGCATTGTCCCCACATCCAGGAGAAGGATAGCTGTCCTTCAGATACTCAGTTTTTTCCCTCCCCTAATTGGCCCCCCCGAGTGACCACAGTCCATTGAACCCAAATCAAGCGCTATCTCTGCACTACATGTACTGGACTTTCACAGACAAAATATGAAATATATTATTAAACCAGCTGTGTACTTGCATATGGAATATCAACAAAACTACATATGGGATATCAACAATATTCAGCCTCCCCCTAATTAGTTTGCTCCTTAATTTAGATTTATCTGTTGACAGCATTAGATACTCAGAAATGGCTCTCATTCTTTTGGGCCAGCAGTGATTCAGACAATTTCCAAATCTCATGTTTTTCTTAATGGTTTTCTCTAACTGGTTTACTGGGGCTCCACGAAATCTGAACTCTTTGTGCTACCCAGATTTTGAAAGCAGTCAAAAAAAAAAAAAGGTCAGTGTTGGATTAAGACACGCCCAAAAATATGGCAACATACAGCTAGAAGATTCAGAGGCAGTGCTGGTCTGTTTTTAGAGCACAGGGCTATGAACCAGGAGATCAAAGTTTAAATCACACCAAAGCCACATACTGATCTTCCTTTGTAACCTTGTGTTATTTTACCTACCAGTGTTCCTCCCATGTGTATAATTAGGTTGAAGCAGAACACCCAGAATTGAACTGTGGTTCAGGGCCCTCACCTGGAAAATTGATATTAGGTGCCCACGTGAGAAATTAATAAGAGAGGGGCCATGGGTGGCACACCAATTTCAGCATTCCACTTAAATTTAGTACACCGGCTCTTTGATTTTAAATTTACCCGAGATATCAGTAAAACCTATTTAGTTAAAAAAAAAAAAAAAATTAGGTGATTTATATAAAACACTTCAGAGTTTGGAAGGTGAGTGGTAGACCAACTGAGGGGGTCCAGCTGGAAATTTCAAGGTATCCAGGGGGACCAATCCAATGCTGGCAGGCTCCCACTAAAAATGAGATGTTCCATCTCTGCTGGGCTATTACAGGTAAATATATTGCTAAAAAAATGGTTCTGGACTTTGTTTTTCTTGTCTTAAACTGGGGGAGTGGACAAGGAAAGGAAACTATCTTGATTTGAGGAAACACTTATTTGTTTTTGAAAACTGAGAGTAAAAAGAGCAACAAAGAGACACCGAAAAGCTGCAACCAATTTTAATAGTGTAAAAAACCAAAAAAAAACTAGAAATAATTTGGAAAATGGTTAGTACATCTATGAAACACTGCTATATAAACAAAGCATTCTACTGGTCCTATGGTCCGAGTGCACTTGGAAAGACAAAGACTACTCATTCAGGCAGGTTTTTCAAAGCACTAAATGCTTTTACCATTCCTGACCTCTTCCCTTGTGGTTTATTTCTTTTTTACTTACTGGAAAAGCCACACAAGATACGTAAGCATTAAACCATGACAGACCATGGTTCTACTGTGGAATTAATCCATGGTTGGGGAGGGTTGGGACATGAGGCCGCAGGCAGAGTGTCTCCAACCACCCAGCCATGGATTAATTCCACAGCAGAACTATGGTCTGGAGTGGTTTAATGCTCTTGTAACATGGCAAGAGTATTTGCACTATTTAAACATACACAGTTATTTAGGTATTGTCCACTAATAAAACAGAGAAGACAATTCGTTTCCTTTGTACTGTGATTAATGAAACAGAGTTGTGCTACTTACATATGTTGTGGGTGTCTTTCATCAAGAAAGAACAACTCAGTGTACGTAGGAAGTCACCACAATGACAAATATTAATTTCCTAAAAATGCATTCTACAACTACAGAAACGTTACTTGCAACATTGTGCATTTCTACTTCCTTACAGTTACAGCACTGCATTATGGGAGTAGATGCATCATGCTGCCTCATTATTTGCACGGTTTCACATGGCTCACTTTGTTCAGAAATCTGAAAAAAAAACAAAAAAAAACTTGTCTGTTTGCCACTACACATCAGAATCGTTTCTGGTACATTTCCTTGTTCTGTGTTTTGTTTATCATCTACGTTTCTGCATATCGGAGGAGTCACTCCATTTATTTTGCTATACTGCACATTGTCAGGACCAGACTAGGAGATATTTTTATGAATGGTGGTCCACTGGATGGGTGGGTGGGAAAAGCAAGGAAGTCTGCCACTATTTATTGTGGTTCATAAAGGTACTACAGAAGCAACCATGGTTGTACTGTGGAATTAATCCATGGTTGCTTTGTAGTCACCTGTTATTACTCCATCAATGACATTTCATTATTTGCTACTACTGCACAGAGCCATGTTACAGACTCCTTTAATGGGATCATTGCTTTGGGATGTATGAGGAGCTTTGTAGTACTTGCTCTATGAAAGTTATTACATGCAGTAAGTTTGCATATTAATACATCCCCTGATGATGCTTCTAGTAGGGTAACCGGGGTGCCATTGGAAGATTGTAAAGTTTTTTTTTGGGGAGGGCGGGCATTTTGATTTAACCCAGAATTTGTTGGCAGAAAGGGCTGTTTGGCCATCAGTCTGTCCAGATGGTCACAGAAACACAGAATTTGATGGCAGATAAGGACCGCTTGGCCCACCTAGTCTGCCCATGTCCCTACCTAACGGATAAGTTGCAGATCCTAGTTAACCAACAGCCTACTTCCTCCTACCCCCTACTAGAATTGCCTTATGTCTGTCCCATGCATTCTTGAATTCCCCCACTGTTTTTGACTCTATGACCTCCTCAGGAAGGCTGTTCCATGCATCCACAACCCTCTCTGTGAAGAAATACTTCCTCACATTACCTCTGAGCCATCCCCATCTATCTTCAAATTGTGCCCCCTTGTTCTTGCACATCTCTTTTTCTGAAAGATGCTACCCTCTTGGACTTTGTTGATTCCCTTGAGGTATTTGAAAGTTTCTATCATGTCCCCCTCTCCCTCCTTTCCTCAAGGCTATACATCTTAAGCTCCTTTAGTCTTTCTTCATATGTCTTCTGGTGCAGACCCTGCACCATTTTGGTTGCCCTCCTCTGGACAGCCTCCACCCTGTCTATGTCTTTGCGGAGATGGGGTCTTCAGAACTGTACACAGTACTGCAGATGTGGTCTTACCAGCTGTCTGTACAGAGGGCCAACAACTTCCTGTTTTCTACTGGTGATGCCTCTCCCTATGCATCCCAGTATCCTCCCCAACCCTCCTTACTGCCTTCTCACATTGCTAATCCACCTTTAGGTCATCTGATATGACTACTCCCAGGTCTCTTTCCATTTTTGTTGTCATCAGTATCTCACCCCTCATTGTGTGCTCTTTCCCTGGGTTTTTGTTTCCCAGGTGCATTACTTTGCACTTCCTTGTGTTGACTCTAAGCTGCCATGCATTTGACCATTATTCCAACCTTGCCAAATCCCTTTTCATCCTTTCCACCCTACCTTGCATATCAACTCTGTTTCTGATCTTAGTGTCATCTGCAAAGAGACATACTTTCCCTTCCAGTCCCTCTGCAATGTCACTTATAAAGACATTAAAAAGGACCGGCCCCAGTACTGAACCCTGCGGTACCCCACTACTAACCCTCCTTTCTTCACTGTGGACTCCATTTACTATTACCCACTGTGTCCTGTTGTCCAGCCAGTGTTTTACCCAGGCTACCACCCTGGGACCCACTCCCAGGCTGGCTAATTTATTAATCTTTTGTGCAGGACTGTGTCAAATGCCTTACTAAAGTCTAGGTAGGCCATGTCCACAGCCCCTCCCTGGTCTACTACTTTGGTCACCCAGTCAAATAAATCAATTAGATTTGTCTGACATGACCTTCTTGCTGTGAATCCATGCTGCCTTGGGTCCTGTGCCCCAGTGGCCCATAGGTACTCAACAATTCTTTCCTTCAGAAGTGATTCCATCATTTTCCCTACCACTGAACCTGGTCCTCACTGTAAATGAGCTTCGGCTCAGTGACGTTATCCACATTCATTTTTTGTATGAATAAAAATTTTACCTACCTACTGAGGTCAAACTGACAGGTCTGTAGTTTCCTGACTGTCTTGCTCCCACTTTTGTGAAGGGGAATCACATCCGCCCTCCTCCAGTCCTCAGGTACCACATCATCCTCCCATGATTTATTAAAAAGGGTAGTCAGTGGTGTTATTAGTTCTTCCCTTAGTACTTTTAGAATTCAGAGGTGAATCCCATCAGGCCCCATTGTTTTATCCACCTTCAGTTTTAAGAGTTCTTTCAGACCCCTTTCTTCTGTGAAAGGACTAATATCACCCCCATCCAGAGTGCTTCTATTGACTGGATTAGGTATCTCCCCCTGCTTTTCCATTGTGAATACTAAGCAGAAGTATTTGTTCAGTATCCCTGCTTTTTCACTGTCGCTCTCTGCTCAACCACCTTCCTCTTTATTCAGCCTTTATTACGCATTGCTTTCATTAAACCACATTCTGGGATAGAACTTAGTGTATTTGCATCTTTTTCAACTCACTTGCTCCACGCAGTGCCACTCATCTCAAGCAAAAGACCTTGAGCTCCGTGTAAGAATAGGCAGCAGCAACAGCTTTCAATTCATGAGGACAATTGCCAAAGATACATTAGATGTGGTTTTCCTAGCAAGATTACTATTAAGAGTATGAAAATTTTGAGAAGTGAACTGGCCCATTTTAGAGTGTGACTAGTTGGCAATAGGAACAGGGTGGCATGGTGCTCATTTTGAGAGTAATATATCGGACTTCCAGATCAGTGGAGTTCAAATAAATGAAAATTAAGTGTCAACACTGTTCATATACGACTGGCCTGAGGAAGTGACGTTAAGCCATGAAACTGTTGCCTCATGTACATGGGTGTGAAGAAAAAGAGTTTAATAAATATATGAGTTTTGATGGACTTTGGATTATATCTTACTTTTTTTATAACATTTTCCACAGAATTGGAGCCATTAATATTGAGTCGTAAAGGTTGTTGCTTGACTCCCTTTCCTAAGAGCTCCTTCAGGTTGTCCCAGAAACGCCTCCCGAACCCCCAGCTGCATTCAAGTTGATTCTTATAATAGTCCACCTTGGCACTCCGTATTAGGTGAGTGCATCTGTTCCTAGCAGCCCTGTAGTTCTGGATGTCATTGATCCCCCAACCCCCCGTGACCTTAGCCCTGCTCCATAGGTTATCCCATTTTCTTATTAGTTCAAATAGCTCACTGGTAATCAACCTATTGTTATAACCTTGGACCCTCCTTTTTTGAGTGGGGCATACCTGTTGCACACCTGATTAAACCTGTCAATCAGGTATTGAAATGCTTGGTCCAGGTCTTGCAGAAAGTCTAAGTTCCAGCACCTATGAGTGTAATCGTTGTCTCGCACACATTCTTAAGTTGTAAGAACTGGGAGCAAAAGGCAAGCAATTCTGACACCCTAAGAATGTAAGTGAGATCACGCCTGCATTCTTCTTCTTTTTTTTTTTTAGTCTATTATTCTGCTTCTAATCTGTCATGTGGCCCACACCTGACCATCCTCATCATACCCAGGCACTTACTGCAATCTCCAGGTTCCCTTGTGGCATACCCCCCATGGAAGACTCCTCCAGGGAGTGTGCTTTTCCCAGTGAAGCATGCTCCAGTTCGTAGGTGGGTACCTGGTGTGCAGTGGGGGCCTGCAAGGGGCTAGTAACCATGCTGCCGCTGCAGTGGTTTTCCACCCATTTTCTCCCCAGGGGTTTGCCAGCATGCAATGACATGGTGTGCACATACGCATTTGTGTGCGGTATGTAGCAGCGCTGGCTGTATTCCTCAACCCGAGGCATCCTCCTCACGTGTTGCCAGCCAGCCTGAACTGGGCAGCAGTCATGCAAGATAAGACGGAGTTCCCTTCCCTGAAGGAGGAAAGCTGTCCACTATAATGCTCATCACTCCTTCTCTTGACTGCCTCCCGGCAACCATGCCTTGGCCACCAGAGTAGCGAGTGGACACCTTGCCACTGTGCTACATGGCACACCACTCTAACATTCCCAAAAGTACCATTGGGGAATGTACCAGATATATAGAGCAATACATGGGGTAATGTGTATAACAAGAATCTTACACACACAAACACACACACACACACCCAAGGTGTTGGATGCTACATAAATCCTGAAAGTAAAGCTTGAGGGGTTTATACAAGCATCCAACACCATGAGTGTGTGTAAAATTAAAGTTTTACACACTGCCCTATGTGTTTTATATAACTGCTAAGTAGCATTTTCTGGCCTTGAAAACACTGCCCAACAATTATAAAAAAAAAACAGTAGTTCTGGTAGAGCAATCAGACTGGAGTGCGGATTAAATAACGGTTTTCTTTTTCTTTTCCTTTTTGCATGATTGCCCTCAAACTAGAGATTTAGAAACTGAACACCAACAGAATTTTTCTAGAAGCTTGTGAAAACACTTAAGAGACAAGTCCATTAACTGTGCAACAGTTGTAGAATGTGCACAAGGGAGGTGCGCATGTGTAGAGTGAGGGAAACAAGCACTTATTTGCCATTATAACTAGCTGGTTATAATGGCGGGGTATCCCTATGGAAGAAAATGCTCCCCAGTTATTACATATAGAATAAGTATGGGTCGGTAGTGAAGAGAAGCTTACATTATTTTTCATAAGTTAGATGCTATAAACTTTTAGGAAAAGCTCTAGGGATTTATTAAATATCTAATTCTAAGGGTGTGTGTAAACTTCGAGTTTACACACATCAACCAATATTTTATTTTATGTAACTGCTGGGTTTCCCTTTTTCACCTCAGCAATTATGTAAAATAAGATGTTGCCGGCTGCTGCAGTCCAGTTTCTGCTCAGTCTGCGGGTGCCCTTATTTAAATATTTTTGTAATTCTTCGTATGCTGTCGGCAGCCTACGTAAGTTTTTCTTTCTCTGTGGCAGCATGTTTATGTTGAAACTGACTTACTGCTGAATCTGTCTGAGAGTTGTGATTCAGTCTCTTGGGAAAAGATGATGGTGGCCAGTGGTCTAAAGGAAGGGCCAAGGTGGGCCTTGTCACATAGAAGTGGCGAGAAGCTACAATAGCATGTTTGCCGTAATGAACACTCCTTCATTCTGCAAATTACACCGTGTTTCCTATGGGGAAAAAAGGAAAATCAGTCGTTATATAGAGAATAATGTCAGAGCAACAGTGTGTAATGAACTTTTTTCCCCACACCCAAGGTGTGTGATACCACATAAACCATGAGACTGACTGATTTATAAAGGTTTCACACACCAAGGGTGTGTAAAAAAAAAAAAAGTTTTTACTGCTGCACATTTTTTTTTTTTTTTATCATTTCTGGCTGAGAGAACCAGCAGCTGACTGAAATTCAAAGCAGATTTTCCCTCAGCTCCCAGCTACAGCTGTTTTGCTGTGTGCTTGATGCTACAAATCAGAGCAAGACAGTTCTCCAATACACAAACTCATGTGCAATGCAGTGTGTGAAACAGAATTGTAGGTATTGGTTTCAGGTTATAATCAACCTTAATTAGTAATTATAAGTGTATTATTGATCCAGGTTGATCACTAATATTTACAAAATTTTAATACCTACCCCAGACATGCCTGTTTCCATGGCATCCACAAATCACACATCCTTTTCAGAACAAAAGAGTGTCTCATGCACAGGGGCATGATGTGCTCCCTTTGTCAATAATTATCTCTATAAATTCATTGGCTGTAGCCTTGAGAGTAAACACTGGTTGCATGCACCATTCCCTCTGTAGCAACTTCCTGGAACTCATATTCCAGTACTCTGATAAGGCATATTGAAAAAGAGGACTCCTAACAACAGTTCTACACTTCTGAAAATTCCTTTCTAGGACATAAGTACCAAGATGGAAGAAGGCCTTAAGCCCAGCAAGCCCATTCCTGCTTCTCAGCAGTAGCTCTAGAGATCTATTTCCCTAATCGGTTTATTACCTAAACATGCTTTTCCCTTTGTTCCCCAATCTAGTTATTTCCAGTGAAACTGAACTGGTAACTTATGCAACTGACTTTGTACATGTGGACCCGATTTGTTTCGTATAGAAGGGATGAGTCAGACTCCACAACCCAAAGCTTTTAAAGAGCTAGCAGCGTCAAAAAGAGCAAGCAACACATGCTGTTCATTTTTAAAAGTAGCCATTTGTCACTTTGGATTTCTGAAGTATTTTCCTTTTTCCTTTTGGCTAATTAGAATATTTTTATACCTGATAATACAAGGTGTCATGTAGAGCCGTACTGCACCAGACACCTGACGGATCTAGTGGTATTCCACCTCACACCTCATTGGGACATCACTAGTGACCAACCTGGCAGCAGGTGATTGGGTCATCTTGTTCAGTTATGATGTCACGGTCAATGTGGTCAGAGGGTTGATGAGGTATGAAGGGGGCTACAGCCTGATATATCAGCTTCCAGAAAGATTACTGCTCTCACATATCACACCTAATACTGTCAGGTAAAATCTTATAAACAACAAAAGGGGAAAGAAAAAGTACTTCAGGTATACAGTACATAATAATAAAAGCTGACTACTTTTAAAAGTTAATGTTACTTTCAGGTGGGGTACTAGCCCTTTAACTACCCTTTAAATCCAATAACCTGTCTGCAAGTTGGTCGTTATCATCCTTAACTGAATCAAATGTAAAAGCCTGTTTAAAAGGGGACTTTTTTCCTCCTGAAGCCTTTTCAGCCTGCCCTATACAAGGGTTTGCATACCCAGGATGGGTTGGGTTTGAGACTCAAAGTGTATTCTCATGATATGGAGAAACACATAGAAACCAGTGTCTGTGCAGAGGAAGGAAGAAAGAAGGAACTAGGATTGCACCATTGCACACAAATCACTGTTTTTATTTCAGAACCAATTAATTTTTGATTAATACTGTGCATACTAGAAGTGTCATAGGAAATACAGAAGGCTAAGTCGCCCATAATGTACTCATCCCATAGAAAGGGTTATTTTTCCCCGTGGTTTACGTATTGATTTAATAAATAATCATCTAAGCTCTTCTTAAATGATTCAAAAGATTTTTTGTGAACTACCAAACTAGGCAGGCCATTCCAATATGACAATTCGCTGTGTAAAAAAAAAAAAAAACTCCTTTTGAGACCCTTTGGATGACTAAGCGTTAATTGATAACGATGACTTCTCAAACTAACTTCACTATTATTGTAGTTAAGCCCTAGTTCTTGACAAAAAAATGTTATCATCCTTGATCTTAAACATCAGGAGTAGGTCACCCTTGAGTCATCCAAGCTCCAGAGGATAGAGATCTAATTTTTTTCAGTCTTTCCTCGTATCTCATCTCATACATACCATCCATCATTTTTGTAAATCTTCTCTGCACCCCTTCCACACTATTAATGTCCCTTCTTAAACAGGGGCTCCACAAGGGAGAACAATAATCTAATGTAGGTCTTACATAAGCTTGATAAATGGGAAGAAGGCGGGCCCTATTTCTATTTGTGATCGACTTCTTTATGCAATGAATAATCCTTGGGATTTATTAACTATATTATTGTAATGATCACTAAATTTCAGGTCATTGCTAATAAGCACCCCCAAATCACTCTCACTAGTAACTGGCCTTAGGCTCTGTCTATTTATTAAATAACTGGAACAGGGATTACTTTTTCCTAAATGCAAAACCACGCACTTTCCTGTATTGAATAACATTCCATTTGTTTTAACCCATTTTTCCAGTTTTTTTTAAATCTTCCTCCAATTTAAACTTTCCGGTCAAATTACTAACATTCACCACCAATTTGATGTCATCAGCAAACTTAATTGTATAACTATTTAAATCAGCATTCAGGTCCGAGATGAAAATAGAAAACAAAATAGGCGCCAGGACAGACCCTTGGGGGACCCCACTAGTCACTCTTCCGCTATCAGAGTGAAATCCTCTGATCCGTACCACCTGATTTCTGTCACTCAACCAAGTTTTTATCCATCTAATAAGCTTAGCATCCAGCCCTAACTTATGCAATGTATCTAACATTACATCATGGGGCACCTTATCAAAGGCTTTGCACAGATCCAAATACACTATATATATGGATTTATGATTAGCCAACATAGCACTTACCCTCTTGTAGAATTCTAAGTTGGCCGTCAAACATGACCTCCCAGTTTTAAAGCCATGTTGAGTGACATCCTTCAGGTTGTTTACATCTAGTTCCTTCTGGAGCTTTTTAACTATTCCTTCCATAACTTTTCCTAAAATACATGTCAAGCTCACCGGCCAGTAGTTAGAGACCTGACTAGTGTCCCCTTTTTTGTAAACTGGGACTACAATAGCCTGAAGCCAATCATAGAAACATAGAAACATAGACTTTGACAGCAGATAAGGACCGCTAGGCCCATCTAGTCTGCTCATTTCCCTACCAACAGGATAGGCCGCAGATCCTATTTAACCAACAGCCTATATCTTCCTGCCCCCCACAAGAATTGCCTTATGTCTGTCCCATGCATTCTTGAATTCTCCCACAGTTTTAGACTCCACAACTTCCTCAGGAAGGCTGTTCCATGCATCCACTACCCTCTCTGTGAAATAATACTTCCTCACATTGCCCCTGAACTGCCTTCCTTCTATCTTTAAATTGTGTCCCCTTGTTCTTGCAAGTCTCTTTTTCTGAAAGATGCTACCCTCTTGGACTTTGTTGATTCCCTTGAGGTACTTGAAAGTTTCTATCATGTCCCCCCTCCTTCTTTCCTCAAGGGTATACATATTAAGCTCCTTTAGTCTCTCCTCATACGGCTTCTCTTGCAGACCCTGCACCATTTTAGTTGCCCTCCTCTGGACTGCCTCTATCCTGTCTATGTCCTTGTGGAGATGGGGTCTCCAGAACTGGACACAGTATTCCAGATGGGTCTCACCAACTGTCTGTACAGAGGGATAACAACTTCCTGTTTTCTGCTGCTGATGCCTCTCCCTATACATCCCAGTATACCCGGCCCTCCCTACTGCCTTCTCACATTGCTTGCTAACCTTAAGGTCATCTGATATGATTACCCCAGGTCCCTTTCCTGTTTTGTTGTTGTTACTACCTCCCATCCATTGTGTATTCTTCCCTGGGTTCTTGTTTCCCAGGTGCATTATTTTGCACTTTTGCATTGAATCCTAGCTGCCATACGCCTGACCATTCCTCCAACCTTGCCAAGTCCCTTTTCATCCTTTCCACGCCTCCTTGTGTATCAACCCTGTTGCAGATCTTTGTGTCATCTGCAAAAGGCATACTTTTCCTTCCAGTCCCTCTGCAATGCCACTGATGAAGACATTAAAAGGACTGGACCCAATACTGAACCTACGGTACCCCACTAGTAACCGCCTTTCTTCAAGTGGACTCCATTTACAATTACCTTCTGTGTCCTGTTGTCCAGCCAATGTTTTACCCAGGCTACCACCCTGGGACCCATCCCAGGCTGGTTAATTTGACTAATAATCTTTGTATGGGACTGTGTCAAATGCTTTGCTAAAGTCTAGGTAGGCCATGTCCACAGCCTCCCTGGTCTACTACTTTGGTCACCCAGTCAAAGAAATCTATTAGATTCGTCTGACATGACCTTCCTGCTGTGAACCCATGCTGCCTTGGATCCTGTGCTCACTGACCTCTAGGTACTCAACTATTCTTTCCTTTAGAAGTGACTCCATCACTTTCCCTACCACAGAGGTGAGACTGACAGGTCTGTAGTTTCCTGCCTCTGTCTTGGTCCCACTTTTGTGAAGGGGAATCACATCCGCCTTCCTCCAGTCCTCGGGTACCACACCATCCTCCCATGATTTATTAAAAAGAGTAGCCAGTGGTTTCACTAGTTCCTTCCTTAATTCTTTTAGAATTCTGGGGTGAATTCCATCAGGACCCATTGCTTTGTCCACCTTCAGTTTGGGTTCTTGCAGAACCCTTTTTCTGTGAAAGGACTGGGATCGAACCCCCTATCAAAGTTCTTCTGTTAATTGGATTAGGCACTTTCCCTCCTCTTTTGTGAATACTGAGCAGAAATATTCGTTCAGTATTCCTGCTTTTCACTGTCCCCTCTGCCCACCCACCGTTTATTCTATTCAGCCTCACTATCCTCCCTTTGTCTTTCCTCGCTGATGTACCTATAAAGGTTTTATCCCCTTCTTAACTGAGTTGGCTATCTTTTCCTCAGTTTGGGCCTTTGCTATTCTGACTTCCTCCCTGCTTCTTTCTGCCTTAACAGGTACAGCTCTCTGTCCTGCTCCTTCTGTGTTTCCTTATACTTCTGAATGCTATCTTTTCTTCCTGACTTTCACAGCCACCTCTTTGAGAACCATAGTGGCTTTTCTTCGTTTGATTTGTTTATTTGCTTCACACAAAGGCTTGTTGCCTCTGTGATGGCAGTTTGATAATTCCCCATTGTTGCTCACACCTCCTTCTAGCCTGTTTGCTAGTGCTTTCTGAGGCACTCTCCCATCTTGCCAAAGTCAGCCCTCCTAAGGTCAAGTACCCTCACTTTTGTGTGGCTTGACTCTGTAGCTGGAGTTTAACGTGAACCACACTGTCTGATGGTTACTTGTCCCCAGATGGCAACCCACTTCTAGATCTGAGATCCTCTCACTGCCCCCGTTTGAGAGTATGAGGTCTAAGATTGCTCCCTCACGAGTGGGTTCCAAAACTAGCTGTCTAATGCCTGCCACCTGTAGGGTGTCAAGAATGGCCCTGCTCTTGGATGTGGCTGCAGCAAATGTGCTCCAGTTAACATCTGGCATATTCAGGTCTCCCATCAACAGTATCTCCCCTTTCTCTGCCATTCTAAGAATGCCTTCCATCATATCCTTGTCCATTCCTTCCCCTGACATGGGGTCTGTACACAACCCTGTGCGGATTGTGGTGCCTTCCAGTCTCCAAGGTGACCCACAGTGTCTCCTCTCCTCCCTCTTTACTCTTTTGTTCAGTTGCTTTTATCCCTTCCTTTATATAGAGAGCTACTCCTCCCCTCTTCTCCCTGCCTGTCTCTCCTGTAGTTATGTACCTGGTATGTTAACATCCCAGTCATGGTCTCTGTGTACCATGTTTCTGTGACTGCTACAATATCAGGCATCCCTCTTCCATTAAGGCCACCAGCTCAGGGGCTTGTTGCCAGACTATAGGCACTGGTACTCATTACCTCCATTTCCTGACCTTACCCCTTTGCCCCATCCCTGTCCTTCTTGCCTTTGTCACTCTCCATTTACCCCAGCCCTTCTCTCTATGACACCTCCATGTTGGTGTTTGCCACACTTACTACCGTGATTGTTTGGGGGCTAGGATTTTCCTGCTCCTTTCCAGTGCCTCCCTTGGCTAGTTTAAAGCTTGCCAATGAAGCATTTAAACCTATCACCTAGGATCCTGGTTCCTCCCGGACAGATGCAGCCCATCATGCCAGTATAGGCTTGCATCACTCCAGGTGGACCCCAGTCCCCAATGAAGCCAAATCCCTGAGCTCCACACCAGTTTTTCAACCACTGATTGAATCCTTAGTGCGGAACACCCTAGCCTCTCCTATGCCATAGATGGGTAGCACCTCCGAGAAGGTTACCGTGCGTGCTACTTGACTAAGGCCCCTCCCCAATTCCACAAACTCTTCCTACACTTCTCTAATCCCTTTCTTAGCCAGGTCATTTGTCCCTAAGTGGAAAATGACATCCAGCTCCCTCCCCTGTGCAGCTGCTCTGGCAATCCTGAGGATTCGCTCCCTGTCCCTCCAAGCCATGGCGCCAGGCAGGCACCTTACCTCCCTCTCCCCTTCCTTGCCCAGTTCTACCTTCCTAACAATGGAGTCCCCCACCAGGAGTTGTTTCCTTCCCCTGCAGGGGTCCCTGCCACCCTCCTGTGGGTCTCCTTTGTGGAGGTTCCCAGCATCCTCCTTGGTCTCCACTGTAGGTGCCTCCATAGAGGAACCACACTTTGCCAGAATGGCATAGAATTGTGGAGAGTACAACTGGAGGATGTGCCTCTGTTCCACCACCTCACCTCCTCCCTGGAGCCCACTGTGGTCCAACCGCCTCTTCTTGGCAACCTCTGAGGCAACGGCAGTGGCACTAGTGGTCCCTGGATGGAAGAGGAGGTCCCACAAATCCTGGCCAACTCAGCCTGGAGATGAGCAACCTCCTCCCTCAGCCCAGAGAGGTGCCTGCAGATGGGACAACACCGCATCCTCCAGAACATCTCCCGGAAGACTGCTGCTCCACAGCCACTGCACTGCACCACTCCAATCATGTCTTATTTCTGGCCCCTTAACTGTTTGCAATCCTTACTCTTTCCTCTGTTTTTTTTTCTTCTTTCTCTCCTTACTTTCTGCCTGTGTGCCCTTTAAGCTCCTGATTGTCCTGTTCTGAGACAAGAATATCCTATATTTCTCAGTAGACCGCTTACTTGTTCAGAGGCAGACCTCTCCCCTATCCAAAGAAAGGTTAAACAAGATATACAAAGGCTCAATCAACCAATTCTCAATCTCTTTCAAAATTCTTGGATGTAAGTCATCCGGCCCAGCAGATGTGCTTGCCCTAATTTTTTTTAGTTTAACTAATATCTCCTCCTTTGATATTTCTCTTCTCTCGCTTACATTAGAATCATCCACAGTTGGGCTCATACTAGCCCTAACTTGCTTAGGATTAAATACAGAACAAAAATATGTATTAAATGAGTTAGTGATTTTTATTGGATAAGAGATCAATTCCAAATTGCTCATAATAGAGCCACTCTTTACCAATTGACTAGATTTATTATTGAGATATGCATAAAAACTCTTCCCTCCATCCTTAATATATGCCAATCTGAACTCTAGTTCCCTATACCTGGCTTTATTATACAAGTTATCTCTTCTCAATGCTCTATAATAATGTTTCTTTTTTTTTTTTAATCAAGTTCCCAATAGCTTCGGTGAACCATAAGGGAGTTTTCCCAATATTATTGTATTTTTTATGAACAGGGATATATTTATTACTAAGTTCATTGATTTTATTTTTTATTGACAGCCATAATTGATTTGGTGAATCCACTTTCTTCCTCCAATCCCATTTATATAATTCCTCTAATAGGGATGAAAAATCCACTTTTCTAAAATCCCTATACTTAGTTATACCAACTATTTTATCCATTTTCATATTTAAAGAGAAGGTAATGATATTATGATTGCTGTTTAATAATGGTTCATTTAGAAACTTTATCTGGAATGTCTGTAATCACCAGGTCCAATATGTTATTTCCTCTAGTATGTATAGTAACCATTTGTTGTAACCCATTAGATATACAGAAATCTAAAAATAATTGTTCACTATTAGATACAGCTGTTGAAGCATTCCAGTTTATGCCTGGCATATTAAAATCCCCCAATAACAATAAATCCTTATTATTCAGATTGGCTTTGATATTCAACAGCATATTCCTATGATCTTCCAAGTTTATATCAGGTGGGCAATAGCATATACCCATAATCAAATTCTTTCATTTTTCCTTTGTCCTAATTTCTATCCACAGACATTCAAGATTATCGTTATGTGTACTATCTAACTCACAATAATCTAAATTGTTTTTTATATAAATACAGATTCTTCCCCCCTTCTGCTAGATCTTTCCCTATGTACTAAATTATATCCATGTATTGATTTACACCATACAGAACTCTCATCCCACCAGGTTTCAGTTATGGCTACTACATCAATTTTTTGGTAATTAACAATAATTCTAATTCTTCCTTCTTAATGTAATGCAAACTTATGGCATTTGTAGTTAAAAAAATTTTACTCATCCTGGACATTATTTATATTTAAATCCGTATGTACCCCCTTATTATTCTTACTACTAATATTTTTACGTTTCACAAAATTACTCATCCCCAATGTCCCCCCCTTTGCTAGTTTTTTAGTTTGTCCCTAACCTTATCAATAGCTTGATTGAAAATATTTCCCAGCATTCTAGCTCCTTGTCTTGATAAATGTAGGCCATCAAAACTAAAAAGTTAATTTCTATTAACAAAACTTTCCCATGTTCTTAAACGGGTAATGTTTTTTCCTAAACTCCATTTTCTGAGCCAATTGTTATAGGTTCTAATCTTAAGTATTCTTCTATTCAAAGCACGTGGTACAGGTAAAATTTATACTATTGGTTTTACTCCAGATCTCTCCATTAAATCCACCACTCTTCTCATATCTGTCATTACCTCCTCAATTTCTACTTTATTAATGTCATTTGTTCCAAAGTGTAGTAAAATAGTCTTCGGTGGAACCTTGCTCTGCACCATGTTAGGCAGCATTTCATCTAGATCCTTTAAAGTAGCTCCCCTATAGCTACAACTTGTCACACAATGCTTTTTTCCCCCTGGTAGAATACCGATCGGTATATTTAATAATAGAGTCACCTAAGATATAAAATTCTTCCTCAGAATCCAAGTCAGCTGGAGTTGCTGCTTGTCCAATATTTTCACTAACTACCTGTTCCTCATGTGAAAAACTAGCCCCATTCAATATAGTCTGGGCAGAAGTAACATTCAAGGAATGTGTTTCAATTGACTGAATTACTTCAGTGCTTATTTCCACAGTAGTACTCTCATTTATAATACCCATACTCAGACCTCCAGTATTTATTTGCAATTTTACACTGTCAGCTTCAGAATCTAAAATTAGCCCTTGGGTATGGGGTAAGTGCACTTGTTCATTCACGCTGGTCGTTTGTTCACCACCCATCTGATCGCTCAACAGCATATACTGATTAGTTGTCTAGAGCTCAAAAACTTCAGCCCACTTTCCTCTTTTAATTTTTTTTATTACCTTGGACTATATACCATTCCTCATCCTCTCTACTCACAACTTCATTTCCCCTATTCCGTTTTTTAACTCCTTGTGACTCCAAAGGTTCCATAACCTCCATAGTATTTGTACATAGTAAAGTTTCCAAACGATTAGTTTGCTTAAATCGAGGAAACCACACTAACTGGATACTTCATCAATTCATTGTTAGAAGGAAGTTCCTTCGCATTAACTTGTACAGAATCCCCATTTAATCTTTCCTGCATTCTTTTCTGACTCATTTCTGGTTTATTCAATCTTTCATTAAATTCTAGAATTTCATGCTGCACTTTCTCATTTGAAGTACGCTTTATACATTTAAATGGCTTGGGGGGGCAAAGCTGACGAAAATACTTCATACATTTTGCATGAACCGCATTGTATCCCAGTATTCCCGTCTAACGTCATTATTGTTTCCCCATCCTTATCTCTTTTGTTTATCTATGACAGGATATTATGTATCTTCAGGTGTCAGTTATTACCTGCCTTCCACCGATACACCCCTTACACGCCAAACACACGCTCGTGTCTTGGTTTGCATCTTCGCACGCGACACCCGCTCGCATGGAGTGCTCTTTATGCCATGGAGGCTCCCAAAGGGCAGTGGGATTCTGCTGACAGAGAGGGTTGCTAGGCAACAAAATAAAAACACCACTCTGCTGGTTAGCAGTGCTTGCAAGCTCCCCCGCAAAAGAAATTCTTGTTCACAACCCCTCAGTTCAATATGTGGCAACACTTCCCCTCAGTACAACAACAGCACAAATTATCAAGTGCTCGAGAACGGTCGATCTTTAGACTCAATTACCTGGACAAATCCAAAAGGAAAATCTGCCCTTGTCTGGCCTTTAGATCCTCTATGGAAAGATTTGCGCCAGTCTACAATCATAGCAGGAAATGTGCAGTTATACAGGTCAGTGTTAAGGTCTGCATTTGCTTCGCCTGTCAAAAACATATGAATATTATAAACGGATCACATACACACAACATATGATGCCCTTTTTTTGTCTGCGTTAATAGATGTGAGAGGCTAAATGGAAACTGATGCAGAAACAGATTTAGAGTGAATGACTGACTGACAGATTTAGAGACACTCCTAGCTGATCCAGTAGAGTGTTTCTAAGTCTTTAGGCCTCCTTGTATATATAATTAAGCAATAAGGCATAAAAGGATAAGCACTGCTGTGGAATAACAGCATGCCTCAGGAACTGAAACTTGAGGGAATGCAGAGTGCTTTGCATGCCTGAGAAGTGCTATTATTCCACAATTACACATGCCTTGGAGTACCTTAGTGTGATTATAAAATGATTCATTTGAATTTTATTTTGAAAAGTGAGTACTGAGGTTCAGAAAGTAAAGTGTTTCTGACCGATACTGTTGTGCTGAAATAATACATCTTCACGTGATCACATCTGACTAATCACAGGTCTCGGTTTCTCTTATCAATTCGATAATCTATATTATTTTATTTATTCCTTCCCAGACCACTCTGTGTAGGTTTATTCCACACTAAGATGGATGGTTGGTACCGACGTGCAAGCAGACCTCTCGGAGGATAGCGATCAACTTATAGGAGTGCAGGAGCTTGCCATTATCAAGTAAGACAGAGAATGAGCATGTACCAGTGGTGGATCCAGCATTAATAAAGATCCTACAGCAGGGGGACATTTCTTTGACCTCTGCAAGGAACTGAACCAATCCAACATAATATATTTCCAAAACAACCAAAATTCATTGCATCATGGTCCAGTACCAAAAGGTGTCTTGTTCAGTATAAGTTAACAGAAGCAGAAGTTTTCTGCCCGCTTGCTGACAGCCCATCCCCTTTTAGTCCATCCCCATTACTGCCATGGGACCATTTTTAAAATCCTGGATCTGACACTGGCATGTACCGTACTACTGCTACAAACCTTTCATTGATTACAACGTGGTAGTGGCAGTATTGTCTCAAAACATTAGTCAGTTGTTTTCAGAACACTGATGTGAAATCAACATCCAACAAAACAAAGAAGCTGGGCTAACCAACAGAGATTTGCTGACACCAAAATATTCAGTATAGATTCAATATTTTTTTTTTTTTTTTTTTTTTAAGACTACAAGGCAGAAGCACCTCCCTACCACCCGGTGGCACGGTAGAAACTTTCTACTGCCCATATATTAAAAAGCTGAATATTTTTGGTGTTGGCAAATCTCGTTGGTTAACCTGGCTTCTGTACTTTGGAGGTTGTTGCTGTTGTCTAAGGCTCCTGACATTCTGCGGCTGTGCTACCGGTTTGGGATCTGGTGTGAAATCAGCAACCACTATTTTTGGATAAAAAAATTTGCCATGTCACAATAATCATTTACTAATAGATCAGTCTTCATTAGAAAGACTCCCTTAGATGAACTCAACTTGGTAAAATAGCAGGGTCCAGACAGATTCTGAAACTAAACTTTACCTGCTGTCTAGCATAGCCAATCACTGCAACTCTCCCATACTGCAACTCTCTATATTAAAACAGGCAAGGATGTTGCAGATTTTAATTTTTTATTCAGTTATTTCAGGATATTTAGCTGGGAAAGGCACATCGGGCCACAGCTGGTTTACTGAGGCATCCTGGGAGCACAGGGATGTTAAGCAACCTGCTCAGGGTCCCACTGTATGCAAGTGGTTGTTGTAGATTTCAAACCTCGATCTATTGGTATTCACAGCTTGGTGCTTTAACCCTCTGGGTTATACTGACTCCCTACAGATAATGTAGGTAAAATATGATCCATCTTTATCTCATGTTTTAATACACTGCTGTACTATATAATGGGGATCTTTTTAAACATGATAATTATACTTGTTGGATGGGGGGTGGCCTCTGAGGCACTCCATTTCTCACAACTTGGATATATTGGTTCACTTGATAGACTGTCAGTGCACATGTGACTTTTGGGAATACAATTTGAGCCCCTTCTCCTGCACTCTGCCCACCAAGTCCAGTTTCATATGTGCATCTGAAGGGGCTGCAGCACTGTATCATAGCTCCACATACTTATTCTAGAAATCACCTTCGCACCCCTAACGATGACCTTTAACAGGTGAGTAAACTACCATTACTGCTGTAGTAGGACTACTGTACAGGTACACAGAAGCAAAATGTATCTGCCAAAAATTCAATAGGGATAGGCACTTGCATAGAATAAGCCAATAAAGAAACTATTTAAACTTTTAAATTAGTTTGAATTTCACTCATTCATTTTTTTTTCCTAGAGCACAAAAAGTAATTTGAAGGGGACAGGAAAAGTGAAAACAAGATTTATCAACTTTGCAGTACACAGCTATTTGTAGTCAGTGCAGGTATATGTAATCACAGCAGCCTTTTCATTTGCCATGCACCCATCCAATTGTGAGTGCAAAGATGAGATGAGGAGGGCTATTCTGCTCAGTGCTGATAGAATGCATGTGCAGGAAGGGGGGCTGGAGGATACAGAACTACGGGTACACATACACATCACCATGAGTCAAGCACCTCTACTAGTGGGCCACCGTTAGGAAGCACGGCCCAAAAGACTGCAGAAATGGCCATCTTTGCACTCACGATATAAACTGTCATTTCATTTTTTGGCTACATGACAAACAGAATTGCTACTCTGATGACGCATATTCGGATGGACTACAAACCGGTACACATTCTATAAAGTTTCTAAAGCCTGTATTTTAATTTTCCTACCCACTTTTAACAACTAAAACCTGACAGGCAGAGAGATGTTTATAACTCAACTGTAATGTGATGGCGGCGCCTTACCTTGGTACCAAATGGCTCCTTTAATAGTCATGTTTAGTAAGGGATGAATCATTGCATTCCAAAGTACTGTAGGAGTGGCAGGTCCATACACCATATCTTCCGTCCAAGATGACAGCACATGGGGCTTCTTCTTAACCATGTGAATACTATAAATTTAGAAAAATGTTGTCAAACACTGCCATTTTCTCTTTGGAGATGGGAACATTTGCTATGTTGCCTAGTGTAATCAACACAGCCCTACTATTAGCAAGAATAAACTCGTATTTATTGTTGGTCAGTGTTGTTATATATTATTAACTGTTTGTACCATGACCACGGCTGCCTATCAAAATGGGCATTTATTGTCCATAGGCTTTCGTTTTAAAATCCCAACTAGAACTAAAAAAAAAAAAAAAATCTGTGTCTGCCACACTTAGCCCATGTTCAGGTCCCTTAGGCTATCCCACCCACCCCTTTGCTCTAACCACCCAACCACTGCCCCCTGCACTCTTCAACAAATCCCCCAATCCACAAAATACCTACCTTGCATAGTCTACACTACAATAAACTGTTAATCTCCCCCCCCACAGATCGCCCACTCCATCAATGCCTACCTTGAGCTGCTTCCCATCCCCCACCCCCATTCTCACCCCTGGCCACCACTGGTGAGCTCAACCTCACCACTACGGCAGCCATCCATGCCCCACCCCCCACTTGCTCCCTGTACTACCCAGTGGAGACTCAAGCCCTGGCCTCTCCCCCTCTTTCCTGTTTCTAACACTACTATGCCCGCACTTAGTGCTGTTACTTACAATGTTAGACTCCTATGTACTAGTGAAACTTACAATGCTTGACTCCTATGTACTAGTGAAACCTAGACTCCTATGTATTAGTTAAACTTAAAAGTATGTGCAACCCTCTGTAACCTTTTTTTGTAATCCACTGCTGTGCTATGCGTTATGTTGTCTGTATCTGTTCGTTTAACTGATTCAGAACCTTTGAAAATGACTCCCTGACTCAAAAGGTATTAATCCTAAACTGACATAAATAAATAAATAAATAAATAAATAGGCAAGGAGGCAGTATAGCACAGTGGTTTAAGGCTCCGAGCTGCAAATCTGGAGATCTAGGTTTGAATCCCACAGCCCCCACCTGCATACTGTGTGACCCTGAACAAGTCACCTGTGCTCCCAGGTTGCACCTGTAAGCAAGCTTTCAGCTTAGTGCGTCTCACCTGGTTAAACAATTGGGGGGGGGGAAACAGAGTCAAAGGCTTTGCTGAAGTCTAGATACAGTATGTCCACTGTGTGGCCCTTGTGCACTGTCCTGGTTACCCAGTCAAAGAAATCAATCAGGTTGGTCTGGCAGACCCACCCTGACACAAACTCATGTTGCCCATCATCGTGAAGCCTATCTAGAAAGTTTACCAGTTCCTTCCTTCAGTATGGTTTCATGAGCTTCCCCATTATGGAGGTCAGACTTTTCTTATTTCAAAGCTTACTCTTCTGTGTTGACTGGAACTCCACACTGATGTACTACCCGCTGGGAAATCCATGCCTCAACTGGGGTCCCTCCCCAACAAGACAGCACTAGTCCAATTGGGTACAGCATCTTGTCATACAAATAACGACCAAACAGCCAACAGACAGCAGAGAAGTAGGTAAAATTTCCATGTCCTAGGTTTTCTGAAATTTGAAAAAAAAAAGAAAACACAGCTTTTCATACATGACTGTTGAGTACAGAAATTAAGTTACAGTAAGTTCCGCATGCTGTACTGAAATGATTTTCAAACACTTTAAATGACTACTAACCATATATTTCATTGAAGGCTATGCTTAAATACTTTCATTGAAGTGATGCTATGAACATATAACATTTCCTGGTCCTCTCCTCCATCTGTCATTTTCCTGTGGGGGAAACTTATTTCCTCCTAATTTGTTTCCTCTTTTAACCTCAATTGTAATTTCTACGCAGTTGACTTCCATCCAGTGTTACATGTCATACTCTTTTCTCAACCCTTCCCTTCTTTACTTATCATGCTGCCTTGACCACACTAATGCCTGACAAATTAAATTTCTTTCTGAAGCTCAGTGTGTCTAAAATAGTCCCCGACTTGGGCAAGGTGAGTCATCTGAATTTTGACTCCATCTCCCCCAATGCTTCTTCTTAATTCTGACCTCACTTTTTCACATCTGCCTGGAGCGTTGGCATTCTTCTTGACCCTGAACTCTCCTTTGTTGCCCGTATCTCTAGTGTCTGTAAGTCTGCATATGATCACCTCTGTAATATCTCCCATACCTGTCACTGTCTTGGTTCCTCCTCTGCTAAGATCCTCATACATGCGTTTGTCTCTCTTCACCTCAGTTACTACCACTCCCTTCTTTACTGTCTACATAACTCTCAACTGCTGTGACTTTGATCTGTCCAGAATGCTGCTGTCTGTCCCCTCACATGCACCAAAAACAAGGTCACATGCTGGTTCCGTGGCACGGAGTGGCAAGGGACTGCTCTGGCATATTGGCAAACCAGGTTCTTGCCTTGAGCCCAGGACATCAGAAGCATGGGCTGAAAGAGGGAACTCTGAGAATCTGCAAACAGACTCTCCTCCCACGGGAGAGGGAGGGAGAATGGTGCATCACCTTAGCTGCTGCTCCTCTGGGTGGTGGTACGGTGAAGGTGTCATTGATGGCACAGGTCATCCATACATCATCAGGCAACCTTCAGACCAGCCACAGTGTGCTTGTTCATTTGGTGGGGTGGTGACAAAAGGCAGAAAAACTGACACATGTGGAAGGCTCTCAATGACGACCTACACAGATACATAAAATTTGATGGCAGATAAAGACTGCCAGGCCTACCTAGTCTGCCCATTTTCCTTACCTGCTGCAAAAACCAAAGACCCTACTTGATCTCTGGCTTTGTTCTACCTATCACTAGGGAATCCCTATGCAAATCCAACACATTTTTGAATTCCCTTACTGACTTTACCCCCACCACCTCCACTGGAACGCTGTTCCATGCATCCACCACCCTTTCAGTGAAGAAATATTTCCTCATGTTACCCCTTTGTCTACCCCCTTCCAACTTCATGTCATGATATGTTGTTCTAGAGCATCTCTTTTTCCGAAAGATGCTACCCTCCTGTACCTAATTTATGCCCTAGAGATATCTGAAGGTAGTCATCATATCCCCCTCTCTCTCTCCCCTCTTCTCCAGGGTGTACAAATTGTGGTCCTCCAATCTCTCCTCATATGACTTTTGGTGCAGGCCCTGCACCATTGTTGTTGCCCTTTTTCTGAACTGCCTCCACCCTATATATGTCTTTACACAAGTGTGACCTTCAGAACTGGACACAATACCCCAGATGAGGTCTCACTGATTATTTATATACAGGCATCATCACCTTTCTTCTGTTGGTGATACCTCTCCCTATGTAGCCCAGTACGCCACTGGCTTTCCCTATAGTCTTGGCACATTGTCTGGTCACTGTTAGATCATCTGATATGATTACCTCTAGATCCTTCTTCTGTTTGGTTGCCGTCAATATCTCTACCCCATCATATAAGCCTCATCTGGGTTCCTGTGCCCCAAATGCATGATTCTGCACTTTTATGCACTGATTGCAGGACAACATGGGCCATCTCTCTCTCTCTTTCCTATTCAGTGGACATGGAATAAAGAGACCTCCCAAGAGTGTAATAAACCCAGACCCTGGACCAAGGATACCCTGGGGAGCCAAATGATGACCAGCAGCCACACAGGGGCGAGTCCTGCAGGCAACACCAACAACCAATGGAAGATCAAAGAGTGGAGCAATACAGGGCCAAGTGAGGAGTTACAAAGAATATTATAAATCTAATTATTCATGAGCCTAGCGTGGCTCCAGATTGGCTACTGTATTGGTCACTGTGGATCACCCTGGAAACAGGAAATGGGACAGTCATACAAACTGGGGTTGCGTGCAGACCTCCAGATCAGGGGGAGGACATAGACACATTACTGTTAGAAGATATACAGAACATGACAGCTAAAGGGGAGGTTCTGATAATGGGAGACTTCAACATGCCAGATACAAATTGGTCAATACCAGCAGGGACATCTGCCAGAACTAGACACATGGTAGACTGCCTGCAGGGGGGGGGCCTCAAACAACTGGTACAACAACCCACAAGAGACAGGGATATCCTAAATCTAGTACTGACTTTCAGGGAAAGAATCACAGATCTCCAGGTAGAAGGTCACCTAGGTGCCAGTGACAATCACATGGTATGGTTCAATTTGGCCACTAGAACAAAATCATCCCATTCCAAGGCAAAAATATGGGACTTCAGAGGAGCTGACTTTGATAAGATGGCCAATAGAGTTAAGCTAGCCCTGGCAAAAAAGAAATACAGGTGAAGGGGTACAGGCAAAGTAGGCAAACATTAAAGATGCAATACTTGAAGCAACATCCCATTGTGTTAGTGAGAAAAGAAAGTGCAAAAGAAGAAGGAAACCACTTTGGTTCTCAAACACAGTAGCAGAAAAGGTTAGAGCCAAAAGGCTGGCCTTCAGGAAATATAAGGGAACGCAGCAGGATGAAGATAGGGAGGCATACCAAACTTCCCTAAGGGAAGCAGGGAAGGCAGTAAGGCAGGCAAAGGCCCAAACCGAGGAAACACTAGCACAAACAGTAAAAGAAGGTGACAAGACTTTCTATAGATACATTAGTGAGAGGAGAAAGTCCAAAGTGGGTATTGCTAAGATCAAAGGGAATAAGGGTGTGTGTTAGGAGGAGGACCATGTAAAAAGCAGCTATCCTAAATAGATACTTCTGCTCAGTATTTACTGAAGAGAAGGTAGGGCAGGGCCCACAGCTCTGCACCATGGACACGGGGGAAGGGAGGTATGCACTAGTCCCCTCACAAAACAAAGGGTCCTACAAGAGCTCGATAAGCTCAGGGTAGACAAGGCAATGGGACCTGATGGCATACATCCCAGGGTACTAAAGGAGCTAAGGGTGGAACAAGCAGAGCCATTATCAGAACTGTTTAGTGAGTCTCTGAGCACGGAAGAGGTCCCAGAAGACTGGAGAAGGGCTCATGTGATCCCGCTCCATAAGAGTGGTAGCAGGG
This sequence comes from Neoceratodus forsteri, assembly GCA_016271365.2. NCBI lineage: Eukaryota > Metazoa > Chordata > Ceratodontiformes > Ceratodontidae > Neoceratodus > Neoceratodus forsteri. Next base: position 141,610,652 of record JADMNL010000034.1, read on the forward strand.
AGGAGACAGGGAACTACAGACCAGTCAGTCTTACCTCAGTAGTGGGCAAGATTATGGAGACACTCCTTAAGGAAAGGATAGTGCAACACCTGGAATTCATAGGAGCACAGGATCCAAGACAGCATGGGTTTACAACAGGATGGTCCTGTCAAACTAATCTCATAAATTTCTTTGACTGGGTAACCAGTGTGGTGGACCAAGGGGGAGCAGTTGATGCTGCCTATCTTGACTTCAGCAAAGCTTTCGATACTGTTCCACATAGAAGATTGATTAATAAGCTGGGTAGGCTCGGGGTTGGTCAGACATTGGTCAACTGGGTGGCAAACTGGTTGATGGGCAGAAAACAGAGAGTGGTGGTAAATAGCATACAGTCAGAAGAGATGCAAGTCACAAGTTGGGTACATCAGGGATCAGTCCTGGGACCAGTCCTCTTCAATATCTTCATTAGTGACATTGCAGATGGACTGGAGGGTAAGGTCGGTCTGTTTGCAGATGACACCAAGATCTGCAACAGAGTAGATGATCCAGATGGGGTGGTCAGAATGAGAAGAGATCTGGATAAACTAGCAAAATGGTCGGAAGAGTGGCAACTGGGATTTAACACAAAGAAGTGCAAGATCATGCACATAGGGAAGAGAAACCATGAAACCACCTATAGGCTGGGAGGGGAGTTGCTGGCAGTCACAAAAGAAGAACGAGACTTGGGCGTCATCACCGATGACCTGAAATCATCCAAGCAGACTTCTAAAGCAGTGGGTAAGGCTAGAGAGATGTTGGGATGTATTAGTAGGGGTATCACAAGTCGGAAGAGGGAGGTAATAATCCCTCTTTACAAGACACTGGTTAGGCCCCATCTGGAGTACTACATGCAATACTGGAGGCCACACCTTCACAAGGACATTAACCAAATTGAGGCAGTCCAGAGAAGGGCAACCAAAATGGTGCAGAGACTGCATCAGAAAACATATGAGGCAGATTAACTAATCTCAATATGTATACCCTAGAGCAAAGGAGGGAGAGAGGTGATATGATTGAAACATTCAAACATCTTAAGGGCATTAACAAGGTGAAAGAGTCTAACGTGTTTCAATACAAGAAAAATAGCAGGACAAGAAGACAGCATGAGATTAGAGGGAGGCCGATTAAGGGGTAATGTGAGGAAGATCTTTTTCACAGAAAGGGTGGTAGATGCATGGAACAACCTACCTCAGGAAGTGGTGGCTATGAATACAGTGCAGAGCTTCAAACAGGCATGGGATAGGCATAAGGGAGCAATACAGATGAGTATGAATAGATAGGCCACTGACAGAGCAGAGGCCTATGGCACATTCATAAGGTAGAAAAAGAAATGGGCAGACTGGATGGGCCTTTCGGTCCTTATCTGCCGTCAACTTCCTTGTTTCTATGTTTCTATTAAAGTCTTGGAAATGACTGATCCAGCTGCAGACTGACACTGTGTGGCATGCACTGCTCACACCACAAAGCTAAAATCTAAATAAAAACTAGCAAAAACAAAAGTTGTTACTGCGATTAGACTTATAATTGCAATAACAGCATCAAAGCTGGTCATTTTCTTGGACTGATGACTGGCTGGAGGGAGGTGGCCTGAGGCGGACACATCCACCCAACTGGTCATTAATCCCTTGGAAATGACCGGCTTCTCACTCATTATTGCTTAAGTAATTAAAAAAAAAAAGAAGTTGGATCACATTGCTCCTGTTCTTTGTGACCTCCATTGGTCACCCTTTCTATTCCCGACCCACTTCTAACTTTTACTACTTGTCTTTACAGACTACCTAAACAGTGTTATTCTGGAGTGCACCTTTCCCAAAACCCTCCCATGCAGGTGTAGCCCAAATGGAATACTTTTGAATGTACTTGGGTATATTATTCAAATCAGTGATTTTATGTTTTCAGCAAGAAAAGTCAGCAATCAGCAAAGGTTTTAACCTGACCATGCTGATCGGATCTTGTGACCACACTGTCCGTGCAATGGGATGATGTTACTGCAGTGACTCATCTAGTCTGTGGTAATGAAACCCTGTGGAGGTTAAAACATTTCCTGATTGCTGACTAAAAAAAAAAAAAAAAAAATTGCCAAAAACATATGAAATCACAGATTTGAAGGTGCTTGGTTATATTATTCAAAAGTACTCCCGTTGGGCTACATTTGCACAGGAGGGTTTGGGGAAAGTGCACTCCAGAATAACACTGTTTAGGAAGCCTTTAAACTGCTCCGTGGTTTTGCTTTTGTCTATCTCTCTGACCTTTCTATTGCTAGTCTCTTGCCTGCTCCCTTTGCACTTCCTCTGCGGTTCTCTTCTCTGTTCTTACTCACAAACTATCTACTGTTGGTATAAGAGCTTTTTCCACTGCTCCCTGCTTTGTCTGCATCTGCTTTCCACTCTCACTCCACCCCGCTGACTCTCTTCCCCTTTTCATATCTCAAAACTCTTCTGCCTTGCCTTTAACTGAGCAGATACTATCTTTCGTCTCCTGGTCTAGGAACCATTATCATTGGCCATTAATGATTCTGCCTGTTGTGTTTCAAATTTTTGCTAACTGTGAAACATTATGTGGAATGTTTAGTATGAAGGATGCAATAGAAAATAAAATGGCAATGTCTTTTATTGAAATATTGCATTATAAACATTATCAGGCCCCCATTCTCATTCACTAATGGTAGTTGCATAAAACAGGTGTAAACTGGATAACACACAGCACTGCCACTAGTGAGCACGATACACAATGCTTGGCGCAGTCCCTCCTGCAGTAGAGGCACATTGCAAATCATAGGTCTGGATGTTAGAGGGCGCATGTCAAAAGGTGGCCTGGGCAAAGCAGTGTCATCTAGTGTTGAAAACTGTGAATGACAATCACATCAGTGCTGAGTAACTGTACCAGCTAAAGACCTCTAGTGGTTGCCCATAGGATAGTAAGTACAGTATATGAAGGCCAATAGAACTATCTCCCACTTAGGGGGAGTTTCTCTTTAAACAGCTACCTCAAGTTTGCTGCCCCAAAAGGGCTGCAAGTATGCCGGCCCAAGTAGCTAAGGTAACAGTGGTGATGAGGTTGGGATGCTTCACCCTTAAAAAAAAGGGGTAGAGTTGTGTGTGAGAAAAGACGGAAGACCCGGGATGACGTGGGCAATCTTAAACCATGAGTGGGACAGGTTCTTACCAGGATACTTACTGTTCAGAAAGGATAGATCAAAGGGGAAGGGTGGTGAGGTAGCACTTTACATAAGGGAGGAAATACAGACAACTGAAATGAATAACCTTGGGGACTGATGAGAGTCTGTGGGAAGTCTCCGTTTGTGCTAGCAGCAACAAGCAGTAGGAAACAAACTAGAACTGGTGTGATTTGCAGGCCACCAGGCCAAGACCAGGGGGTAGACAGGGAACTAGGAGAAACAATGAGGAGAAGAGCCAAACTGGTGAAAGTGGTAATAATCGGGGACTTTATCATGTTGGACATGGTCTGGAAAGTCCTGGTCACAGCAAGTACAAGGAATCAGCTCCTGGTTGGAATATGCCAGGAGCAGTTCCTAGTACATCTGATCTAGGATTAGACAAGAGAGGTCGCCCTGCTGGATCTGGTACTCACCAACATTGAGATGATCCAAAATGTGTCAGTCCAGGAATCACTAGGTTCCAGTGGCCACAAGACCGTGAGTCTGTAGGTCCAAATGGAGGCTAAATGGAGGCCTACAAGAGGAGAAGCTCAGAAAGGGTGTAGGAATGCAGACTTCAGTCAGCCCGGTGGCGCTGAGGGCTGAGGCATCTGCCTTACCTCATGCCACGCCTGGGACCCATGTTCAGAAGCAGACACGAGTCATCGGGATTCAGTCGGGGCAGGAGAGAATCGAATGTCTGGAGGACTGCTCTCCTCTCCTGGGGAGGGTGGTTGTGGGCTCCAAGGGTTTAGCAGCTCCCAGTGGAGAGTGGGGGCACTGCAGCCCAGGAGACACGTAGGTGGGGAGAGGTGCGGCAGGATGCTCTGCATGCAGGAGCACGCCTGCCACATGCAGGGCTCCATTGCATACCAGTACTTCGGGGGAGAAAAAGCGGAAAACCCAGACAGGCAAAGGAGGGACCCACAGCATGGCACCCATGCTCAATGCTGGGCCTTTCTGACCAGCCTCCGCCTCTCACCCCCCTCCAGTTGCCTACCAGATTGTAGATAGAGCACCAAAGGAGTGGTGGTCCCATCTCGGGGGGGGCAAAGAACCGGGGAGTTGGTCAGGTCGGAGCGAAGGGTAGAAAGCATTCCCAGGATGGAGGTCTGGTTGGAGGACTTCGGCAGAGCAGGAGAAAGCCAGAGCCTAGCATCCATGCCGGAGAGAGATCTAAGGGGCCAGTGCACGAGGGGGCATAAACAGTGTTAAAAAAAAAATTCAATGCAGACTTCAACAAGATGCAAGGGCTGTTGAGGGAAAGCATGAAGACAGTAAAGAAGTTAGAAGGGGTAGAGGTGGAGGAAAATGGGAAGCATTTACAACAGGAATGCTAGAAGCCATGACAGGCTGCGCTGGGATGGTATCAAAGGGCAAAAGATCAAGAGACACAATGTGGTTCACCTTAGACATGAAGAATGCAGTAAGACCAAAGAGAAGGGCATCTAGAAAGTATAAGGACAGTCAAAGGGAGGAGGACAGGGAGGGAGTACCAGCGAGACTAGCAGGAATATCAAGAAGACCAAGGCGGAGACAGAACACAGGTTTGCAAAGGGGGTGAAGCAGGAAGACAAAGCATTAATGAGGTATAAATGGGGGAAATGCTAGTTCAAGGGGGCATAGTGAGGCATAAGAAAGGGTAAGGTTGGAAGTAGAAGGACAGAGGCAAGGCAGAGATACTGAACCAATACGTGGAACCTTTGTAAATGAGTTGTATTGCTCAAAAGTGTTGTAATCCAAGACTCAATAAATAAAAAACAAAACTTTTGTTTTGTATTTACCAGTGAAAAAGACACCTCTTCTGGAATGTGGGGTAAGGGGGTAAGAAGGAGGTTAGGCACCCAAACAGTATAGACCGTATAAAAGAGAAAAGGGTGTTGGAAGGGCTATAGGTTGAGAAATCTATAGGACCTGATGGGCTGCATTCCAAGATGTTCGAGGTAACAGCAGATGAAATAGCAGCTCCCCTTACAGACATATTGCACCACTCACTGGCCACAGGGGTGGTCCCAAGGGACTGGAGGATAGTGGATGTGGTCTTTTTGCACAAAAGCAGAAGAAAAGATGAGCCGGAAAACTACAGACCTGTCAGCATGACATCTATAGTGGAGAAGTTAATGGAGACCATACTAAGGGAAGAACTGGGGACTCCCTAGAAGGAAACAGGCTGCCGGACACTAGGTAGCATGGGTTCATTAGAGGGAGATCTTGCCAGACACATTTTATGAGTTCTTAGACTGCGTGACCAGGGCAGCTGACAAAGGGCAGGCAGTCGATTTAACAGATTTCACTTAGGCTTCTGACTCAGTACCCAGCAGGAGAAGCTGAAGGACCTTGATGTGAAAGAAAGGTTGTCAGGTTGGGTAGAAAACTAGCTCAGGGGAAGAATGCAAAGGGTAGTGGTCAATGGGGTATTAACGGAGGTAAAGGAAGTCTTGAGTGGAGTACCACAGAGATCAGTGCTGGGCCCTGTCATTTTCAATGTGTTCACATATGACACAGGGGAAGGCATAAAGGGCAAGGTTTGCCTGTTTGAAGACAACCACAAAGATATGTGCAATAGACACATAGGAGGGGATAAGGGAGGATCTGGACAGGCTAGAAAATTGATCAGAGATCTGGCAGCTGAGCTTCAATGCAAAAAAATGCAAAGTAATACAGATCAGTGAAAAGAATCTCAGGGTGCAGAATGTAATGGGGGTACCAGAATACACAGTGGAGGAAAAGAACCTTGGGGTCATAATGTCAGACACCCTAAAATCCACAGCACACTGTAACAAAGCTGTGGAGAAGATGAATAAGATGTTGAGATGCACAGGAACAGGGATCAGCAGCAGAAGCCAGGAGGTGATCCCCCCCCCCCACACACACACACACACACACACACACACTCTGTACAGGTCGTTGGTAAGACCTCATCTGGTGTACTGCGCTAGGTGCTAGAACACACACCTCAGGAAATACTGTGATAAGGTAAAAGCAGTACAGTGCAGGGTAACCAAGTCTTAGTCTGGGGGGAGGCAGACACTACGGGGCAGGACGGCTGTTAGGGCCAGAGCAGGGTAGTCAGGTAGGACGGGCAGACTACATGGGCTGGTTGGCCTTTATCCACCATCAGTTTCTGTGTATTTAAAAGACAGGCTGTACAAAACAGCATCATCTAGTAGTGAAAGTGTGACTTACGGTCACATCAGTACAGAGTAATTGTAACAGTAAAGTTTAAGGAGCTCTGTAATCTCACAGCTGGGGGGAACTTGCCATTAGCGGAATGGTTAGAGCTGCTGCTGTCTTTGGGATTCATGATCCCTAGTTTATTGCCCATCAAAGGCTGTAGGTGCATCTCCCCGAGCAGAGAGAACCGACATAGCAGTACAGATGGAGTCTGCCCTCAAAAATATGTGCCTTGTGACTGCAGCTGGGTTGCTGCAAGGCTATGAGCCAGGCAGTTGTAGTAATGCCCTGCTGTAATCCGATTGGAGAGGCTCAGGTGTCCCACATATGCGTGCCCCCTTCCCCCCACTCCTTAACTCCTGCCTTATCTTTAGGACTCCTGTCAGCCAGTGGTTCCTACCTTCTGTGGCCCAATGACCTGACTTCCTGACAGTTCAGTAAAGCCCCCATTTGATCCCATGTACTAGGAAAGTCCTGGTATCCAGTAGTATGCTTTTCCTAGCAGCACTGTTTTGTGGTGACTGTTCTTCTCTGGTGTACTCCTGAAGTTCATACTTTTACTGTTCAATAGTGTCTAGTCGCAGCACTATGCTCCCTGTTACCATGGGGGGGGCGGGGGGTGTCACAGGAGACTGCATCCAGACTTGTGAGGGTCACTATGTCTTTGCCAATGGCCCTGTGGACAATTTGTATGGTGGCCCCATCCCCTTTACTGCTTGGTTACAATGTCATTTGCAACTGCCCAGGAAGGGATTACAACATTTGTTGAGCATAATTTGACAGGGTCCCACGCTGGCCCAGTGGTGCTGAGGTGCTGTTCCAGTGCCTTACCTCATGCCACGTTGGTGACCAGAGTTTGGAAACATACTCTGAGTGCCAGAAGTCAGTTTGGGGGAGAGGGCTGAGAGATAATCAGGCAGCTGCTAGGCAGCTCCCAGCTCCTGGATTGGGGTGGCATGTTTTCTGGCTTTCGGATCATACCCAGTGGAGGCTGGGTGCCAGAGCAGAGGCCGGGGGGGGGGGAGCTGATGTAATGTCAGGTGGGTGGATGGGGCTGGTCCTGGGAGTACCTGTGCACCTCCACCTGCATGTGCCAGTCATGTCACCACAGTTCCAGGTTAAGGAGAGAAATGCAGAAAAATGCTCCAGGCAGATCCCCACTGGTGCAACAGCAAGGGAAGCAGCAGGCGGGGCTAGAAGCTACCATGTCAAAGGCCAAACACAGAGTAGGTGGTAGCAGAGGCAAACAGCTATATGAAAAAAGTAAATAGATACACTTGACAGGGTTGCAAGGTCACTGGTGGTGCTAATGGGTTGCACAGACCACACAGCGCCACTGTTAGTGACACTGAATGCAGCCTCTAGAATATTACTAGCAGCTGTAATGCCTTAGCACGTTCTCATGTCAGTCAGAGTGACGAAATGGCAGGCTGTGAAGAAATATACAATCTGCTGACTGAGAAAAAGTGGGTTTCAATCATTTTTCTTCAGTCATCCACAGTTCTGCATTTTTCTGGCAGTTTCATTTCATTACAGCCATAAGATCTTTTGTTTTTTTAGCAAGGATTTTGGACTAATATAATACCCTTAAGTCAGGGAACATTTCACTTGGTATCACCATCATGAGAAATGAGTCAGCTAGCTGCAGCTGTGAGCACCGGTAATTCTGATTAAATGCTGCAGAGAGCATGTTACCAATTTGGGCAAGAAATTCCAGTTTTTTTGGGTTTTTTTGTTTATGGAAGGGGAGAAAATGGAAAAATAGCTCCTCGGCAGGATGATTGCTGGTCGCCGCAGGACCCGCTCCCGCGATTGGCAGTAACCCCCGCACCGGATCCATCCTGGCGGGTTGAGGGATCCCTGCCACCCCACCATGTGGGGCAAGCCATGGAGGAAGCGAAGAGATATGCTGCAAGTGGAAGATGGGGCTGGGCGACCTGGCAGGAGGGAGCACCGTAGGGGAAGGGGAGAAAATAGATTAACTGAAAGAAATCTGGAAAAGTCCATGGGCCAGACACCGATTTACATGGAGGACCAGAACAATACACAATATACGGTATAGCCTTTATAAATATACATTATCAAAACAAAGTAACCAGTGAATCATTTACAATGACTGCTAGAAGAGATTTTTTTTTGTTTGTTTTTTATAACTGGTCTTGATTTCAGTTTGTGCAGAAAGCCACAATTTTACATCCAGTTTGGGCAGCAAACAATAATGTTGGATTCAGTTTGGGTACAAAACCCCGTTTCCCATATACCTGCAGTAGCAATCCATGATTTGGCATTATGTTTGGCAGAGTACTTAAATTTTGCATCTGATTTGCCAAGCAAAGCTAAATTTTACAGCTAACTGAGACAGAATACCCTTTTCATTATCCATTTGAACAGCGGATAAAGACTGTGCATCCAGGTTGGGAAGTAGCTGCTCATCCTGCATCCATTTTGGGCAGCAAACTCAGAGTTTGCATCGCTTGGGCAGAAAAACCCAGTTTTGCTTCCAACTCCAGTATTAATTGTGAACAGCCAAACTTTGCATTCAGTTTGATCATACCCCGATTTTCCATTCCAACTGGGTGGTTCTCAATTCAGTTTGGGTACAAACTGCATTTTCCTGTTTAGTATGGGCAGCAGACTGCAATTTTCCATTCATTTTTGGCAGCAGAGATTGATTTTGCATTATTTTTACCAGTAAATCCCAAAATGGCATTCAGTGTACAGAAAATCCTGATTTTGCATTTGGTTTGGCCCACTGACCATGGTATGGTATTCAGTTTAGCCAGCTAATCTCTATTTAACACTCAGTTAGGCCAGGAAATCCTGAATTGGCAGCTTGGCTAGTAAAATCCAATTCGGTCTTCAGACTGGTCAGCAAATTCTAATTCTGCATTCGGTTTGAGCTGCAAACTCTGATTTTAAGGCCAGTTAGGGCAACTAACCTTGATTTTGCATTCAGTTTTGGAAGCAAAACTTGGCAAATTCCTATTTTGCATCCATGGTGGACTCCAATTTTGCAACTAGTTTTAGCAGAAAACTCTGATCTTATGACTAGTTTCAACAGCAAACCCAGATTATGTGATTAGTATTAGCAACAAACTACCATTTTACACCCAGTTTCAGCACACAACTATGACTTTGTGACCAGTTTCAGCAGCAGACTAAGATTTTGCAACCAATCTTTATTAAATTCCTTTCCAACTGTTCCTACCACTTACACCTCACTCGATGCGGAAAGCCACAGAAATTACTGCTACAGCACAAGTGGCATGGAATACCCAGCCATAGACCTCTTCAGGCAGAGGCTTGGGGAAGCACCACAGCACGTCATACCCTTATTATTACACTCAGGTGGCCCCCAGAATCTATGGATGTCCTGGTAGCCTTTGGATGTCAGAAGGAGATATAGTCCTAAATGTATAATGGTATCACACCGATAACTAACTGTAATTAATCTAAGATGTTAATAGAGAATTCTCCAAGGGTGCAATACAAAACAGCTGTTAAGTACTAATGTTGACCTATCGACAATGTTTTGTTTTTTTAACTCAATAAAGATGATATTTATAAAAAAAAAAAAAAAAGCTTTCTTCATGTATATTGGTGGAGTCTCAAAATTACTAGAATTCATACACCAGTCTAAATACAGACCAATTTCCTCTTTGATCCTATTCCAACAACTCTGTGAATTGAACAGATGGCTCAGTGCCTGTATTTGTTTTGAACCCACGCCTTAGTTCTAGACGAGATATGCCCCTATGCTTCAGAACCTGTGGCTGTTAACCCACTGCTGATAACAGTTTTACCAGTATAGCCTGTGGTTTGTCATCCTAGAGTTCAGTGGTTATTTTGTCCAAGGTTAGGACAGTTTGTCAGCAGAAAAGGTTCAGAAATGCATAGTGGCTTTGATTACTGGATTATTATCTCCTATTGCAATGACAGTAGCACTCTGGTCACAGGCCAGCTTACAATAGGAAGGGAGGCAGTATAGCCTAGAGGTTGGACCACAAAGCTGTAAACCTGGAGACCCAGCAAACTAGAGTTTAAATCCCACAACTGCCACTTGTATACTGTACGACTGAGCAAGACACAACTTCCCTGTGATCCCAGATCTCATCTGGAAATAGACTGCATCTCAGTGTGCCCTTCCTGTCAAATAATTCTACATTACACTGAAATTGCAATTGTTCCTGTGACAAATGTTTTTGGCTGTGAACTACAGCAAAACTACCAATGCACTGTTACTAAACATTCCTACTGCACATATCATCAGTCATAGACTCTTCTTGGTCATCCAAAGGTGACTGCTGGGTTTGAGGATATTGCACTTCAGAGGTTGATGTTGCATCTATCAATGGAATCTTTCGAGATGAAGACTGGAGGTTTGTATGATCTTTACATTACTGATGAGAACATCTACACCAAAGGGGGATCTGTCCTTGGCCCATGACAATTTCTTACCTATTTGGGTGACATCACATATCATGTAATGATCCACTACTACTTTGTTACCACCACCCAAGTTTGTTAGTCTAAAGACAAAGGTATATGTTTTTTTTTAGACCTAAAACATTGTTCTAAACTTGAACAACAACTAACCACCTTTGCCTATACAATGCCAAAAAAGGAACTGCAAGGGTGGACTTTCCACTGGTCACAAAGCACGTTTATTCCATACCTTTTTAATATTCACGTCTACCTTGATTATTCCTAAATCTGTTACTCGTATAGCACTCAGAAAACCCAGCTGAACTCCTAACCAGTCATTTGATCATCGGGTAGGTCCTGTATTTGTTGTTATAATGATTTGAAGACAGATATGTGTTGCTGGAGGACCTACCTAAGACCATCATTTGCCCTACTGTAGCTCACCACCGCAGGTTGAAGAGTACCCTGAGCATACATTCTTTCTTAATTTCTTGCTACGCTGAGTTGGCTGCTAGTCTGGTAAAAGAAAAGATGGCACTTCTTGTCTAAGACCAAATTGCAAGTAAAACTTGGTAATTTACCAGTCAGAATCATTCCCTCTAAGGACATGCATATAGTTCACTTATCCACATGATGGCAATCTTATTAGAAGTACTGATTCATCAGAATGTCTTTAAGCCAAGCTCTTCCCACCGCATGGGTGGTATATCCTCTGGCTCCGCTCCATGATGTCAGATCTTCCTTTCTGCTGGCATAGTTCAGTCTCCTCCTTTGCAGCTTTGTGCGCCATAGGGACCTAAAGTGCACCACTGGTGAACTTAGTTGCTTTTTCTCCAACAAATCAATATTTCACTATATTCCTTGGTTCTCCTCCAGCCTTGGTGATGGAAAATGGAACACGAAGAAGTTAAGCCAGGTCCCGGTTTCAAGCAATGCATCATGTCCTGACAGAAGATGTTACGGATGGATCAACATGTTTTGTGCCGCTACTGCCTGAGGATGGCACATGATGTTGCGGGTTGTAACCTATGCCAGAAGATGCTCCCTTCCTCCCTGGAGGATCGCAAGAAACGTCTTCACCTCAGCTAGCCGATCGAGATCCTAAATTGCAGCCTATCGGCTGCAAGACTGCCTCCACTGTGGTGGGGTCTGCAGCTTAACTCGTGGACATGGAAGAAGCAGCAGTAAGGGCCATGGTGAGCACCTCTTCAGCCTCGGCGCTGCTCCCGGATGGGGCCAGTGTCAGAGTGTCCGTCACTGGTGAGTTCCAGGAAATGTGTTCGGCCCTCCAGACCTTCATGGAGAGCCCTGCCTGCCATGGTATGAAGCATAAAAAGCACCATGAGAGATCACACTCTTCCCACATCCTCACTCCGTTTCAGTCGAGCCAAAAATGGGTCAAGGCCCAGGTCGCTAACTCCACGGTGACTCCATTGATCTTGTTGACCTAGACACTGCCAGACCAGGTGGTCAAGATCTTCTTTGACTTGTTCAATCAGTTGTTGGAGGAGGCCCATGAGAAGTCGATATCCAAGACCCCGATATTTCCGATCTTCTCACAGAAAACGTGGATCAGTCAGTGTTCCTGGCTGCTGCCACTTGGGAATAGCCTCTACTGAAGGTAATTCCACTGAAGCCAGTGCACATTATCTATACTGCACCTCTCAGCTTCTCCTCCATGTCAGCCCCTAGACTAACAGTCAAGGTGCTCTTCATGCTCTTGGTCCTGTTTGAATGGGAGACATCGCTATCACCATTCCTCTTCCTCATCTTTGGATGAGGAGAGGCTCCACTGGTGCACACAGCAGTGCAACGAGGAACTCCTCTGGCAGTAATGGGCCTTGGTGGAAAGGGGAGGGCTCTATCCCAACCCCTGTGGTAGACTGGCAGGTGCCATTCAAGCCCACAGTGGTTCTCCCGAGGCAGTTGTCACTGCCACATGTCTCTCCACCCTTGCTGGTGGAACCGCCTCCACCATAGCCTTTGCGCAGAGCCCCAACCAAGGACTCCTGTGCTGTAACCAGCTTGCCAGACCGGCTCTCGATGGAAATCACCCAGTTGGAAGACTCCAGGGTGTTTCATGGTTGCAAACAGTCGAGGGCCATTTTTGATGAGTCTTCTGATGACTCAGATGGTACCTCCATGCAGTCATCAACAACACATGCCTTTGACAGCAAATCAGTTGAGGAGTTGGCCACCAACCATGGAGTGCTGTCAAGCTGGGGCTCTACTCCAGATTATGTCCAAATCCCTGAATGTCCCTGTAGAGCCTGTTCAGAACAGGGCCCAGTAACCCATCACAGACATCCTGGATAGGGGCAAATCCCTGGGGGTTGCATTTCCTAAAGCTGAGGCCATTTTGGGACTGCTCTGGAGCTCTGGAAGCATCCAGCATCCTGCTGGCACCTTCAGCCCTTATGGTCTGCAAGTATATGCTCCTTACTGACTCTGTCCAGGTTCTCGGACCATCCCTCAGCCAAGGGTCTGGCCTTGGACTCGGTCTTTTGGACACCATGAAACAGTAGGGACATGGTCAAGCCCCCCCAAAAAGGAGTCAAAGAAACTTGACCATGCGACCAAGTAGGTCTATGTTGCATTCTCTCTCAGACTCAGTCAGGTGAGCTACACCTTGATGATGGCCCAGTTTGGTAATTCCCTCCTGGGAGTACTGAATAATGTCCCCCCTCACCTCCCTGCTTATAAGCAGTTGCCCATGAAGGTGCTCAGAGACCAGGGTCAGGCACTGGGTAACAGTAGCAGCAGATGGTCTTGGACATGGGCAACTCCTGTGCCCATGCCATGGCAGTAGCCATTGCAATGCATTGCTGAGCCTGGCTGAGGCTCTCCACCTTTACAGTGGCACTCACATGCTAGCCGATGTCCTTTTCTTGGGCACCAACCTCTTTGGCCCAAGAGTGTATGGTCATGTCACTTGGCCTGAGAAATTCCAGCACCACCTTGGACTCTGTGACTTCATCCCAGAAGGACCCAAAGGTCCAGAAGCTAAAAAAGAAGGGCTTTCAGTTATGGTCCTTTCAGCCACAGCAGCATCGGCAGCAGCAGGCCTAACAGAGGCAATACCAAGCCTGGCATCCCAAGACCAAGTTCTCTGATTGGGGGCCAAAAAGAGGCGGGGGTAGGGGGAAGTGGTGCTTCTCCAGCCCCAGTGGCCGGTGCCCTCTCCAAAGCTACCCACTGATGGGTTGGGGGGGGTCTACCTCCCCCCCTTTACAGTCCCTGATCCAGGTCCCTATGGGGGGTTGGCTTCACCACTTCTGGTCACACTGGTCTGTCATTACTATGAACAAGTGAGTTTTTAAGGGGGTAGACAAAGGACTGCCTCTTCAACCTTGCCAATCCCACACTCTAAGGGAATACTCGGTGTTGCAGGACGTGTCTGCCCTCAGGAAGGACACTGCTCAGCTACTTGCAAAAGAAACTATAGTCCATGTTCCAGATGCCCTAGCAAGTCAGGGTTACGTTTCCTGGTACTTCCTGGTTCTGAAACTGATGAGGGGGCTGGCACCCCCATTGGATCTGCACTATCTCAACCAGTTCATGCAGAAGCCCAAGTTTCAGATGGCCAGTCTGAATCAGATTATACCACACCTGGAGCAGAGCATGTAGTTCTGCTCCCTGGACCTCCAGGACACCTTCTTCCACATCCCAGTCTGTCCATCCCACTGGCGGTACCTCCACTTCCACGTAGAAAGGGTTCTCTATCAATTTCAGGTCATTCCCTTTGGTCTCTCACCTGTACCCAGGGTCTTCACCATGTGCGTGGCAGCCTTTCTGCAGCACAAGGGCTTCAGGGTTTACCCTTACCTGGATGACAGGCCAATAGCTGGGCTGTCCAGGGATCTGGCCCTCCAGATCTGCAGAGATTTGGGCTTCTTGGTCAACTATGCCAGGTCAGAACTGATCCACTCACAAGTGATTCACTTCATTGGGACACAGCTAGACTCCCTATGGGCCAAGGCCCACCTCCCTGCAGAGCAGGCATTAGACCCTACCTCCTTTGCCCAATCATTTCATGTTGGCCGCTCATACCTGCCCGGGACTTTCTGCGGCTGCTGGGGTTCATGGTGTTCTGCACCAGCATGGTCCAGTGGGTCCACTGGCAGATGCAGCACCTGCAGTGGGAGTTGGTCCGTCAGTGACCCTAGTGCCTTGGACACTTGGACCAGCTGAACACAGTGACCCAGCCGATGTGGGATGCCATCCAGTGGTGGCTGATCCCAGAATATCTGGAGGAAGAAGTCCCATTTGTCTGCCCAGAACCAACCATCTCTCTCATGATGGACACATCCCTGATGGTCTGGTTCTGGGTCCTCCAGGGAGTCCCTTCACCACATCAGCCTGCTGGAGCTCCAAGCAGTGCTGCTAGCTCTGATGGAATTCGCTCCTCTAGTTAGGGATCTGGTTGTGCAATTCCAGACGGAAAACACCACAACTATGTTCTACCTGAACAGTCAGGTTGGCACACACTCTCTTCTCCCTTATGTCGGGATGCCCCCCCACACCTGGACCCTCATGCATAGCCTGGGTGCAGATCTCCCGGTGATCCATGTCACTGGAGCAGGCAGTCAGCTGGCAGACACTTTCAGCTGGGTAGGGAAGATGTTGCACGAGTGGTCCCTGCATCAGGAGGTGGTGAATCACCTGCACTCCTTGTGGTGTACACATCTGGGGGACCTTTTTGCCTCCTGGGAGAATGCAAAACTGAGGCTGTTTTGTGCCTGCCCCCGCCAGTCCAGGACACTGATGGGGAATGCTTTCCTGAGGCCCTACACACCAGGCCTCAAGTACTCCTTTCATCCTTTGCCCAACAAGGTGGTGGTCAAGGCCCAGATTGACAAGGCATGGATGATCCTGATAGCTCCAGACTGGCCACAGCAGTTCTGGTACCCAGATCTCCTCAACCTGAGCAGCAGGCCTCCATGATGGTTGTCTGTTTGCCTGGATCTGCTGATCAAACAACAGGGGAAGGTCCTGCACCGGGACCTTCAGTCCCTACACCTCACAGCCTCGTTCCTGAGTGGCTAGAGTTCCGGTCTTTGGAGAATGTGCCCTACGTTGTGGAGGCCTCTCAGAAAGCGTCAACTCACCAGTGCTATACCTTTAAATTGAAAAGGTTTTCCATTTGGTGTCAAGGCAAGGAGCTTGATCCGTTTGTCTACCCTGTGGGTAGTATCCTTGAGTACCTATGCTTCCTGTCCCAGATAGGGCTGTAAGCGATGACCCTAAAGGTGCACCTGGTAGTGATCTCTGCATACCGCAGGTGGGGTGGTATGTTGATGGTGGCCCAGGAGAAGGTGGTTGAGTGTTTTTTTTTTTATAGGCCTGGACCACTTGTCCGCTCTGGTTTGTGAACCACCTTTACCTTGGGACTTACTGCTGGTACTGGCTATAATTATGGGCAAGTCTTTTCAGCCTGTGTAGAAGTGTGAGATGTCACACCTGTCATGGAAGATGGCCTTCTTGGTGGCTATCATGTCAGCCAGAAGGATTAGTAAGCTTCAGGTACTTGCAGTGGAGTCTCCATATCTGGTCTCCTACAGGGACAAGGTAGTCCTTTGCCCCTACTCAAAGTTCCTTCCAAAGCTTGAATAGGAGTTCCACCTTAACCAGGTGATGAACCTTCTGGTATATTTTACAAACCCATCTTTGAAGGCCAACCACAGTCTGCATACTCTGGACCTGTGGCAGGCACTCTCCTACTATGTAGAGTGCATGGCTGGTGTTTGGGGTGATGCTTACCAGCTGTTTGTCACATACCCGGAAGCTGCACCTGGCAGACTGGCAGCACCTGGAGTCTCATCAGGATGCTGCATTTGAGACCTTGGTTCTCCAAGCTGTTTACTATGTAGGGGTACACACCTTGCCCCCTCCTCCCAGAGAACTGCTAGAAGTCTGCCATCGTGTGGATAACTGAACCATCGCCATATCCCTAGAAAAATATGTTATTCACCTGCAAACGTAGTTCTAGGAGTGGTATATGGTTCATATCCACACCATTCACCTGACCACACCATTCACCTGACCTCCCCAGGCAAGTGGCACATGGATCCCTGCTTCCAGCATGCAAGATCTGATGTCACGTGATGGAAACGGAGGATATACCACCTGGGTGGTGGGAGGAACTTAGCTTAAAGACATTCCGATGAATCAGCACTTCTAGTGGAACTGCTGTCATGTGGATGTGAACTATACACCACTCATAGAATTATGGTTACAGGTGAGTAACCCATTTATTCTCTGCACTGCTGTACCCAAGCCCTGTGCTCCAGTTGCGAATACTGCTTAAATCTAGGCTACATTAGTCTAACCATTATGGAAGCCAGGTATTTATCAGTGTGACTCCAAAACCCTGGTGTGATCCACCCCTTCTCAAGATCAGGTTATGTGCCTTTCACTCTGCTTTAAAAGCTTATTTAAAAGCTCATCTTTTAAATCTTAATTTCAATGCTGCTTGATTTACAATACTTAAAAACGTTTTCCCTATTGAAACACCACCTGAATGTTCAGGTCTAGTCCTGCCTTATTCTTGAATCTGAAAACAACAGGTAACTGCAGACCAGATTAGAGGTTACCTTTACCAGTTACGTACTGGTACACTAACTATGTCTAACTTACCAGCTGTAGGTATAGACCACTGCAAGTCTATCTTAGGAAGTTCGAGAAGTTCATTATCTGCCATTGCAAGAGCAGCTGAAAAGATCCGAATATGCGGGTAGGAGGAGGCCTTGGCAAGTTCTTCACTTGCATTGATTACCTGATTAAAAAACAAAATCTATCATCAGTACGGCCTCCAATACAGAGTAGCTCACATTTACTGATCTCTTTATTCAATATACCCAAGAATACCATCGGAGTGAAGTATAACACTGGTGAATGAAAGTGTTATTTTGTTATATGCGGTGGTAATAACCTGTTATTTCCACAGTAAATTATTTCCACTGTAGCCCTGGCATAGCTCCACTACAGCCATTTCACAGTGGCTTTCTACAGCTAATCAGTGCCAATAAAATACAATTTGCCATAACCTAGCTACTGCGGGACAAAACATACTGCTTTCCCAACCCACTAGTAGGGCTAAGATTTCAACATAATTCTGATTAATATAGTGAACAGTCAGCATCTGCAATGCTCAGGGGAAGGCAAAATAACAACTTGCATTTTTAACACAACGAGCAATGAAAAGACTATCAACATAACCCACTTGCCCATGGTATACACAGGACATCCCATAAGTTTATCACAAATAAGCTTTTTATTCACTCTTTCATTATGCCAACAGTGCAGTCTGGCATGTGTGGCTTCACCACCCATTGCCACTCAGCATTGTTGGCAACATTCCAGCGTGAATAAAAAGCTTATTTGTGATCAACCTATGGAATATCCTCTATTTATACTATGGGAGGGATGAATAACATGAAGGAATAGAAGTGGATCTTCCAGGAATCAGTCTTCAGCATTGATTCCCACTAGTGGGTCTGAACTGGAGCCACTAGGACCTTGTGAGAACCAGAATTTTTCAAAAGAGCTCGCGCTGAGGTAAGTTGCATGCATGTGCAGCTCCGCGAGACTGAGCTCAGACACTGGCTTAACTTGGCACCAGCCCTCAAGTGCCTCAGTTCCTTTTTTCCCCCCACGCTGTTGAGTGCATATCACTGATGACCTTGCTCGCCAGCCAGGAGCCAGAACTTCATGCCTCTATGACAACAGCATTCAGTTCTTCTCAGTTTTAGAATTTAAAGCTAGAGTTTGTTATTTTTGTGTCAGTTTATTGTATTTCAACAAAAATATTTGTCTGTCAATTTCTCTTAGCCCTACCAAGTGTCAATGGTCAAAGGCCAAGGAGGTCAGTATGGAGCCTACTCAAGCAAGCTGTTCCAGCACCAGAGCCGTGTCTGGTCTATTTTCCTCATTGGGGAAGGGTTCTAACCATGGGCGGTCCCTTGCCGGGGAAGAAGGACAATCCTCCATGAAGCACAAAAAGAAGTGGGCCAGTTCCCAATCCTGATCAGCTTTTCGGCATTGCTCAGCATTGAGTTTCTCCTCTTCCCACCAGAAACGTAAGAAGCAGCACTTGAGGTCACCCTCTGTGAGGTTTGCCTTGAGAGCTCCAGTCTCTCAAGAGCCGGGGAACCTCTCCATAACCTTTGGTGTCACCAAGGGTCTCCAATTCCAGGAGGTCATTGCTTTGGGCCCAGAGTCCTTCTCTGTCTGTAAGTTGGGACGGCATTGGGCAGTTCCACCATTGAGCAGTTCATTTGGAGCAATGAGTGCAGCATTTGGCCCTTGTGCCTCTGCCACCAGAACCAGTCCCTGGTCCCTTAGGCCAGTGGAACTGGAGCCGCAGGTATGGCCCTCAAGCTGGGTAGAGCATTTGCCTCCAGCAACAACATTTGGAACCCTGTCTGATGCAGTCTGGAGTAGGCCTGTTATATCCATCTGTAAGCAGGCTGAGAAGAAATAAACTGCCCCAATGACAGGCCAGTGTATGTTTCCCAACCCATAGCTGATGCCACTGTTAGCCTCGCTCAGAATGGCAAGGCTGTTCTCCCCCAAGAGGACACTGTGCACCCTGTTAACAAGGAGTCACGCAAGATTGACGCTATGGGCAAATGTGCTTATGCTTCAGCTACCTTGGGTATGAGGCCTGCCAGCTACCAAGGGCATTTTTCTAAGTATGGGTATACCCTTTGGAGCAAGCGCAAGTCCCTAGCAGAGCCCCTGTCTGATTTGAGCTAAACAAGATATTCTGCTGACTGTCAAACAAGGTACTGAGTCCAACAGTCACTAGCTCAAAGCTTCTATAGATGCCCTTGATGCTGCCTCCCACTCTGTTGCTGCAGGCATTTGCATTAGGCAGCATTCCTGGCTGCAAATGTCTGTTTTTTCCCCTAGATGTTCAATGGTTATCAGTGTTCCCGTTGATGGAATTTACCTGTTTTAGCAACAGGCAGAGAAGTCTCTTAAGGCATCTCAGGAAACTAGAACGACTCTTAAGACTTCCAGACCAGCCCCTGCTAATTCTCAAAAGGACAAAGGACACAGTTTCATTCTGAACAAGCAGTCCTTTCTTGAAAGAGGCAGGAAAGTCCCAAACAAATGCCAGTCTCCACAGCTTCAGAAAAAAGACACAGCCAAAGGTACAGATGCTGAAAGAACCTAGTGCCACTGTCTGAAGCTCCAGCCCAGGTCACGCCTCAGCTGCCCAAGGCATACCTTGCTTCCCCGGGGCTTGACCCAGTTTTACTGTCAGTGGGAATTCATTACAATGGACAAATGGGTCCTCAGGATCATCCAGGAGGGCCACTCCTTGGATTTTACAGAAATTTCTCCGGACTATCCACCCAGGAGGCAGATCCTCTTATCAGCTCATCTTTCAGAGCTTCTGGCACAGAAGACTGTCAGCCTTCTGAGCAATGGGCCAGTGAAAAGGATGCCAGAGTAAGAGTAAAACACAGGCTTCCACTCCCACTCCCACTACTTAGCAGTACCAAAGAAATCATAGGGCATGCTCCCCATTCTCGATCTCATAAATCTGAACACATTCATGGAGTGAGAAAAATTCGCAATGATTTCCCTGGACTCTCTTCTTCCCTTCCTGAAGCCTTAGGATTGGTTAGTATCCCTGGATATACAGGATGCATACCAGCACATATGGTTACAACACCCACCCCCCAGCCACCACAGATACCCCCGCCTCATCATACTGCGGCATCATTACCAGTTCAAAGTCCTGTCTTTTGGGCTTTCCTTGGCACCTTGAGTCTTTACAAACTGCTTTGCAGTACTCACAGCACACCTGAGAAAGCTAAGACTCCAAGTCTATCCCTACGCTGGAAGACTGACTGATTGCCAGTCCCTCCAGGCAGGAACCACTGCCTCTCAGTTCCTGACCTTGATGAGGGTTCTGCTGAATCTCAAGAAGCTTCAGCTCCAACCCTCACAGCAACTGCTGTTTATAGGAGCTCTACTGGAAATGACCAAGGCCCAGGTCTTCCTTTCAGAGAACAGACTACAGGCAATTCTACAGGTGGCATGCTACATCATGGAGCACAAGACTATGCATGCCCAATCCATGTAGCACATGCCAGGTCTTATAGCCTCCTCAGTGTTTACAGTGCCCACTGGCACAACTGCACATGAGAACAACTCGGTGGATGCACAGTGGTCAAAAGCATCACACCCTCAGACCTACGCCATTCTTGTGACCAAGCGCCTGGTTTGGTTACTCACATGATGGTCAGCATAGGACAGTCTCCTCCAAGGCTTTCTTGTTCTCCTAACCAGAGCCTCAGGTGACTCTCACCTCGAATGCCACCCTGTTGAGGTGGGGGGCCCACTGTCAGGGCCTCCAAACACAAGGTATCTCGGACCCATCAAAGACTCATCACCACATCAATGTGTTGGAGTTGCAAGCTGGTCTATATGGGTTGAGAGGCTTAGAGGAACTAATCAGCCACAAAACAGTCCTCCTCCAGACAGACAACAAGGAAGAGCACACTCCTACCTCTTTGCAAGGAGGCAATGAGAGTGCGGGAATGGTACCTGCAGCAGGGGATCCTGTTCCAAGCAGTTTGTCTGATGCAGCCCAGAACACTATAGCAGACAAGCTCAGTTGAACAGAGACCAATCCTCACATAGACACATAGAATTTGTCAGCAGAAATGGTCCACTGACTTGGCCCACCCAGACTGCCCATATTCTCTATCTACAGTATTACCACAGACCATACTTGATCTCTGGCTCTTTTACTCTGTCATTCCTTCCCCCTAAGAATTCTCTTAGAACTATCCCAAGCTTCTTTGAACTCTTCCGCTGTTTTCGCCCCAACTACTTTGACTGGTAAGCTGTTCCAGAAATCCATCACCCTTTCTGTGTAGAAGTACTTTCTCACATCTCTCTTGAATTTACCCCCTCCAGCTTCATATCATGTCCCCTTGTTTTTGAGCACATTTTGTTCTAAAAAATACTCCACTCTGGTACCTTATTTACCCCATATAGGTACTTGTAGATCTCTATCATATCCCCCTCTCCCTCCTCACTTCCAGGGTATACGTACCGAGTTCTCTCAGTCTTTCCTCATAGGGCATGTGATGGAGATCCCTCACCACTTCAGTTTGCCCTCCCTGAGACTGCCTCAACTCTGTCTATGTCCTTTCAGATACGTGGTCTCCAGGACTGTGCACAGTATTCCAGATGAGCTCTCACAAGCAACCTATACAGAGGCAACACCACCTCTCTCCTTCTGCTGGTGATCCCTCTCCCTATGCAACTCAGCATCCTACTTGCCTTCCAAACTGCCTTGTCACACTACCTGGCTACCTTCAGTTTATTCGATATGATTACATCTTAAACGCTGTCTTGACTGGTTGTTGTCAATAATACTCCCCCCATTTCATATTCTGCACCTAGGTTGCTGTACCCAAAGTGCATTATTTTGCACCTTTTCACGTTGAAACCCAGTTACCATACCCTGGACCACTCCTAAAGTTCTCAGGTCTGTATTCATGCTTTCCATCCCCCACCCCAAGTGTCCACTCTATTGCAGATTTTGGTATCATCTGCAGACCCTCTCCTCAAGCTCCACTGCAATGTCACTTAAAAAAAAAAAATATAACAAAATAAAAAAATAAAAAAACAGAGGACCAGTCCCAGTACTGATCCCTGAGGCACCCCGCTGGGCACCCTTCCCTCCTCAAAGTGAACTCCGTTTACCACCACTCTCTGTGTCCTATCCCCTAAATAATTTCTTACCCCAGTTCACCCCTTTGGGCCCACTCCCAAGTTCCCCAGCTTGTTTAATAGTCTTCTATATATAACACTGTCAAATGCCTTACTGAGATCCAGGTGTACCACATTCATCACACCACCATGATCCAATACCTTAGTCACTCATGAGTGGTCACTAGCGTTACGACATTGTGAGATTGCTATTCAATGAGTGGGGTACCACCGATATGGACATTTTGGTGTCCCCACTCAATGCCAAACTGCCTCAATTCTGCTCCAGAAATCAAGGACATGGCATTTGCTGTCAGGATACATTCAGATTGCTTTGGCAAAAATCACTTGCTGTACGCCTTACCACCAATTCCTCTACTGCAGAGGGCATTGCTGAAATTGGAGGCACACAGGAGCAAGATGATTCTGGTGGCCCCTTGCTGGCCTTGACAGATAATGGTTTCCTTTGTTGAGCAGCCTGTTTAGTCAGCAAAACAAGGATTCTTCCACTCAGGATGGACTTGCTGATTCAAGGTCACCTGGTCCATCTCAGTCTGCACTCCTTTCATCTTAAGATCCAGCTCCTGAACAGACAGAAGTGAACAGGTACAAGGCATCTCAGAGGGACTCTGAAATACTTTTTGCTGCTTATAAGCCTTCCACTAGGAAAACTTATACAGCCAAATGGAAAGTCAAACTTAGGTTCAGGCAATATTCTAGCTATTTAACCTGTCAGTGCTCCAGTCCATTTGGCTTCAACAAATGACAGAAGCAGGACCCACTGAAAATGAGATCTTGCATCTCAGCTGGGTGTTCCAGGATAACTAAAGCTGCAAAATAAATGAATGTAGACACAAGTACTGTATATTCAATTAATTTTGGACAAGAAAAGACAGTATGTAGGAAAACTCAGGTTAGTGTTGATAAACCCAGTGAAACTCGAACCTAGTTTACCAAACTGGTACCAAAAGAATTATTATTACCTGTAAGACAGTCATCTCCATATTGCTTTGTCCACTACAAACCCAAACATCTCCAAACCACACATCCTTCAAAACAACAGTCTCCGTCTGTCCACTACTGGAGTTCTGCTGTGCAGTCACTTGGAAGGGGCCACCAGGACCTTCGGGGTCCAGAACAATTTTCCAGATTCCAGTTCCTTAAAGAGGAGAAAATGTACACTAATAAAAATAATTTAGGAAACTAAAAGAAACGCACACAATTTCAAATTCACTAGTTTAAATTAAATTAAATTAGACTGGGAGTTGCGCATTCAAGCAAACTCGACAGACTGTATGTCCTGTATCTGCTGGCATTTTCGTATGTTTGTACGCAATTTCATGACAGTGTAAAAAGAAATTTAAGGACTGATGTGCAATAAAAAACAAATAATTATGAACTGAGGATCATAAATAGAGGAATCTGATTGGCCAAGAGCTCTTTGAAACCATGATGGTATTGGGCTACATCATCACGGCTTCAAAAACGTTCCGGCACCACCAGCCTTTTGCTCGCTACTGTCTGAGAACTATTTTTTCCAAAATGTACTCCTACACCACTCAAAAGCTCATTCATAAAATGTTTTAAAGCAGTTTTTTTTGTTTTTTTATTATTTATAAAACTTCAAATTCGGTTCATAATAGCAATAGGTCACTCCAGGGTGTGGTATATCATGGGATATCGTCACTTCTCGGGTGGTTGGACGCACTCGGCCTGTGGCCTCGTGCCCAACCACCCAAGGCGTGACGATATCCCATGATATACTACACCCTGTCGTGCCTTATTGCTTAATTAGTAGCTGGATGTTAATGGCCAAATATTTAAACTGGGCCCATTCTCGTGGCTGTGTTTATTTCTGGAGTGACTCTGCTTTTATTCATTTCAGATTCAGATTAAATGCTTGTGTTCCAGCTCTGCATTGCTGTATACTGTGTTTACCTGAATTGACGTGGGACCTTTGAAAAGGAGTCTTTGACTCAAAAGCACTTTCCGAATCTTCAATAAATAAATAAATAAATAAATAACCTTTGAGCTAGGAGGCTTTTTTACAAAGGTTCCAAGTAAAGGTCACACACAGAACAAAATACATATGGTACAAACTGTAATACAATACAGAAAACAAGGAAGTGTCAAAGTGCAGTTGTGATTAAAACGCCATTACCAACACAGACACAGTAAAAGTGAACTTTGTAGTTACAGTTAAGTTGCTAAATGCAGTGCAAAGCAGCCAGAGAAGCTTTGTCAGTTGAGGGGGGAGGGATTAGGTGGCGGGTGGAGTGGGGTAAAGAATGAGGGGGTGGGGACTTAAGGGGTGGGTGAGAATGGGAGCCCTTAAGAAGGACAATCACAGTGGTTTGCTTGGGCAAGATGGAGTCTGCGGTCCCTTTTGAATGGGCCAATTTTACAATGCTCTAAGAGTGAGGTAGACTGTTAAGCCATAGGGGGCCCCAATACGTACGGGTTCACTGGGAAAAAGATGTACGCTTGAAGGGGATTTGGAGTACACCCTTAGCTGTTCTTAGCTTGTTATACTGGAAAAAGTCAGCAGTTGACTCTGGTGTCAGTCCTAAGAGGGCCTTTTTTCCAATCAAGCATGCTTGGTACTTGATCCTCAGTTGCAAATGAAGCCACCCAGATTTAAGGTAGAGGCTGCAGGTGTGTGTAAGGCACTTAGCCCCCAAGACCAGTCTACAGACTTTGTTCAGGAGTAATTTAACCCTTTTCAGTGCAGTTTCTGAGGCAGCACTGTAGATGACGAGCCTGTAGTCAATGGTAGACAGTGTTGAGCTCTGGCTAATCAGATTCAGGGCCTCAGTGGTCATCGCCTGCCTGTGTCTTTAGAGGATTCCAAGTTTGATATTGGCTGATCTAATTACATGGTCGATGTGTGAGGCAAAAGAGAGGGTGTCGTCAATGTGGACGCCTAAATATTTAGAAGGTGGTTACTTGTTTAATGGGTTCGCTCTTATGGTTCACAATGATTAGTGGGTCAGATTTTTTTCTTTATGTGAGGCGTAGTGAAATGCATTACTTTAGTTTTTTGTAATTTAGGAGAAGTCTACTATGAGACAACCAAGTCTATAGTTTACGGAAGCTTTCCTATAAAGCTGCTATTATTTCAGCAGGATGATTACCTGGAACAGAGATTACCGCGTGTCATCTGCATACAGCAGCATTTTACCTGGGCAGGTGTGAGGTATGGTGTTTATAAATAGGCTGAAGCGCAGGGGTCCTAAGATTGACCCTTGGGGAACCCCCAGAGTTACCTCCCTAGGTTGAGATGCTACCCTTCTTATCCTCACGCACTGTGTCCTGTGGGACAGGTAGCTGCTGAACCAGGTGGCAGTGTCATGAGACAGTCCTAGGGCCAGAAGGTTGTCTAGTAGGATTCTGTGGTTAACACTGTCAAATGCTTTAATAAGGTCTATGAAGATGGACCCCACAGACCTCCCGGAGTCTAAAGCATTGTACAGGTGTGAGGTGAAGTCAGCGAGTGCTGTGATGGTGCTGTGGTTTTGCCGAAACCCATGCTGCTGGGGGCAGAGAAGATTATATTTGTTTGGATATTTGATGAGTTGGTCTGCTACAATTCATTCCAGGGCCTTCGATACTGGAGACAATATAGATATAGTTCAGTAGTTTTCAAGGTGGGTTCTGTCCCCATTTTTGAAAACCAGGGCTGTCTTCCATTTATTCAGGAACACACCAGTTCTTAGTGATATATTAAATAGTTTTGCGAGGGGGAGAGCTAGTTCATTCAGGGAAAGGGCAACTAGCTACATGTCAATCTTGTCACTGCCCATTCTAGTTTTGCCTAGGACTCTACAGACATATTTAATTATTTGTGTCCTAGTGATCTGCTTAAAATAAAATGGTGGATGCCCAGAATTAAAGGGGGGTGGTCAGTGTCAGTGGATCTACTTGTAGGCTGGGTTTTTATGTAATTGGGAGGGAATACCAAGCTTAGGTCTGTGAATGCATTGTTGAATGCATTAACCAGGTCCTTAGGTTATTGTATGGGGCCTGAAGAGGTGACAATGAGGGTGGATGGAACCCTGGATTCCCAGCCTGTCAGTGACTCAGTAGGTAGCACACTCGCCTCTGAGGCCGGGAGATCAGAGTCAGTGTCAGTGGCTCAATAGGTAGCACACTCACCTCTGAGGCTGGGAGATCAGAGGGCTGTGGGTTCAGTTCCCACATCTGGCACTTGGATTAATATCCCAGTACTGCAGCACGAGAGGGATGCTGCACTTCTGAGGTGCCGTCTTTCGGATGAGACGTTAAACCAAGGTCCCATCTGCCTGGATTGGTGGTAGTTCAGGTGGATGTTAAAGATCCCATGGCACTTCTCAAAAAGAGTAGGGGAATTTTTTATTATAATAACATCAAAAAACAAATCATAATAACAGTGTTAAATCACACATAATACTGCAAAGTTTCACATAGTTACACCATAAGATACAATATAAAAGAAAACACAAAAAAAACATTAGTTAAAATAAAAGAAAAAACAAAGTAATAGGACATATATTTACTCCTATAAAATTACAGCAAGGTTTTTTTTAATTTTAAACCCACTAATCTCAACTCAAAGCATGTTCCATCACATTACTTGTATTTAATAAAATAAAACATACCCTTCCACCAATTCAGAATAGTTCTAGGTGATGCAAAGGTAACATCTGCTAGATAGACCCATTTTATAGCTATTTATCAAACAATTAACAACATCTAGAGGCATTAATTTCTGATACAGTACCCATTGGCATCTAGCTGCCAAAGGTAATATATTAAGGTACAATATAATATATTTAATGTTCCATTATCGTATTTAGATTGTAAATGTGAACAATTTCCTAATACCAAAATATTATAATCAATTGTACCTAACCATTTCATATCCCATTGAATCATTAAAACTTCCATAAAGATTTGGCATAGGAACAGTCAAATAAAATGTTCCATTGTTTCTCTACATTTATACATTGTAGATAAGGGCAATTCCGTTCAGAACGCGCTTTATATTTAGCATTTCCTCTCACCCCAATACGACCATAAACCGATAACCATGTTAATTCCCACATATAACTGGGGAGTCTAGGATTATTTAGTCTTTTAAGTACTGCTTTAATATTTTGGGATGGACAGTTTTTAAAAGCAGGTTCATTTGAATATAAAAGTGTCATCACCAGACTATATAATGACTTTCCTGAACAGCTACGTATATTATCTTTTGTTAGTTTCCATTTATATATTTTCTTAATGATAGGTAAGAAAAAACCGGGAACCTCTAAAGTAGGAGTAGGTTTAGGGGTATCGTGCAACCAAGCCTTTAGGTATTTTTTCAGTATGACTGATAATAACAATAAATCAGTCTTTTGGTCTAAATCCCATATTTCCTTAAAATTTGAAAAAATAAATAAAGTGGAAAAAAATATGACTGGATCAATCATCCCCAGCCCTCCACTTTGTTTTAATAAGTAGGTATAATGACGTTTAATTGGGTTAAGCCTATTACCCCACAACATTTGAAAAAATAAACTATAAAGTCTGGTTTCTAATACAGGTGGAAGTGGAACTACCTGGGCAATATACAACAATAATGGAACAAGGAATTTTTTTATGACAGCAACCCTCTTTAATTTTGGTAATCTCCAATGTTTCCATATATTAACTTTAGCCTCAACAGTTTGTAAGCCTTTTTCCCAATTCAATAAAGGCAAATTTTGAGGTCCATACCATATCCCAAGGATCTTTAAAGGTTCAGTGGATATATGAATACCTTCAATAATTATAGATTCAGAAAGTTGAGCTCCTATGAATAATCCTCTGCTTTTAAAAGAATTCAATTGTGCATTCGAGACCTCAGAATACTGTAACATTAAATCTAGAAATAACATTATTTGATCTGTGTGCTGAAAAAATAAGCACAAATCATCAGCATAAGCTAGTACTTTTATATTCTGGCATAATAAAGGTACTGTGATTCCATCCCATAATCCTTGGCATGATACATATTTGATCAGAATATCAATTGCATATACATACAATAATGGGCTCAAGGGCAGCCCTGCCTTACTCCAGAATATGAAACCAGGACCTATCATAGTATTCAACATAGGGTAGTTAAACTAGTATTATATATCTCCTTAAGCCAAGTTACGAAAATGTGGTGCACCCCATAATAAGAAAAAACTAATAATAAGAAAGGGCGATATACCCTATCAAAGGCTTTTCTTTGATCTACTGATACCATACAACTAGCTTGATTACCCATGTTAACATATTCTATCCAATCTCTGATAAGGTGGTGTGCTTGAAAAATCGATCTACCTGGTACACTACAATATTGATTTGGGGATAGAACCTGAAAAGCTATTTGTTTCAATCTGACATTTAAAATACTCATCAATATCTTATAGTCAGAATTCAATAAAGTGATAGATATTTATTGGATAATTGGCGGCCTATCTCCAGATTTAAATATAAAGATTAAGAGGCCTTCAGAAAACCATAAAGGAAACTTAACAGAAAGAAGGAAAAAATTAAATACTAACTCTAAACTTGTTGCAAAGAAATCAGAAAATGCTTTATATAATTCTATCGTCAGGCCATCCTTACCAGGTGATGTTCCAGATTTCAATTGCTTAATTGCTGTAATAATTTCTTGTTTCGAAATGGGCAAAACCAAATCCCCTATACCTGTAAGATGTTTAGGTTTATCTAAGTTTGCCAAGAATTTTTCTATCCGTAAACAACTGGGAGCATTTACGGGTTTATGAGCCTGAAAAAAATGTTCTATCATCTTTATCAGTGTCTCCTGCTCTGTAATGATATTTCCATTCTCATCTTTTAGACCATCAATAGTAGTGTTAGATCTATATCTTTTAAAGGCCTCATAAGGATCACCTTCAGGACCTTTTTTATTCCCAAATTGAAACAAAGCCTGTAAAGTATCTGCCCTATCGTATTGCCATTCTTTAAGTTGTTGTTTCAGGGACGCAATTTGATTAGAGTTATTAATTTTAAAAATATTTGAAAAGGAAATCTGGTCGTATAATTGTTGCCTTAATTTTAGATAACGTAAAAACTTAACATTTCCCTAGTTTTACCAATATTTTTGAAAATGATGAAAATCTTTTTGAATCTGCCCACCATTCCCCAAATCTTCATACAAAAAAACTACTGACAATCTAGCCTGTAATAGGAAAGTAAACTTATTTCTAATTTCTAGACACTGAAGTAATGTCGCATTCAATTTCCATCTTGCTCTTGGTTTCATCTGCAAACTCATAGGACCAATTTTACACAACAAAAGCAAATGATCAGAGAAAGAAACAGGAAGAGTAAAGAATTCAAAAACGACCGAATCCGACAGAAATATATAGTCGATAGTAGAAGTAAATGTATTCTTTTTAAAAGTAAAATCTACTCCTCCTCTTTGTCTACTTCTACCATCTACCAAACCAGATCCTTTTATTAATTGTTCTAAAGCTCTAGAATCACAGTATATCTTTTTAACTTTTTCTATCTTTCCTTTTTCCTTAGGTTTATTCTTACCTATCTGTGTCTTAAGTTCACAATTGAAATCACCGCATAAAAAAATTTTATACGAAGTAAACAAATATGGCCTAATCATATGAAACAAAGCTATTCGTTCAGATTTAATTTGAGAACAGTAAATGTTAATAAATCTGCACGTCAAAAACTTCCATACCCCATCAAGGATCAATAACTGGCCAGGTACTACGTCCATCAATTTAATTAAGGAAAAATGAAATGAATTAAACACAACCCCTATCCCATCAGCTGAATCCTGACCAAAGGACCAGTACGAAGGCCCCCAGCACCATTCACGTTGAAAGAACCTACTTTGATCCAGAGAATACATCCAGGTTTCCTGCAATAAACAAATCTGCAAATTTTGAGAGTGAATATACTCAAAAACTAACTTCCTTCTTTTATAATTCAAAAGGCTGTGTACATTTATAGATCCTAGGGAAATGATAATTTCTTAGAGAAAAGGAAAAAAATCTGTTAGCTATCTTTTTTTCTCTTTTTTTTCTTTTTTCCTTTATAGCCTTCAGAAACTCTCAAAGGAGAAGGTGGACTATCTTGTATTTGTTGGGAATCAAGCTCCTGACTATTAAATTCTGTATCACCCCATGAGGAAGTTAATACCGAAAAGGGATTATTTGATTCTGTTTCAATCAAGGAAGGCCCTGAATTTGTTTTAGTATGTCTCGAGGATCTACGTGACAGGTACTAATACCAAAGGATCTACTCACCCCTTTCCTTCAGTTACTTTCTGTACGACTTCTAGTCCAAAACTATCTACCGAAGGTAGCTTCAACTGCTCTTCCTCTACCACATTTAAACTTGTATCATTTAAACCTTTAACATTTGGATCCTTTTGAGATCTTATCTCATCTTCTACATGTATAATGACTTTATCTTTGTGCCTCTTGAATCAATGACTGAGGACAACCTGATGATGGTTTATTTTTTGCAGCCCACTCACACTCAGAAAAACGTGACCAATACCTTCACATAAATCACAACCGCATTTGGTTCTCACATTGAAGTACCCCATGTCCAATTTCCCACAATTTTCGAGATCGGGTTTATCACAAGAACTCGACAGATGGGTGAAGCACCACACCTGTAGCAGGCTCTGGGCTGCCCTGCATAAAACATACCCTCTATCTCTTCCCAAAAGGAACGAGTTAGGTATGTGTTCCACTCCTTTCTCTGTTTGCCGTAGTTTTACTTTGAATTTCCAACCCCCGGTCCAAAACTGCTCAGAATCTAAAATGGCTGCAGGGGGGCTTAAGACCTCACATTTCTGCTTCAACCAGTATGAGATATCATCCACATGCACACCCTCGTTCCGAAACATAATAGTAACAAATTTTATTAATGGTTTTTTCAGGGGAATTACAAAAAAGGGTGACCACAGAGGTGAAAACTTTACTTGATTATATCTTTCCCAAAACAAATCTAATGCTTGGGCAGATCTAAAACTAACATCAAAATTGTCCTCTCCGGATATATTTATAAATGCAAAGACTTCTCTACGTGAAAAATGTAGGGAGTCTCAACAAACATTTCCCTACATATCCTCTGTCTGGCCTGCTTTCCAAACCACCCTTATACCTAATTCATACTGCGTTCCTTTGAGGGGCAGCCTCCTGTTTAGTTCTAGAAAACAATTCAGACATCAATGGTTTCTTAATTGGTAAAGCATGTACTAAACCATCATTTTGCTGCACATGAGTGTCCAATGGTACCGATTTATCAAAAACCGTCTGTGGTATAACATGCTGAACCCCATTTCCCCCCTTCCCTGGTTCAGAAACCACAGGCAAAGGTATGTTAGGTTTCCAAGCTGGTGTAGCTTTGAAAAATTCAAAGTTGGTCCCAGTCAGGAGTTGGGTGCCAAACTCCTTATTTAATGTCCAACCTGCCTCTCTTAAAGCTTGATCAGGAGACCAGGCTTCCATCTGTGAGGACTGTGCTCAGACCCTGTAACGCAAAGAAAGTACATCCTCAGAGTGAATTGATTGTTTAAAATGTCTTCTCAACCATACCAGCTTTGTTTGATACTCCTGGAGACAATTTGAAATTGAAAGTGTAGTTGTTTTCTTTTCCATATCAGTTCTCCAACTGTGGTCACACTAGGCCTATGACGCTGACTGAAAAAATTCAGAAACACCATCCTGTTGGTAGGGTTTTGTTTGATATATACAGGAATCCCCCATTCCCACACCAACCCCATTTACTACATCCGTCCCCAGCTGTTAGTATGTTCTGTATTTATGCTTTGTAACATCTCCGTTTGTCTAAAGTGTCAATAGCCGCTTTCGATATAACTGCATTTGAAATTGTTACCTTGGGAGGCACACTGTCCAGTTGGTCTCTCTCCTTACGTTCTCTAAAAGAAGTGTTATCATGATTCAGCTCTTCATGTTGTTTGCAATGCTCTCCTCTCGTCTCGTTTCCCTCCTGAGCCTGTTCCTGTAGTGATTCTTCCTCTGGTGTCTCGAGAATAACGTCATCTGTGCCACCTCTAATCTCTCCCTCCGGAAAATGGGAAACAGCAACCAACACCTGCGGTACCGCTTTTTTTCCGTTTTCAGGCTTCTGATGTTGAGAATGAAGAGACTCAAGCTCCGTTTGAGGAAATGCTCCCGGAGCTTTCTGCTGCTTCTCCATCACTTTAGAGGTTGCGATATGCGGTGCCAACTGGACCATTTCATCAACAGAGCAATCCTCTCTCAGAGGATCCTCCTCAACACACTCCGAGAGCATGGCCATTCGTTCTGCCGTCCAGTCACTACTGACTGAGCTCCCTGTTACCCTCCAGCTCCCCTACTGTCGATAGGGGGAATTTCCGGTGTCCTGGCCAAATTTCCTCATTCACTAAAAAATACCACCAACAGCTTAATCTGGTTCAAGGTCAGTTGGCATTCATCTGTATCCCCCTCCCCCGGGTCATGCCTGAAAATAGGCAGGATTTGTCTAGTGCACTTACCCGGTCAACAAAAACTAAATAAATAAATTATTCCAAAACTCCCTCCCATTTCCCCCAGCTTCTCTCCATCACCTCTTTATAGTAGGTCGCCTTCGCTTCCCTCACCAGTCTGGTACATTTATTTCTGGCCTCTTTGTAAGCAATCTAGCCAGCCTGTCTACCAGTAGCCCTAGTCTTGTGCCAGAGGTTGTCTCGCAGGCTCATTTGTTCAATAAGGGAGCCAGTAAGCCAGGGATTTAATGAGCCTTTGACTTTAGAGGTTTTGACTGGGGCAAATAAATCACAGGCTTTGTTGAAGGTTGAAGAGAAATAATCCAGCGCTTGGTCTGCACCATTAATGTCATTCAGGGGAGACCAGTCAGAGCTATTTAGATACATTCTAAAAATATCCAATTGCCCTTTTTTCAGTGACCATTTTTTTGAGAGCAAAGGTGGGTCTTTTGGACCCTTACTTGTCCAAAGGCAGACTACCAGGGAGTGGTCACTTAGGGTATCAAGTAAGATGGAAACGTTTGTTATGCATTCAGGGCAAGTGGAGAGGAGCCAGTCGATAAGTTTGCCGGTACCTGTGCAGTAGTTCCATCTGGTCACTTGTGTGACCATTTGTGCAAGATACAGGCTATTAATTCAGTGCCGGGTGGCCACGGTATCTTGGGCTAGCCAGTTGGTGTTGAAGTCCCCCAGGGATCTGATGGATATTACAGTTTTTTTCTGTCTACTATCTCACCCGCAGATTATAGCTCATCACTACTAGGTGAATCATCTCCTCTATCCTGACTAGCTCATTTCTCCTGCTAAACTCTGATAGTAGCTGCACTCTCTCTGTCTGGCCCTGTATGCCTCCCTGTCCATTTCCATTGCTCCTTAACCAGGCCACTCCCTTTGTTCCCAAATTCTCCCTTTGTGGCTGTCCCTCCATTTTTAATTTATTTTTCCAGTCAACTTCTCCTGAGTATCTGGCCTACCATGGAGACTAGATCATCTTTGTATCTATATGTGCCCCTGTTTTTTGAACTATTGGCCTTTAGCTCCGTATCCCCTGTGGCTGGCACCCTTCCCCTGTCCAAGGAATCCCCTAGGAATTTTATCTAGTCAGACTTGATTGCTGAAGGTTGCCTCTCTCCTCTTCCTATAGTTTGCCTAAGCTATAAACTCTTCGGGTCTCTACTAAGGCACCTGGTATATAGGAGGCTTATCTCCCCTACGTCTGTCCCTCATGCTATGGCAATTGCTCTTCTATGGGTCATAACCCTAACTCTAACTCTAGCTGGAGATACTAAAATGAACCCTGGCCCCTTGACCTCCCTTAACACTCCTACCCCTTTCGCCACTCATCTCCTTCCTCAAGCTCAAGGCCTGTCCATCGTGCACCTGAATATCCGCAGCCTGCTAGCTAATCTCACCGAGCTGGTAGTATGGGTTCTGGCTAATAACCCAGACACCCTTGTACTATCTGAAACATGGTTAAAACCAACTATTCTGGACCAAAACTGTGCCTTACCTCGATATAACATGTTCCGTGCTGACCGTGCATCCTCTAAAAGAGGGGGTGGCCTGGCACTGTACTACAAGTCACACCTTAACGTTACTCTGCTGCCATCCCCCTGTCTGAATTTCAGCAAGGTACTGCATTCTCTCTTGCTGCTTGGGGGTGCCAAGAAGTTGCATATACTTGGGGTGTATTTACCCTGCCTCCGTGATAGCAAACTTGGTCTTGAGGAGCTCACTGGTCTGATTCCTGCCCTAATTAAGAACAATGAAGTGATCTGCCTGGGTGACTTTAATCTGGACTGGCTAGGTCCAAACTCCTCCTCACTTGCTTCGACAATCAGCAAGGCAAACCTTGAGCAACTCATCTCCTTGCACACTTGGATAACTCAGAATAACCTCTCTTGCTCAATGATTGACTGAATCCTCACTAACTGCAAGGACTGCTACTCCTCTACCAGGGTTCTACCCGACACTATTAGTGACCACTGCCCTTTCTACTATGTAAGGGGTGCTTCCGCTGTCCATTCTCCACCTAAAGTACTGTCAATGAACAGGACAAGGTTTGGCAAAAATAGAAATCCTCTTCTGCTCAATCAGACTTTGACACCTACCGTTCACTATGCAATGCCTGCAAGAAAGAGAAACGAACTGCCAGGAGCAATTACTACTAGAAACTCCTCCAGTCCTCTGCCTCCAGGAAGTATTGGAGCCAGATCAACAAGATACTGGGGAACACCAGGCATCTGGCTCCCAAGGATATGCTAATTAACGATACTCTGTGCAACAACTCCCTTACCATAGCCAGTGCTTTCAACTCACTTTTTACTGAGGCTCCAAATATCTCCCCTTCAGCATCCTGTGATCCCATCCCCCCCTTCAGCTCCTCTGCCACTTACCCTCTCTAATATAGCATGGTTGGATGTTCTCAGGCTACTTCAGTCCACCCCCCCCCCCGAGGCAGCCCTGGGCCTGATGGTATCAAACCAAGGATAATTAGACTTGGTGCACATCTCCTCGCTACTCCAATCACCAGGTTGTTCAATTTGTCTATCTGTACCTCTACAGTCCCTACAGCTTGGAAAACTGCCAAGGTTATTCCAGTATTCAAGAAAGGTGACCCAAAAGTCCTAGCCAATTATTGGCCCATAGCTTTACTACCAACCCTCAGTAAGATGCTAGAGAAACGTATTCATTCATCGCCAGATCTCTACACACCTACTGAAATTTAATATTCAATCTTCCGCTCAACATGGCTTTAGGGCAGGACATAGCACCATCACTGCCCTCACACTTCTCACCAGCGAGATTAAGTCTAATATGGACAATGGTCTTCTCACCGGTGCTATCTTTATCGACCTCACCAGACCGTTTGACATGGTTAATCATCCATTGCTCCTGAACAAACTTTACTTACCAGGGGCCTCTGAATCTACCCTGCCCTGGTTCAGCAGCTACCTCGCCAACCGATCCCAATCCATCTCCTTCAGGAAAGTTCTTTCATCCCCTGCCCCTAACACCTGTGGCGCCCCCCCAAGGTTTCCAGTCTAGGACCTTCACGCTTCTCCATCTTTACTAATGACACTCCCTCCTCTCTTCCACACTGTCACTCCATCATGTATGCTGATGACTTGGTGCTTTACGCCGCCTCCCATTCTGTCCTTAAAATTAACACTCACCTATCCTCCTCATTCCAACTGATCCAAAACTGGCTCTCCTCCAACTCACTCATTCTCAATTGGCCGAAAACTCAGGCCATGCTCTTTGGATCTGCCAGGAAAGTCCATGCTGAGTCTACCAAGCTTCATGTGCTTAGCTATGATGGGATGATAGTCACATCGACTGATGCCTTCAGATACCTTGGAGTGACCCTAGATCCTGTACTTTATTTCTCTGCACAAATAAATGAGGTATGTAGATCTGTAAACGCCAAGTTAGGCATAGCCTACCATGCGAGACACTCCCTTACCCTGCTGCCAGAACCTCTGTGGCGTGACAGGTACTGCTTCCTAGACTACTTTATGCTCTCCCCACTCTATCTCATGCTAACA
This sequence comes from Neoceratodus forsteri, assembly GCA_016271365.2. Lineage (NCBI taxonomy): Eukaryota > Metazoa > Chordata > Ceratodontiformes > Ceratodontidae > Neoceratodus > Neoceratodus forsteri. Next base: position 141,647,238 of record JADMNL010000034.1, read on the forward strand.
TGGGTATCCTTCATAAATGGGACACCTCCTATAACAACATCTGTAGATTTGTCCTCTGCCCCTCGCCTTACCCACCACCATCTCCTATACTCCTCACTGCATTGGTTGTCCCCCAAATTGCAGTGCTCCTTCTCTCTGGGTTGTTTTAAGCGACTCAATGAGTAGAGCCGGCCCCCCCGACAGTATTGCAGCCATGCTCACTCCCATGATCCATTCTCAAACTTTGAGGTCCTCTAATTTGCCTCTGCTCTCCGTCCCTCTCTGCTCGACAAAAATGGGGGAGCTTGCTTTCCCCTATTTCGCCCCCAAATTCTGGAACTCCCTACCTGCCTACCTAAAGGGCTTCTCATCTCACTCAGCTTTTAAATCTGCACTTTTTTCCCCACCTTCATGCACTGGATTCATGTGTCTGTACCGAATTCTTCCCGGAACCCTGTGTCCTGCTTACTGGTTTCACTCAACTCTACTGTGATTGCTCTCTTGGCTGTTTTCTAGCTCTAGCTTCATTGTTACAATATTACACCCTCAACGGGGGTCAACACTGTTAGTCCCATGATTATGTTAATATCTCTGATCTCCCGTATGACAGTACTCACCTCATATCTTGGAAAACAGCCATGTGTGAACTGTATGTATGTACCTGTTTGTAAACTGTACTTTCCCGGGTCGTGCTTGAAAATAGGCAAGATTGTTGCCTAATGCACTTACCCGGTTACCAAAGACTATTAGCAATAATCGTTCAACAGGTGTGTAGATATGCTGGATAACGGCCACGCCTCAGGTGGTTGGGGGGGCCGAGTGCATCCAACGACTGAGGCATGATGTTATCCCAAACGACACACACCCTGGAGGACATTATCGCTATTATACGATGGCTCGTTGTTATACAGAATAAAAAAATAATTTTAAAGATGTTTTTGTGTGGAAAAATATTTTTGTTTTTTTAAGAGAAGATGAAACAATCAAACAGAAAAAATTCAAGCAAACAATCGTCTCCAGGTTCACAGTGAGGCTGAGACTAGACCCGTGATGTTGTACTGGGATAACATCACGGGTCCAGCCCAAGACTGACCAATCAGAGTCCAGGATTTTTTCTTGCCATTGTATAGTAAATAAATAAATAATAAATGATCTGTTCACAGCTCGCCACAGCTCGCCTAAGGTGGTCAAAAAATGTGTTCTAACCTTGTACCTTGTTTTCTTGGGGGTATATAGACTGTCGTTAGTAGCAGAGTTTTGCATTGGCGTCCTAAAGTAAGGTTGAGGAATAATAATTGTTCCTCTTTAGGTGTTTGGATTAGTTGGCATCACCTGACCTTTGATGTTATTGCTCAGGTACATCAGGCGACTACCCCATGTTCGGAGTCTGTCCTGCTGGAACGTGGCATAGCCGTCAAGGAAAACAGCGGCATCTGGTATTTTGAGGGACAGCCAGGTTTCGGTGAGCGAGATTATATCTGGCCTATGTAGTGCTACCCACACCTGGAACTGAGAAAGTTTGGGTAGTAGACTGCCAATGTTAACTGATGCAATTTTGAGGCAGTCTCAGTCCTTAGGGCTCACTGAACCCAATGGGCCTGGGTTAGGGTGCACATTCTCTGACAGGAGTAGGAGGATACCAGTTATTCATTTAAGATAGTGTTTCCAGCAGCCTCTTAATCTGCAGAAATGTCTGCACAGACATAGGCTACTTTTATTGACCATTTTTGTTGCAGGGTGAGTACACATCAGAGCAGTTACAAGTGCAGGTGAGAGTTGAGGAGTCCCTTTTGGTTGTGAAGGGGGACCGATCAGTAGGAGGCTAGCAAGAGTGTCCTCCTGCACCCCTAAGGTTCTGGGTGTTTGTAAGGGTGATTACAGGGCAGGTGGCCAGATAGTATGAGGGGATACAGAGGGTCTTCCTTCCTGCACACCAACTAGAGTAGGTAGGAGTATGAGCACCAGGAGCCAGGGGAGCTTGAATGGTCCCAGCAAAATCTGACAACTACAAGTGGGCATGGGGGTGGTATTGGTGTCAGTCACTTTAAGAGAGGGAGAGAGATAGAGGGAGAGGGAGACAGAGGAGGAGGAGGGAGGGAGGGAGGAGGAGAGGAGAGGGAGAGAGAGAGAGAGAGAGAGAGATAGAGGGGGAGAGAGGAGGAGGGAGGGAGGAGGAGGAAGAGGGAGAGGAGAGGGGAGAGAGAGAGAGAGAGAGAGAGAGAGAGAGAGATAGAGGGGAGGGGGAGAGAGAGAGATGGGGAGAGAGAGAGACGGGAGGGGGAGAGAGAGAGAGAGGGGAGAGGGAGGAGGAGAGGGGAGGGGAGCGAGAGAGACAGGAGGGGGAGAGAGAAGGAGAGAGGAGAGAGAGAGGGGAGGGGAGGGGGAGAGAGAGAGAGAGGAGAGCGCTAGAGAGAGAGCACGTGCCTGCCTCACAAGGATTGAACATGGCACCAAGAGCAGAAACTGTATTTAAAGAGCGTCGGGAGGTGGGAGTGGGGGCGGCAGGAGAAAATTCAAGTAGCAAGAGAAGGAGAACGTTCAGCTCACAGTAGCCAATTGGAGAGGCTGCTCTGAGTGAAGCAGCCAATCGCTTTCTTGAGGACAGAGCCTAGGACCAATCGGAAAGCAGGCTTTCAATGCTGTACCTTAGCAGTGGGATCCGGGGAGAGAGGAGCGAGTGGTGGCGGGAGTCCTTAATGCCGAGCCGCCGGTCCACAGGCTGCGCCCGGTCTGGGTGTGCTGAAGATCTGGGGGATCCTGCAGTGAAGTATGGCCGGTGGCAAGAGTAGAGCCATGGTTCACAAGTGGTGCCATTTCAGGGGCACTTTCTGAAAGGGGAGAGATCAGAGGTGTTAGCACTAATTATACCTGTGGCCAATTACTTGAATCAGTGGGTGTGCCAGGAGAGGAGAGGAGAGAACAATAGAAGAACAGTGGCTTTAGAAAGGGTGGGGGGTTGGGGCAGCACTGCGGGAGTCAGCGCTTTTGGTGCCAGAGAGGGAGACTCTGCTTTTAAAAGCCCCCGACATCACATATTTCTTAATTTTCTTTCTGTTGCACCAATCCCTACTCTGTGCAAATTGATTCCTGGCATGTTGTACATGTTTAGATTTCCAATGTTAAATTTCTCTTCCTTTTTAAATTGTGAAAATTCTATGCAAAAATTGAAACTCTGTTTACAAATAACATGAACTATTTGCACTTTGAGAATCGCTACTTTAACATTGTAACTTAAATGTATGTTATGACAATACTGTTTGTTTACTGTAGCCTTGAGTGTCTTAATTGTTGTATTACTCTGACCATTGTAAATCCCTCTCCCCCCGCGTCGCACCTGGAAACGAGCCTTGGCTCGGTGTGCCTTTCCCTGTTATCAAGTTTGTCTTTTTTTGCAGCTACTCTTATTTCTCTCCTGGCACTGGCGGCTTACATCTCTGATCATCCAGCCCCGTTCACCACTCGCAGCTTACCTCTCGGTATTTCCCCACGGCTATGCCCTCCGTGGCAGGGCGGCGGGACCCCCTTCGCCGTCTCTCTCGATTCCGGAGCCAAGGGTTACTGCCCATCGTGAAGATGGCGTCTGCGAGGATCTGATCATTCTGCCCGTTAGTGCCTGCAATTTTTCCTCCATTTTAACCCCCGAGATGCAGCATGCAATGACGCCAAGGAGTGAGCGCGCATGCTACCGCATGTGCTCCTCCAAGCATCTGCTGCATCTACTGCTCTTCTTGAGCCTTGGTGTGCCAGCTCCCAGCCTCCGCTAGGGGCCAGTCATGCATCAAGAGCTGGTGCCCCCCCCCAGAGAAGGAGAGCAGTCCTCAGATGCTCAATCCTTCTCCTCCCCTGCTGACCCCCAACAGGCCCGTGCTTGTTCCCGAACACGGGTCGCTGGTGTGGTGCGAGGTAAGGCATCCAGCGCCTCAGCACCATCGGGCCGGCCACCTGTTATCAAGTTTTAAATAAATAAATCACTTGAGGGTGCACAAGTGACATCAGGGGGTGGGGTTACCTTTGGCTTTTAAAAGCAGAGACGCTAAAAATATAAACCCTGTCACAAGATGGAGAGACTGTCCTGTGTGGAGCTTTTAACACCTGCTCCCTCAAGCCACAAACTGCCCGCTTGCTCCAGTGTCCTGTATCCTGTCGACTACTGACATCCATGTCCAGTCTCTACAGAGACATTGGTAAGTTAAGGGGGGGCTACAGGGACCAGCAGGTGCAATAGTGATTTGGGGTGGAGCTACCTGTGACTTATAAAAGCAGAGCCACTCCAGAACGTAACACTACCACAAGAGTGGAGCGATTGTGCCATTAGAAGCTTTTCACACCTGCTACCTCAAGTCACAAACTGCCTGCTTGTTGCAGTGTCCTGTTCCCTATGGACATCCACGTCCTGCCACCACTGAGGGTCATCTAACCCAGGGGAGATACCAGGACCAGTGGGTGCACAAGTGATGTCAGGGAGTAGGGTTTCCCATGGCTTTTAAAAGTAGTCAGGGTGACTATTAAATGGTGAAATTCAACATGTTAAACAACTAAATAAAAAAAAAAAAAAAATTCAACATGAAGCTGAGGGTCACAGCCAGTGACCACTGACACGAGAGTGCTGGACTTCAGCAAAGATGGCTTCAATGATATTCAGAAGAGACTCAAGAACTTCCATAACATCAAGAACTCATGTTGTTCTGGAGAGCACAGTGGAGATCACTGGATTATTCCATGTCAGACTCCAGCTAGAAAAGCAAATCTACTCTAACTGCCAGCCACCTCACTTATGCAGCATCCTGCGCATTCACAGACACGGTAGCAAGTCACCACCATTTTACTGCCAAAGACAACATGAATTCTAACTTCTTTATGTAAGAGAAATGGACCACCTCTCGTGATTAAGCACATGTGTGCAAAACGTCAAGGTGTCTTGGTAAACAAAATTGATTTTGAAAGAAATTTTACAAACTGACAGTAATAGAGTGATATCCCTTTCTATTTGCTTCTGGGCATGGCATTCAAATGATATATATGTACACACACACACACACACACACACACACACACACACACAGAGGAACAAGACTATACAAACAAACAAACTGCCCCACTAAACAAGTTCTTGTAAATCCACACCAAGCAGTACTGGCAGCATTCCAAACTACAATTGATGTTGATCACAGCCAGATGAATGTTTCTCTAAAAATTACATCAGCAGACAAAATGATTAGGGGTAACACAGCACTGCAGAACAGGGGAGGTGTGTAGAAGGCAGTCGTCCATTTCTGTGCCTCGGATGAACAAGTCTACCGATCATACATTGATGGCAAAATGTCATTTTATTCTATGACACACACACTCACACGTAAATTACAGGGATACACCACCTTTTGATGGTTTGATCACCCTACAAGCAACAAAGGTTTTCTGTTATTTAGCCTTATTGTAATTTTCCATAATCCTTAACTTCAACCTGTACACTGTTTTTGTTCGTACTTGCTGCACTTTATTTCTGTGTATGTTTTGTGTTCCTGTTCCCGCCCCCATCCCAATCACATCTGAAGCTTTGGCTTAGTGTGCCTTTCCCATTACCAGTTTTCAATAACAAAAAATAAATCAGTTGTTGTAGCCGAGGACCCCAGAACATGGAGTGAGCCAAAAACGGAAGACTGAAAGGGAGCGCCACTGATCATGAACCCCGTGAAAGACTAGACAGAAAATATGGACCATGAACTGTAAGTCACATTAATGAAACTCTAATCAAAGCATAGCATATTCTGAAGCTGTGGCCTGTTTTTGAGACATGAGAGAATGAAGTATGGGGTACCATGGGAGGCGGCTTGGCTATTGTTGCATTCAGAGAACAAAAACAGATATGTAGAAGTAAGTACGCCAAGGCCATGGCCAAGAAATTCTGAGAAGCTGGAGTACAGTCACAACCAGCCGAGACAGGAGTAAAACGAGAGGGAAGTTATAAAACCCTCAGGCAGCAGGGAGACATTGTGAGTAACCGATGGAAAGCGTTTGGGATGACAAAAGGCCTGTTTATATGGCCAATGCACTGTGTCTGAAGCTGTGCCATGCCAGGTTTTCAGACCGCCCGAGACGATCATGCCCGTGTTTACTCAGCCCTTCTCAGTGCTGATGCAAGTTGTGCTGGAGAGTGGGCGTCAGTCTTAGGACTGCTGGCAACATCAGTCACTGTGCACCAGAGTGATCAGCGCAGCCTCTCCACATGGCTGCTTAAGCTGCTCGCTCCAGAATGCAAAACTACCTTTGGCACAGGCTCGGGGAAAGGATTAGAGGACGACTTACCATGCTCTTGTAAGAGTCCACATGCTGCTTAATGCAGCAGTGCTGCAGGAAAGTCATTATCCATATGTAACCCCCCCTGCAAATGGGGGTCCCCAAAAGTCTTCCAGGAGCTTGTTTGAGTGCTCCAAGTCTGGGTGGCATTCGGCCAAATGCCGTTTAGATGTGGGCACTCATGAGTGCTTTCAGAGCCTCCACGTACTGTCTCTTTAAGAGCTGTCTGCTTGCAGACTTAATTAGTTTATATGGGGGGACTGTGTGTTTTAATGCCCGAATCCCACCTGGGCTACTATCTAATCGCTCCACTTCTGTAGTCAATAAGAGCGCAGAGGGAGCCTAACTGAAAGATGTAACTGTTTACCAGAAATTATTTGGAGTGATAGTTAAAATGCAGTTTGTCTAACCCGTCTTTATTGCAGCTACGAACTGTTCCATATTAGTTCCTTCATTTTGGACCTGAACTGCTGAATTGGACCAATCAGTGTGGGGGGACCTTTAAAATGGAGCCTGCTGTGGGCAAATCAGAGCTTGGACTCTCAATTGGAGCTTACTGTAAAGGGACTGTATGGCAGGTGCCTCTGGGAAATGTAGTTTGGACCTTGGCGCCTTTTTGCACCAACAGGGGGAGCCCTGCTGTGATTGACAGCCGAACCAACCAACTGAACTTGTGTGAGCCTAAAGGAAATGCCCTGCACTGTTCTGGCAAGGCAAATTCGAGGTGGCTGTGAAAGAAGAAGGAGTTCCATTGCCAGTATGGCGAGTAGTTCGCTCGGGAAGTGCGTGTGTAGGCCCCCAGGTCAGTCTGCAGTCGTTAGTACAGTTAAATCGGACTGAATCTGAGTTTATGAGCAGGAAGTCAGAAGTGAGGAAGCCAGGCTAATCCCTGTAGAAGATTGAAGATTTTGCTAAAGTGCGATCGGCCTGTCAGAAACTGAAGCTTCTGTGTGTGTGCTCCCAGGTATTTTTCAGTGTTTTGCGATCGGGATCGAGGAGCAGCCTGCCTGGTATAGTAATTTCCTTTACATATGAATGCACTTGGTGCTTGTGGGGAACCGCGATCTTAACTCCCCTCACTCTGCAATGTGTGTGCTGAATGCTGGAAACCCAGAAACCACACCATCCATCCTGTAACTGTCTTGGATATTGTGAGTACCATTCAGGGCAAACCCCGGCAACACCATATGAATCAAAAGTGTGCCATCTGATTTGTTGTGCTTTCTTTTTACTTGAACTGAGCCATCTGGCTCTGGATTACAATTTGGGTTGTGTGTGTTTTCTTCTACAGGGCCCCATCCAGCTGCACCAGTCGGCCAACCCTGGGCAACAGACCTAGCTAGCCCCCCCCCCATCCTGGGTACCCAGAGAGTGTATAATCCTTTTTATTTATGTGGCTTTACTCAAATTAACCCGATTTCCCCCGTCCTTGTTATATGCCCCTTAAATAAATCAGATTTGTTGTTATTGAACTATATGCTGTCTGTGGTGTCAGTACATATTGAACCAGCATTGCATTGTGTTGTATATGTGCTTAACATTGTTTTACAAGGGGTCCTCAGAGACGTGCTGCAGAATCAGTCTCGAGGGCAAGTGGTATCTACATGTGTAAAAAGTGTGCATATGTGGGGTACTGGGAAGGTAATTCCCATGTATTGTGTGGACCACTAGTGGGAACAAAAAGGGGGGTCACAGTGACGCAGAGGGCTGTACCCGAGCTAGTTTAACCACTACCAACCCTGACTTCTGGGTGGAGGCACCAGTCACTGGACCTAGGCCCCTTAACCTGTCGCTAGCTGCACAGTCAGGGGTAGTAGCCCTTGGGACAGCGCCACCAAGGGGTTACACATACCAGCAAGCACACTAATGCTTCAGACAACTACCGCTCAGTGACCGATAAATCTTGTCCACCAAAGCCATCACCCAATTAAACAGAACCTCAGGCTGAAGCAATCCTGAAGACAGTGCTGCCATCAAACATTATCTTTCATGTGTAACCCCCTTACAGATGGGGGGGTTCCTAAAAGCCTTCCTGGAGCTTGCCTAATGTTCCCTGCCTAACTGGTGCTCAGTGCTATGGTGCAAAAATGCGGGCAGTGTGAGGCTTTTAAAGCCTGCAGTACTGTCTCTTTAAGGGCTGCTTGCTCGCAGGGTTCAGCGGGCTGGTATGGGGGGGGGACTGGTGTTTCCCTGTTCAAGTCCCACCTGAGCCGCGGTGAAATCGCTCCCATTTGGCAGTCGCTATATGCGCAGGGGGAGCCCCTTTTGAAAGATGTAACTGTTTGGGCATAATTAGTTAGACTGCTGGTGGGGTTACAGTTTGTCCAACCTTTTGCTTCTGCAGCTGGGACTGTGTGTGTGCTGTGCCTCTCCATGTTGGACCAGGACTTTCCGAAGGGTCCAGTAGGGGCAGGGGGGTGTCCCAAATGGAGTAACTGGTAACCAATCAGGATTAGGACTCTCTAGGGAGCCGGCAGACCAATGAGGATACAGCGAGTAACTGTGGGACGTGAAGGCTAGACCATGGCGCCTTTGTCGCACCACTGAAAGCAGGACTAAGTGACTGGCATCTGTAGCCAGCCAGTGGGATCGGGTGGCACCCGAGCAGAAAGGATGGCCCCATGCTGTCAAGGGGCAGTTGCGCTGTGGCTATGAATGAGGAAGGAGCTCTGAGCTCCTGCGACGTTCAGTGTTCACGCAGGAAGCACATGAAAGGCCTGAGGTGGTCATTTAAATCACCGGCAATCCATGGACTAAATCCGCAGGGCAGTGGTCAGAGGAGGCTGTGTACCAGCACAGCTACCTACCAGGCTCAACCTGAAGAGGACTGGAGAATCTGTTGAATCACGCTCGGTCTGTCAGGAAAGTTGAAGCTGCAGTGAGACTCCTGATAGCTGCGAGTTCAGCCGTGCCATAGAAGCAGCTGCCTGGTATGGTACCCCTCTGTTGTCTTTCATATAAATGTGTGGAGAAGTATCTGAAGTTCAGGCTCAGCCCTGCGAGTGATGTGAGAGCGCTTTTCCTTCTGGAGTTGCGAGTACTAAATCAGGGTAGCTCCCTGTTAAACGTTGCTAGCCAGGGCAAGATTTTCGGGTTACTCTGCTGGCTACATTAGCTGAGCCGGCTGGCTCCATCAAATCGCAGTAGGAATTAAATGCTCATCTGTGTCAGGGCCCCAACCAGCTGCATCGAGGACTAGCCTTTAGGGCTTGGGTATCCATGGACAGTAACTTATAGGTTAGGCCTGTGCACAGAGCCCTAGGTGAATATTCTTGTATTGTAGTGGTAAGCTAATCAACCTGATTCCCCCCGGTCCTTGTTGTCTCCCCTTGAATAAATCAGATTGCGTGTTTTGTAAAAGCACACTGGCTAGTTTGTGTATTAACGGGGAAATACTGCACAGTGAATGTGGTGTAACTGTACCTTGCTTTTCAGGGGATCCCCGGAGTGAGCTGATTGGTTCGAGCCGGGGGGGGGGGGTAAGTGTATATGGTAAGGACACTGAAATTGAACTGTGTGGCCCACTAGTGGGAAGAAAGGGGGGTTGCAGCATCCCAGAGGGCTGTGACCAAGTCAATCTCGACTGTTCTAACCCCGACCTCTGGGTGGAGGCACCTGCCAACGAATCTGGGCCCCTCACCCTGTCACAGTTAGGGCAGGCAGGGGTAGTAGCCCTTAGGATAGTGCCCCCTGGGGTTACACATGCAAAGGACAACCCAACTAATGCAACAGTAAGCTAGGCTGAGGACTACAGATAAAAGATTTGACTAGTACTGAGGCATACTAACCTTTATGACTAACAGTAACCTAAAAAAAAGAGAAAGCCCACAACACACAGTACTTTGGGTGCAATGAAGCCAGAAAAACTGCTTAGATCTCTATTCACTTTAACATGTTAAGTGTAGGACACACCTAAAGGCTTATCCGACTGCTCACCCTTAAAATTGTTAAAACAATTTGTGGTTAGAGGTACAAGAGGAATGACTGGATATGCCTTCACTATATTTAGTTTTCAATTCCAAGAGTGCTAAGCCATGCTGGCAAACAGCAAGAACAGGTTCTTGACACCTCCTGATGCCATTGTCTTGGTCCTTTCCCCTACAGCTTTTGCCAAAGCAGAAGAAAAAGAATGTGCTTCTTAGTCTCTCTCCAAGTAAAACCGCATACTTTATAAAAAAAAGACATGTGACAACAACCCAATTCTAGATCAGCACTGCAGTGGGCACTGCCAATAAGCACAATCCAACCCAGATCGGACATTTAGATTGAAGAGTAAAAATTCTGTAACTGAAAGGATTTTTTTTTTTTCCACTTCAAATGGCCTAACAAATCAACAATAAAAGCTTAAAAACACTACATTTACTGCAATTATGTTTTAACTTCTTTTTTAACTCACCCCTGCTGTTGAGCTACTCAACATTGCAGATAACGCAGCAATTATTTCACAGAGTCTTTTTAACATGTATCGGACTTCCCCTGCTAACCATACAACTGCTGTTTGTGACTTCACGGTCTGTCGTCATGGTGAGCATTATGATGTCATAAACAAAGGCAGTGTGAGGTTAACCAGGGAAAGGCAAATGTTTTCAAATATTTTCTATACAGGCTTTTTAGATGGATTACCAAGATGTGCTGTAAATCTTAAAAAGGAGCATTGAAAATGAAAATGCATTCACTAGTAAATTAACAGCTGAAACAGCTTTATGAAAGCACGTGCCGAAGTGCAGAGTTGCTACATGAAACAGAAGCAAGCTTTTATGGGCCCTTACCCTGACTCACCAAACTGTGAAAGGTATCAATGCTTTTTTAGTGTTTCCACAAACTATACACTATTGGGAGCCTCTATAGTTCATTTTTACAAGTTCCTATAGCATTTCACAGTTTGATCATTAATTCAAAAAATGAAAGAGGAATGATGTTTGGTGTCCATCAGAAATAAAATGAATACCTTTACAAACCGTGTTTTCACTGAAGGTAAGCGTACTACTTCTCTTCTTTTTTGGAATGACTTTAGCATGCGAGCTGAAAACTCCCACACCCTTCGTATAATATTGTCCCACAGAACCGCTGGTCAATCAGAACCTCTGCTATGAGGTTTAAAAATTATGAATCTCAGAATTTATGTATTTAGTTTTTGTTTACCTGGTAAGTGCTTAGAGATACAATGCCAATTTTCAGGCACCACCAGGGACAGTATGGGAATAGAATAAACTCGGAACTAACAAGCTAGCCCAGACAGAGGAGGAGAACAATCTCGGGGGTGCTCATTACAGGATCAATGAACAACTCGGCACAATGTAGGAAGGCAGCTGCAAAGGCCAATAAAATACTGGGTTGCATTGCAAGGGGTACATCCTTGAGGAAGGAGGAGGTGATTCTGCCACTGTATGGGTCATTAGTTAGACCACACCGGAAGTACTGTGTGCAGTACTGGCGCCCATATCTGAAAAGGGACATTAAGTTACTGGAGGGGGTGCAGCGCAGGGTGACAAAGATGATTTAGGGGCTGGGGGCCTTATCATACGAGAGGAGGTTGAAGGAGTTGAACATGTACTCACTGGAGGAGAGGAGGGACAGGGGTGACATGATTGAAACTTTAAGTACATGAAAGGAATAAACAAGACAGGTACAGAGGGGCTGTTCAAAGTAAGGGAGGGGAGGGACACCAGGGGCCATGATATGAGACCGGAGGGAGGAAGATTCAGAAGGGAGATGAGGAGACACCTTTTTTTTTTTTTTTTATATATATAAACACAGAGGGGGTGGTAGCTGGGTGGGATGCGTTACCTGCAGAAGTGGTATCCAGTAGAACAGTGGACTGTTTCAAAAGGGGATGGGACAGGACAAGGGGGAGGCTCAATGGGGTGGAAGGGGGGGCAGATGCAGAATAAGGGGTGCTAGCTGCACATTCGAGCAGACTTGATAGACCTCTAGGCCTTTATCTGCTGGCAAATTTCATATGTTTGTAAGTTACATCTAACACAGAGAAAATTAAAGATACAGGGTTGAAATCTTTGCATTTGCATCTCCCGAGAAGTCAGAATGGGGGTGGCAAGGAGCTAGCAGCCCAGCAACAGAAATGCTCTTTCTTGAGCTCTGAACCCAGCAGGTGTTTTTTAGATTAAGTGAGGTTTTTTTTCTCATTATTTCAACATAGTTCAATAGTTAAACATGACCAAAAGCAGAATACCGACTTTGGCAACATGGGAAGGCTGAAACGTCCTCAGGACCATCAAAGCACCCTGCAGCCAGTCAGCCGCTGATGGCGGGGACTCTCGCGCCACTCTAGAGACACTGCAACTGGCAGTCAATACAATCACCAGAACGGTGAGCAATGTGGACAAAGAAATGGATGGATATGTGGGGCATTTGTCTATCATGGAGCAGACAGACGATGGAAGTGACTGCCACAAGTACAGAGGAATCAAAACAGTTGGCTGGAAAGGCCCTGGCAGTGGCCACAACATCACCAAAGGACCACATCATGGTCAAATCAAAGCCTGAGCAGCTTGAGAAGCTAGTCAGAGCCACTATGTCAGATTATTTGGGATGCCCTGAAGGGACTGAGGGGGAATGGCCTGGGAACTTCTTCTGGAAAGATTTACTACCCGAGGTGCTAGGCCTTGGATTTGCACTGCACATTGTACGGGCTTATCAGAGCACCCCAGTGAGGGCAAGAAGCACATTGGAGGGTCCTCAGATCATTATCATGGTGACGGATTCGTCTGCTACTAGAGACAAGATCTTGTGGGTGATCTGAGAGCAGGGACCAATTTTGATAGAAGAGTGCAGACTCCTGTTTTTTTCCCCCCCAAGAATACTCCTTTGTGACACAGGCACGTCGCAAGGTATTTGAAGGAGTCAACTCCCGTTTGAAAGTTCTGGTTATTCCCTTCAGACTCAACCTACCTGGTCACTTACAATTCACAGTTCAAGGGACAATGTACTCTTTCTCAGACTCCAAAGCAGCTGGAATCCATGTCATGAAACTGCTGAACAACTCAAAACAGGTGCACTTGAGGTACTGACTCAATCTGATGAGAATGATTATAACAAATGGAGTCTTGCCAAATTTTGCATTGGGAAAAACAATGTTGATAAGGGGTTTCTTGGAGAGAGCTTTTCAGGGCCCTGGACTTAAAAGTCATCTCCATTTTCTCATTCATATTAGAGACACTCTCAGTCTGAGACTTCAGTGATGGGCTTTATAGCACGCCAATAACCTATGAAGTTCTGTCTGCTCGTTTTCATTAGCAGTCATATTTTCCATACCAGTAACTAACCAATATTAATGCCTTAATACAGTGTGTACTGTTTCAACTATAAACCTTGTGTAGGTTTCCTTGTTCAGCTTATGTACTCATTTAGAGAGAGGGGACCTGCTGTTCCTAAACCTATAAGAGGACTTCCTGTTTTGTTTTGAAAGTATATGACAAGGCGACGTTCTCAGCATGTGCAGACTGGTAGTGTGCTACAAAATGGCGAGCAGGCTTCTTCCCAACTTTCTTCTGTTGCACAAAGTCCTTGCCCGCAGAGTCCAAGAAAGCTCATCAGCCAGGGCAACACATTGTGCAGACAGAATCTCGAGCAGCGAACAATCCCCTCCCACCCCCAAGAGTGGCAGGTTCCCCAACAAAGCTAATTGCACACACCACAAACATGGCAGATTTGCCCCCCCCAGAGTGGCAGCTTTCCCAACAAGGTTAAGAGCACATACCACAAACATGGCAGATTCACCCCCCAGAGTGGCAGGTTCCCCAACAAGGCTAAGAGCACACTCCACAAACATGGCAGATTTGCTGCCCCCCGTGGCAGGTTCCCCAACAAGGCTAAGAGCACATACACCACAAACATGACAGATTTGCCCCCCAGAGTGGCAGGTTCCCCAACAAGGCTAAGAGGTAAATGCTTCACTATTCGAGTTACACTCTTAGTAAAACAGAATGAATGAATTCCATTTACTATATTACTAAATTTGATAGTTGTTCGGTGGGGCTTCATTCCCCATTAGAAATATGCTCATTCCAGAGTTCACAGAAGGAATTAAAATAGATGTCAATTCATTTTTTAAGGTGCAGTTAAATAAGCTGAAGGGCTTGATAAAAATTCTTCTAGTAATGCTTAATTAAACTGTATGCTATCTCAGGCATTGGCTGCAGTTACTAGCACAAATGAGTTGAAAAAGTTGAATTAATGTTGTTTTATAGGTGTCCTGCACTGTCGTACCACTAACATTTGAGTCTCATAAGCCCTACCATAATATTGTGGTTTTCTTTAACCTCTGTCCTGATGACCAGTTCCTGAAAGATGCTTTCTGGCTGTACTGAAGTTTTAAAATGCAATAAAAATAGTTAAACTGAATGTATTGTACTTGTAAGCAAATATTTATTCAGTGTACTCCTGATGAGCACATGACAGGAGACATTACGGCCACCCTGATGGCCTAGCAAACGCGGTAGCAAACCCAAGTCACTGCATCAGGAGGTGGTCAGGCTGAGGCAGCCAGCGCGTGGCAGTGTGCCTCAGCCAGGAAGGGTCCATGTCAAGCTCTGGCACTGCAGCGACACCTGTGGCTGTCCTGCAATAGAGGACATGCTGTGCTCGTGCATGGCTGGCATAGGCTGTGCTCACACTGGAGGAGGTGGGAGGAACAAGGAAAAGGGGAGGGAACATGGCCATCTAATGGTCTGGGCCCTGTGTGCCCCAGGGTCCTAGTTCCTGCCAACACTGGATCCTAGTCCACACAGTGGGACTGCCTCAAGTGTGTGTGTGTGTGTGTGTGTGTGTGTGTGTCTGTGTGTGTTGGGGGGAATGGCCCTCCCATCAGAGCACCTGTTATGGAAGGCAAAGCTGCTGGGGGAGGGGGAAGAGACTGTCAGATGCCGGAAGCCAGGGGTGACCGGGGCATAAGCCTGAACAGGGTATATCCTTGACAGAAGTACATGACTGGGGACAAAAAAGCTCTATGAAAAAAGTAGACCATATGCAACCCCAGAGGGAGAGCGTTCCAATAGATGGGAGCAAAAGAGGAAATGTGTTCCAGCTAGTCAAGAGTACGGCATCAGCATGCTGTTTAGGAATAAAAAGGCCACAGATTTATGTATTAAAGATGAACTGATTTTTTGAGGAGCTTCCCCCTCACACAGCTGCACACATAGGACTGTAAGGCACTGGCATAAGGACCTCACAGGAAGGCTTATCCATGAGTGGGACTACCCATGTCAACATCCCTATGTATGATGTTGGATGTCTTGGTACCACCTATACAACAGGTGGTCCACATGTACTTCAGTTCATTTGTGCTCACTCTCAAGTGCATGTTGTACCAGTACAAGCTTTGTTGTTGTCAGTCTCAAATGTTGATGTTCCTTTCCCTACTTTATTTTTGAGTGGCTCCATCCTTTGGGAGCACCATTAATTGCTTCTTTGTAGGGTTTATGCGATCTAGGCCACCATGATAGTACAAAGCATTGCTTTTCCACCTGTGTCACTGTGGTCAGTTGGCTCTACCATGAGGACCAGCATGGGTATGGGTGTGTGTATAATTATATTATATATATACATACATATACACACACACACACACACACACACACACACACACACACACACACACACACACACACACACACACACACACACACACACACACACATATATACACACACACATATACACACACACACATACACACACACACACACACACACACACACACACACACACACACACACACACACACACGCTATTTTAGCATCACTTATGATGTTTATTGCCTGTTTGTCAAAAGATCAACCAGACTACAAGGAGGGGCAGGAGGAAATCCTTGAAGAGTAGTTTCTCCAGAAGAAAAGAAAAGAATGCAGAAGAACTTTGCAGTCCCTGGTAAAACTGGGATGCGCTCATCTACTTCAGGCAGAAGCTGCCACCAAAAAAAAGACACCACTGATGAGTTGTATGTCATTGGTGGAAGCAAGAATTTCCAGGAAAGATGATGCTGCAAGGTATACATCTCGGCCACAGTCATTGACAGGATGCTGCAAGGGTATGGTCATGGTTCCGGCAGTCAAGGCAGGAGAGCCAGACCGATGTCGGTACACTAGTGCCCGAAGCCTGATTCAGCTACTGAAAATCCAGAGTCCAGGTCAGTCGGCCAAATGTCACCATCACTGGTGCTGCTGCAGACCTTATGCCCCGCCTTTACACGTGGTCTGCCACTGCTAAACCATTGTTCAGGCTAGGCGATATCACTGTCTGGCACCACAGTGTGCAAAATTCAGACTCAGAGGATGCAGGGAAGGAATTCCTACATTCTCTAGACATTTGCAGTGTGATGTTTCTACCCTGATCACACCAAGGTTCATAGACAGTTTCTACAGTTGTTTGTGTCCTTTGATCTTATATGCTCAATAAGCCAGTTTCTAAGCAAGGTCTGTTCAAGTGGTTATCTTCCTGTATTTCTTTCTGCTAGCAGCAGAAGGCTGGGAAGGAGCTTCCTGGTATGGTTATGGAGCATGCTACTTGGGGTGCGGTGGCCTCTGTGACCTGTTTTCAGTCAATCCTGACCTCCAAGACCTGCTCGGCTGCTACTTGGACTAAGATCCTTACATTTACCAAACATTAAAGTCTGGATCTAGACTCCCCACAAATGGGCTGATTTTGGTCTGGCTGTGCAGGCCTTAGTCTATTTATTTGGTTTTTGGTGATTGGGTAGGTACACTAGACAACTGAATGCCTATTTGCAGGTACAACCCAGTAGAGTACAAAACAGGACATACAACATGGTCAAAATCACAAGTACATCAAGTCAACAAGATACAAAAATAGGGAGCTAACAGTTCTGGGGTGTGGATATGTGCAATACGAAAATACTGCAAGATGACAAGTGCGAAAATTAATGGCAGGAAAAGTACAATATAAAAACTATACAAGTTGACAAGTAATAAGTAACAAAGTACGTTGAGACAAATGTCTCAGCTGGGGGTGTTGTCCTCATCAGTTGCCTTCCTCCCTTTTAGGGGGTGCTGCACAGCTGTATATTTGCCCTGTGTATGGGGTTATATGCAGGAGATATCCTCAAAAATGATAGGTTTATTACTTATTAGTATCAGTAGATCTTCGAGAGGCTCTCCTCCGTAGAGCCATGCAACTCCTTCCCTCTGTCCCCCCTGCTGTGGAGGACAACATTCTTTTACAGGTCACTGCAGTCTGCTTTTCAGTTGCCCAGCTGTCAGATGTTGGGTGGCTCAACAGTATGCTAGCGGACTTCAGAGCTCTTAAGGACTGGTTTCTACAAAATCAACTGGTCCTCAACACCAAAACAACTAAACATATGCTGCTCTACAACCCCCCTCCTAGTAGTGCATACCCCCATCCTTGTGATACTCTCCCACAGTGGTGATGCCCTTGAATCTGTCCAATCCTTTAAATATCTGTGAGTCACCCTAGACACCTTGCTTTTCCTTGATACTCCTGTCACCTTCCTAACGGAAGCTGTAAACCAAAAGCTTGGCCTTGTTTTTCGCAGCCGTCCCTTCCTCACCTCGGCCTCCTGCCACAAGATAGCGTCCGCCACCCTCCTTTCCCTCCATACATATGGAGCCCGGCTACTACTCACAACCACCTTATCTCGCCTCAAACAGGCTTATCGCAGGGTGGAAAGGTTTATTCTGGGGGTCATTGCCCGTCACCACCACTGTGATGTTCTCTCCTCCCTGGGTTGGTTATCTTATGAATCTAAACTACAGTATGCCACACTGAGCCTATTGGCAAGGCAAGGCAAATTTTATTTAAAAAGATGCCCATCCTGGAGGGTCTGGGCACTGAACAAATTAGAATCACATACAAATAACACCGAACAATATAATACTACTTACAAAATAACAGCGCAATATAAAACCTAATAATAAATATTCTACACTAAAACTAAATTTTTTAATTTTTTATTTATTTATTTATTTTTTAAATAGTATGCTCAGCAGTAAATTCAAAAGATTAAATATATAACCAGGGACAGGAGTAAGAGAGCCTTTTTTTTTTTTTTTTTTGCACAATAAATGACATCCACGGTCTTATGTTTGGCACAAGGGAGCCAAGGAACTGAGGTACTAAGGAACGGATTCCGTGACTGGAAGTTTTGGAACTCCGGGCCTTTGGTGGGTGCCGGCATTCAGGTACTGTGCACATCTCAGGTTCTCTCAACAGTCTTCTCTTCTTCTAGACCCAGACGCTAATACCCCATTTCCCACCCCAGTACCATGGCTCAGCCAGTCTCCAACTCCAGCTGAGTACTACCCATGGACTCCTAACGAGTACAACCTGAGCCAGTCCCTCCCACACCATGTCCCAATAACTTCTGTCCTGACCAATGAGTCCCCAACTCCTGCTGGTGCAGGTGGCACTATGGTAATAACAACTCAGGCACACAGCAGACAGTGGCATTACTTGTAGCACGCACTTAGTACTTTGCTGTTACTAGTTTGCTTGTAGCAGCCATCCAGTTAAATGCACCCACCAGGTCTGATCAGATTAGGAAGGACCCCTGTTCACCCCCCCCTCCCCAAGTTCTCCTTGCCCTGTCCTGGTCCAAACCATCTCCCAGAAACCCCCAGTATTACCTGAGTGACCTTGCAGGTGGTCAACCAAAACAAAACCCTGGGGTTTAACAGCTACTACCAGACAAGTATGATATCTGGTATTGGCTGCTAAACACCAGGGACAGCTGGTTGAGCCAGGGTATGGGGGTGGGGTTAATGGGGTTATTAGCATCTGGGTCTAGGAGAGGAGAAGACTGTTGGGATAACAAGCGGACACAGGCAGGGCATACCAGTCCAGTTTGTGAGCTAAGAAGATGCCAGAGTCCAGATCACCACACCTGCCTGTGCCTCCAGCCCTGCAGCAGTAAAGGTAAGGGCAGAGAGAGGGCTTATTTTCAATTGTACTGACTGGGGCAGAGGAATGATGATGTGGTACAGGAACTGGATTACAATTCCGCAGCCATGAAGAGGTTTTTGGAATTCAGAGTTTTTTTTGGGGGGGCCTGAATACCATTAAAAAAGCTTGGAATCAGATTCCATGGTTCCGAACCTCCCAAGTACAGAATGTCTTATATTCCTACTGTAATGCTGTGTATCATTTTTCATGGCTCAGCCTCGGGGAGCATGCCTGAAAATTGCCACTGGGACTAGTGCACCTACCCTGTGGCAGCTTACAGGATGCTTTAGAGCCCCTTTAATATCGCACAGGCTTTGGGGTAGAGAAACTAACAAGTCAACAAAGGTACCAGGTGACCACACAAGCATAAGGAAATTATAGCAAGACATTGGATGGATGATCAGACCCCATCTTACGAGACTGGCTAGAAACCATCCTTGAAGCTTTACATATGGATTGTATGCTAGCCAGTATAAGGCATGCAGGACATACTTATCGCCGCCGGTGGTCAGCTCTCCATACCTTGTTACAGTTGTCTAAGTCCCACGAGGGGCGGGTGTCTTCCTCTCTCAGTCCTTATTCCATTACAGTGCAGTTTTATTCCAGTTGTGGTGGTTTCTTTTTGCCTATCTTCTGGATATTTTTTTTTTTTTTGTCTATATTGTTTAATTTTTTTATGCTACCCTTAGCCGCCTCCTTTTTTTTTTCTATTATGGTCAGTCAACCCACTGTTACCTGTTCATTATAATGCGTTGATACTAATGCAGGTTCTCTCGTCTGTGACTTCATGTATTTTCTGAATTTTTTCAATAAAGTACCTTTAGTTGCAAATAAATCAACGAATTAAATAGTGTATACAGTATATCCTTGCTGTCTCCTTACTGCTCCACTAGCTTTGCATTTTTTCTGTTTAGATAATTCCTGGAGATGATCTATGGTCAAAATATTGATTCTAATTCTACTTTTAGTATGCATTTAATATTAGCTTTTTGTTTTGTTTCTGCCCACATGCCAATGCAGCAATTTTTTTTTTTTTTTTTACACTCACTATACGAAGTGTACTAAAACAGGACTTTTATCCATTTTATGATCAGCTGAAGAGAAGTACAACAGCTGAGAAGGATTACTCATCCACAGCATTTGGGATGATCCAGCGTCCATGGCTAACCAAATCATGAAGACAGAAACCCGACAGTGGAGAGCAGAAAATGACACAAAACTACAGTGCAGAAATACAAAAACACTAAGGTTTTACCAGGAGAAATGTTCCCTCTGACACGGAAAGCTTCATGTCATTTCATGTGCAAAGCCACTTATTTACGGTGATGAAAGTAATGAAGTTCTGTTTTAAAGACTTGAAATTTCAGGAATTGCATTGGTGATTGTAAGTCTAATTTCCAGATTTTACTGGGATTCTACTGTCATTTTTTTTTTTTAAGCTATGTGCATAAATAACTAGAATAAAAAAAGCGTAATATACAGAGCATTAAATGAAGCAAACTGAAAACAGTAGAGGATGTAATTCTAAGAAAACTACAAGTTCTGCAGAATTACTGATCTTGAAAAAAAATGCCAAATTCTGTGAAATTCTGAGTTTTTACTAGTGTGCAGGCAGTCCAATTTCCAGAATTTTACCTGGTTTCCGGGGGAAAACCGAAAACCAGTGGCCTTGTCCATGTGTACAAGAAGATATCTGGTAGGGCTGTGCGAAGCAAAACAAATACATGCAAATACTGCCCTTTTAATAAATGCAAATACAAGTATCACTCTTACATGTTTATTTTAGACAACATAAAGTGGTACTAGGCCTTGGCGGAGACTGATTTGGTCCACATATCACCAATACTGCTGATGACGTGGATGCCTATTTTATTGAAAATGCTACATAATTTACTGACACTCTATCCAACCCTTGGCCTTTTGCCATTGAAAGAAACAAGTCTAACAAGTAACATAAAATGGTTCCATGTCATAACAGTGGCTGTGGAATGGCAACACATGAAAAGGGTGCAATTCCCACAGTGGATGATTTGGAACAAAGTCTTGTTTTGCGGGGGACTTCACCCCCCGCACCCCCCTTTATTTAATATACTAACTCCGAGGGTGACATACCTCAGGGATGGGGAGAACCGCCGGTCACCCAGCACTGTCAGCACTGTGGTTCCATTGCCCTCTTCATGGGTCGCCATTCTGCAGTCGCCATTTTGACATGCTACCACATAAAATATTTCGCAATTCAAGCACTAAATATGCAAACAACTACAAAACAACACAAATACAAATATTGAAATTTGCCCCGTGCACAGCCCTAGTATTTTGTTGTGACAACTCTTAAGAGAGTGTTGCAAAGTTCCTGTGTTTGTTCTCATCCGAGGCCAAGGAGGAGAGCTCAGTTAGTCTCAGTGGGGTGATACCCATTGGAAAACATGGAGTACTCCAGTTTTTTGGGGACCAGGTGAATATGCATACATTTTTACTACAATCCCTTCGTGCATTTAAAGCAGCAGTACTATGTGAAAAAAAAAAAAATTGTGCTTTTGACAGTTTATTCCTTGTGCTCTGCTGAGCATGTACCTGGTAGTCTTTCCTGCCAGCATTGTACTATCACCTCGTGATTTGCTCAGTTATCCTTTGTTTTTGTTTACATTTATGCCACCTGCCACATTGAAAGCAGCAGTACTAGATAGCAGCTGCCATATTTACTGTAGCACTACAAAACTGAAAACGGATCACTTCCTGATTTGGTAGTACTGCTGCTTAATTTGGAAAAATAAGCCTTCAGAATTATGCTAGAAGATCATTTATGACAAAGCTGTTTTCCATTACCTGGTTTGCATGCTGTTGCTTTGTTATGGAAGATCTCAACGCCTTTGACAACAGCAACTGTGATATTGGCCCCAACTTCGCAATATCCCCATAACACTGCTCTCGCTGGTTTCATTTGTAACACCATATGATCACTGTAGTAGGTTGCAAAACGAAAAATTCCTGAAAGAAAAGAAGCAGTCCAAGTAAGTTCGAATGTATCGTTTGTGGACAACATGCACTTTGTCAAACTACAAATTTCATGCTGTGGACTATGTGGTTTTTGTCAAACTCCTAACTAACTCAGGGAGGTGCTTGCTGCACCGCTGATGGCCTTATTCAACAACACTCTGAAAACAGGAGTGGTTACCAAACACTGGAGAAGAGCAGACGTACACTAGTCCTGCTCTGTAAACGCAGCAGCAGGGAGGAGGCTAGCAATTATAGACTGGTGAGTCTCACATCAGTGGTGGGGAAATTAATGGAAGCCCTGTTAAAAGGAAAGGTTAGTGGAGTGTCTTGAACCTAGCAGGTTACAAGGTCAAAGGCAGCATGAGTTCACGGAGTGGGAGAGAGGTCATGCCAGATTAATCTGATTGATTTCTTTGACTGGGTGACCAGAGAAATGGATTATGGAAGGGCAGTGGACTTGGCCTACTTGGACTTAAACAAGGCTAGTGGTTAAATTGGAAATGTGTAGGTGGCTGAACTCTCACATACAAATTTGTATGTGGTGGAACTGTCATCTCTAGGTGGTAGAACTATCCTATACCATTCAGTATAGAAAGATGACAGAGGTGCAAGAAATCTCATACAGTTTTGTCAGAGGTGGTGGAATTGAACTACTTTAGGCTCCTGCCCAGTTTAACCCCTGAGAAAGGCCTTCAACTCTGTGCCACATAGGAGACTGATATAGCAACTGGGCAGTCTAGTGGTGGGATCCAAAGTGGGTAAAAAAAAAAAAAAAATGATTAATGGTTTGGTGACAGAGGGTGGTGGTAAACGGCACTCACAGTAATGAGGAGAGTGTGACCAGTGGGTGCTGTAGGTCTCAGTACTAGGACCAGTCCTCTTCAATGTCTTTGTAAGTGACACTGAAGAAAAATTAGAAGGGGCAGTATGCCTTTTTGCAAATGACACCAAAATCTGCAACAGAGTAGATACTCAGCAGGGGTGACTTTAGAAAACTTGAGGAGTGGATGAGGGCATGACAGCTGGGGTTCAATGGCAAAAAGTGCAAAATCATGCACGTAAGGCAAAGAAAGCCAGGAGTGGAGTATAAAATGGGGGGACTGACAGTCACCAAGCAGAAAAGAGACATTGGGGTTATCATATCTGATGCACATAAAAGTGGCAGGGCAGTGTAACAAAGCAGTGGGCAGGGCCAGAAGAATGCTGGGATGCACAAGGAGAGGTATCACCAGCAGGAGGAGGGAGGAGGTGTTACCATTTTATCGGTTGCTGGTAAGATCTCACTTAGGAGTACTGTGTCTGGAGGTGGCATTTCAGAAAGGACATAGACAGGGTGGAGGCATTCTAGAGGACAGCAACTAAAATGGTGCAGGGGTTACATCAAAAGCCCTATGAGGAGAGACTGAGGGATCACAATACATAGTAGTAGTATTAGTACTTTAGCCTTTATTTTATGTGACAATTTTCCCCAGAGGCTCAGGACGCTATTACAATATCAAACAGCAGCAACTAAATAAAGCATCTCAAAAGACATTAAATAAGTCCCCAAGAAATACAATTGTTTAATACTGTATTCGCAATAAATAAATTCATAAATAAATTACTCAGTAATTAAAAACTGGTATATGACACAACTGTGGGAAGGTTAAACCCTGGAAGAGAGTATGGAGAGGGGGGACAAGACAGAGACCTATAAGTACCTCACGGGGGTGGACAGAGTACAGGAGTGGAGTCTATTTCAAACAAGGACATGCACCAGGACAAGAGGTGGAAGACTAGGTTTGCTGGCCAAGTCACCTAGCTTCACCTGAGCTCTTTTCTTCTAGGTTGCTTGAATGGACAGAGCAAAGAACCTTACCAGAGCAAGGGAAAGGATTAAGGCTTCTTTTGGCTAGGCAGATTTAATGTGTGATATTTTTATTTTGTACGCACAGGAATTGTTACTGTTTGTTGCTAACATTTTATTGCTTTATTTTTTTCTGCTTCAAATTATGTGTTGCTGGGTATACCTTCTGCTGCATTATTACAGGGTGTGCCTATAGGTGCATGCTAACAGATTACTGCTGTAATCTTCTGATTCAAATTGTCTTTTGCAAGGTATATTTTCTGTTACGCCTTTATTTTTCTCTGTAGCAAACTGTTTCTTGCAGGGTATATCGTCTGTGGAATTATTACAGGTGGTGCTCTACAGGTTTTATAGTTTTATCTATCATTAAGATAAGCTTTCAGGGCTACTGCATTTGTTGCTGGCTGATTGTTTCTGCTCTTACCTCCTTGTTTCTTTTGTCCATGGTTGTTCTTTTTCAGCAGGGGAAGAGCCCAGTCACTCACCCCCATCCCCAACCACCCCACACTACACTCCTTTCATAGGGTAGCAGAGTCGTGACATTTCCTGTGCAAAGCAGGAAGGGGCAGATCAGAGGAGTATCCACACAGTGACCTCATTTACAGGGGCACTAATTATTTAACTTGTTATAACAAGTTATACAAAAACAAACAAACAAAACACAAAATCAAACTTTTGCTTTCATTTTCTTCCTTCTAATTACTCTGACCAGGTTATAAACCCAGCAATGTATCTGGAATGGATATCATTAACTGCAGATACTGTGGAACACTTTTCAGAAGGGCAGTTTTACATGATTTAGGACACTATCCTACATGCTGGGCCATTGAAGATCTAAGGGCTCAGCTCCAGGTAGCATGGGTAGAGATTGCGCACCTCAAATTGGACATTCAAGAGGAAATATAAGAACCTCCCACCATTTCCCCAACATCCAACAGAAGCACCTCAACCGCAGAGGGTAGTTGGTCTGGGAGTTTGGCAGGTGATTAGGAGGGGCAAATTGGGTGCCCCATCACTTGGTGCTTTCCAACATATTACCTCCACAAAGCATATAAAAACTATAAATAGGCATCTGCCTCTGTCTCCGAAATCAAACAAAAGGGGCAGAGGACACTGCAGAGCAGGCCACTGCAGCAGAGGAGCTAGCACAACAAAACTCACCCAAAACAAGAACCAACACATAAAAAAGCAAAAAAGATATCCAAAAACTTCTGATCATAGGAGACTCCATGATTCGGGGAGTTGATACCTATCTCCAGCCAGGGGTAATTGTCAGATGTCTCCCAGGTACATCAGCGTGGGGAAGACACTGACTGCACTGCTAAAATGGTTCAGGAAGCAGGTGAAAACATGGACGTCCTGGTATACACAGGGAATAACAATCTCACCAGCCAGTCAGTTGTAGGGACCAAGGAACACCTGACCAGGCTGGGTGACAAACTATCATCCATTTCATCTGGCATCTTCTTCTGTGAGATCCTGCCAGTCTGGGAGAGGAGGGGAAGATGGACAGAAGATCAGAGAAGGGGAGATAGGGGAGCTAAACATGTGGCTCAAGGGCTGGTGCCAGGAAAATGGACACAGATTTGTACGGAACTGGCAGCAGTTTTGTGAGCAAAAGTTCTTTAAATTTGATGGACTGCATCTGACTAAGGAGGGAGTCAGTGCATTGGGGCGGAAGTTGGATGTCTTTGCAGAATATTTAAACTTGCAAATGGGGGGAGGGGTGCAACATCCCATACGTTGAATGGGAAGAACACTCCTCCCCCCTCAGCTAGTGGTCAAACAGGAGTTCAGCATGTTTGTAGTTAATTTGTTCATCAGGTAAGGAAAAAGGTCCAGCTCCCCATACGAAGCATAGGAGAAACACCGAACCTCGCCCAACAACTAATACACCGAAATCTGGCCAATGGAAAATCATGTACACAAATGCTCACAGTCTGGGAAACAAGATCCCAGACCTGCAGGCAACAATGAGAGTGGTTAAACTGGACATAGTAGCAATTAGCAAAATGTGGTTTACCAGTAACCACACTTGGGAGACTTCAGTACTTGGCTATGTACTGTTCAGAAGAGACCGAGGTGCAAAAAGGGGGTGAGGAGTGGCCCTGTATGTCAATGAAAATATCAAAGCTACAGAAATTCAGAATACACATAAGGAGCCAGAGAAATGTGGATCACCCTGGAAACAGGAAATGGGACAGCCATACAAAATGGGGTTGTCTACAGGCCTCCAGACCAGTGGAAGGACATGGACACATTACTGTTAGAATATATGCAAAAACATGACAGCTAAAGGAGACTTTCTGATAATGGGAGACTTCAACATGCCAGATACAGATTGGTTAATACCAGCAGGAACATCTGCCAGAGCTAGACACATGGTGGATTCCCTGCAGGGGAGGGCCTCAAACAACTGGTACAACAACCCACAAGAGACAGGGCTATCCTAGATCTAGTACTGACTAACGGGGAAAGGATCACAGATCTTCAGGTAGAAGGTCACCTGGGGGCCAGTGACCATCACATGGTATGGTTCAATTTGGCCACTAAAACTAAATCATCCCAATCCAAGGCAAAAATATGGGACTTCAGAGGAGCTGACTTTGATAAGATGGCCAACAGAGTTAAGCTAGCCCTGGCAAAAAAGAAATACAGGTGAGAGGGTGCAGGCAAAGTGGGCAAGCATTAAGGATGCAATACTTGAAGCAACATCCCATTGCGTTAGAGAGAAAAGGAAGTGCAAAAGAAGAAGGAAACCATGTTGGTTCTCAAAAATAGAAGCAGAAAAAGTCAGAGCCAAAAGGCTGGCCTTCAGGAAATATAAGGGAACGCAGCAGGATGAAGATAGGGAGGCATACCAAACTTCCCTAAGGGAAGCAGGGGAGGCAGTAAGGCAGGCAAAGGATCCAACTGAGGAAATACTAGCACAAATAGTAAAAGAAGGTGACAAGACTTTCTATAGATACATTACTGAAAGGAGAAAGTCGAGAGTGGGTATTGCTAAGATCAAAGGGGGATAAGGGGCGTGTGAGGAGGAGGACCATGTAAAAGCATCTATCCTAAATAGATACTTCTGCTCAGTATTTACTGAGGAGACTGTAGGGCATGGCCCACAGCTCAGCATACATCCCAGGGTACTAAAGGAGCTAAGGGTGGAACTAGCAGAGCCATTATCAGAACTGTTTAGTGAGTCTCTGAACACAGGAGAAGTCCCAGATGACTGGAGAAGGGCTCATGTGATCCTGCTCCACAAGAGTGGTAGCAGGGAGAAGGCAGGGAACTACAGACCAATCAGTCTTACCTCAGTAGTGGGCAAGATTATGGAGGCACTCCTTAAGGAAAGGATAGTGCAACACCTGAAATCCATAAGAGCACAGGATCCAAGACATCATGGGTTTACAAAAGGAAGGTCCTGTCAAACTAATCTCATAGATTTCTTTGACTGGGTAACCAGAGTGGTGGACTAAGGGGGAGCAGTTGATGTCACCTACCTTGACTTCAGCAAAGCTTTCGATACTGTTCCACATAGAAGATTGATTAATAAGCTTGGTAGGCTCGGGGTGGGTCAGAAGTTGGTCAACTGGATGGCAAACTGGTTGATGGGCAGAAAACAGAGAGTGGTGATAAATGGTATGCAGTCAGAAGAGATGCAAGTCACAAGTGGGGTACCTAAGGGATCAGTCCTGGGGCTAATCCTCTTCAATATCATGCTAATTTGACAAATAGCCTCCCTGCTTCTTCATATGGCTGTGCTTTAATACTGTAATTCATGTGATCCTTGTCTATCAGTCACTCTCTGTATCATGTATGTATCCTGCACTGTGATGTAATGTAATGTTCCGCAATCTGTAAGTAATGTTATCCCTGTACCTCTCTATGTATGACATGGAACCTTTGTAAATGAGACTCTAACTCAAAGGTCTTTCTGAATATCTCAATAAAATAAATAAAATATCTTCATCAGTGACATTGCAGATGGACTGGAGGGTAAGGTTTGAATATTTGTAGATGACACCAAGATCTTCAACAGAGTAGATGATCCAGATGGGGTGGGTAGAATGATAAGAGATCCAGATAAAACACGCAAAATGGTAAAAAGAGTGGCAACTGGGGTTTAATGCAAAGAAGTGCAAGATCATGCACATAGGCAAGAGAAACCCTGAAGCCACCTATAGGCTGAGAGTGGAGCTGCTGGCAGTCACAAGGGAAGAAAGAGACTTGGGCATCATCATCACCGATGACTTGATATCATCCAAGCAGACCACTAAAGCAGTAGGTAAGGCTAGGGGGATGTTGGAATGTATTAGTAGGGGTATCACAAGTCGGAAGAGGGAGGCAATAATCCCTCTTTACAAGACACTGGTTAGGCCCCATCTGGAGTACTGCGTGCAGTACTGGAGGCCACACCTTCACAAGGACATTAACCAAATTGAGGCAGTCCAGAGAAGGGCAACCAAAATGGTGCAAGGACTGCATCAGAAAACATGCGAGGACAGATTAATGGAGCTCAATATGTATACCCTAGAGCAAAGGAGGGAGAGAGGTGATATGATCGAAAAATTCAAATACCTTAACGGCATTAACAAGATAAAAGAGTCTAACATGTTTCAATATAAGAAAAATAGCAGGACAAGAGGACACAGCATCAGATTAGAGGGAGGCCGATTAAGGGGTAATGTGAGGAAGTTCTTTTTCACAGAAAGGGTGGTGGATGCATGGAACGGCCTACCTCAGGAAGTGGTGGATATGAATACAGTGCAGGGCTTCAAACAGGCATGGGATAGGCATAAGGGAGCAATACAGATGAGTATGAATAGATGGGCCATTGACAGATCAAAGGCCGATGGCACATTCATAAGATAGAAAAAGAAATGGGCAGACTGGATGGGCCTTGTGGTCCTTATTTGCCATCAACTTCTATGTTTCTAAGAGGGCATGCAATGAAGCTGGAATGGGGTAAGTTTAAGTATGAGGAAGTACTACTTCACTGAAAGAGCGGTGGATGACTAGAACAATCCGGCAGCACAGGTGGTGGGAGTGGAAACATTGGGGGGCTTCAAACATGCACAGGATAGGCATAAGGGAATACTGGTAAATAGGGAGGGGGAGGATCGATGGAGACCAGGTAAGGTCTGCAGAGACAAAACAGGCAGGGGAAATATGTGCAAACCGGGTGGGCCAAGTGGTTCTTTTCAGCTGAGAATGTCTATGTTTCCAAATTTCATTCTGGGGGCAAAATGCTGTCAGTCTGCTAATTGCTTCAATGGCCACTACGCTGGCACTGTGTAAGGATTGTGACCCCTTTGTGTATCCCACAAATGGGCACAATCAGGAACTGCGTGCGCCACAAAGCAGTTTGCAGTACACAACTGCAACTGAGCATGGGCCCCTGGTAACTTGGTACGGATGCCAAGATATTCAAATTCCAAAGTCTCGAAATGCAAATGACCTGTGCAACATGTGAATATGCATAAAGCTGCATATGCATAGGTGTGTGTGTGTGTGTGTGTGTGTATGTATATATATATATATATATTTTTTCATTCACATACACACCTCTGCAATGTGTACATATGCATCTTTATGCCACACAGGAGACCATCAAGGGGCGGCAGTGGGGACCCTCATACCAAATAAGTCATCAGTGATGGCTGCACAGAGATGTCAAAGTCCTCAGTATAGTGACCGCATGAACTCCATTGACTACAAGTTTGACTACCAGTGGGCAGCAGCTGTCTTAACCATTATTTCAGTTCAACCAATATAAAAACAAGTAAAAATGTCAAACTATTTAAAAACAAGAAAACTTCTACATCCATGCATGGTGAAATATTGGGACGGTAAATCTAATGCCCCAAATGTATTGCCCTTTAATCTGAGTTTATGTTCTTGGATTCTAACCTTTCTGGTGGTGGAATATTATTCATTTTGAAAATATATGGGACCAGTGGGAAGGCAGTAATTTGCATGGAGGTAAAACAGAGATATCGGGGGGAGGGCTAAGTCTTGACCTCAGCAGTGAATACAAACTACAATAGCTCAAAACTGCGGCACAGCACTCATACTTGTTCAGTACAGTGTCACATCATCACAAACATGCCAATCTCCAGCAGTGGCATACAAATACCTCTTGCCACAAGTATGCTATAATAATTAATATTCAATACCAACTCACCCCCCCCCAGTTGTAGTGTGTTTTACTGTATACCATTTACTGCTTTTGGTGCCCAAGTGGTTTGACTGAATTGACAAAGCCAAACCAAATTTTCAGGCCCCAAGTTGAAATCGAACTGAAGATTGCTCTGGCCCACCTCTCCCACTCCAATTCTACTGCTAAGACCTACAGCTAAGAACAATACCTCATTTAAAAGAGCTTTGCATGGGCTTTGAGACTTTAATGGGCCTTGCAATCTTTATTTCCCTTTTAACTTTACAGACTGACAGGATCCCATAGATATGGCGGAGTACAGAAGTTGCCCCTTCCCCACTACCACCAAAAAGCATTGCTGCAAATTCCCTGTTAAATGCTGCAGAAGATCAGGGTCCCGATTTTCAAAAAGATGTTCCCACATTTGTGCCTTAGGGAAAAATCTTTCAATCATAAGGCCAGAGTCTATTTTATTTTATTTCTGCCATATTTAATGCAGCCAGATACAGCGCTAACATGCACCAGAAGTGCAAAAGTTGCATCCAGCCAAGAAATCACCCTTCTTTCCTTTATTTATTTAGTTTCTGTTGACCAGGTAAGTGCACTAGACAAATCCTGCCTATTTTCAGGCACGACCCGGAGGAGGGGGATACAAATGAATGCCAACTGACTTTGAATCAGATTAAGCTGTCGGTGGTATTTTTAGTGAATGGGCCACTGGACCTACACTATAACAATATTTAAAGAAAAGGAATGTGAACTGTTAGAAATCTGCCACGGTTATGTTTTGACCCACTAGGTTCCTCTTTAGACCCACTTTTTTTCACCACTGGGTCCAGTTCAACCATGCTTTAAGCCCCCCAGTGCTGTCACTGAATTCAGTAGTGCATTATTTTAATTTTCATATTTTTTTTTTTTTTTTTTTTTTTTTTTTTTTACACACCATGCTGCCAGACCGCCAGAGGCTCATTCCCCACCACCCGCCACCCTCAACTACTGACAGCTCCAGGACTTTCCCCTTTGGGTGGGAACTCATGGGTCCAGGCAGGACACCACGGAAAAACCCCCGACTTACCCCCCCCCGGGTGGTGCCACAGGATCAAACCGCACCGCTGGAGACACGTTGCTCAGTCTTCGGCCAAATGCCACAGGGCAAGATGCAGAACCAGAGAGGCGAGGCCTCATAGACGATTCTGCCCAACAAAAATCCTTCCTCAATTTTAGTTCCATGTTATACTACACCTCAGCTGTTCTTCAGTGGTCAGTTTCAGTGGTCAGCATTTTTCTGTTTTACAGTTGAAGTGGATTAGGAGGACGTAATATAAGCCAAATGTCTGTCTTCCTGTTTTTTACATTTTTTTAATTGAACCAGATGAAGTTGTCATTGGTATTTATTTTTTTTTTTATTTTTTTTAGTGGATAGAGGAAACCTGGCTAGGGGACTGAGGAAATTCCCCTACTCATCTCGAGAATTGCCATGGGAGCCTTAACATCCACCAGAAAAGGCAGACAGAGCTTCAGTTTAATGTCTCATCCACAGGAGGCACACCCAGACAGTACAGCATCCCCGTAGTTCTGCCCTCGGCTGCCAGTGGGTATGGTATAAACCCAGTCCCAGGGTGGGGTTAGAATCCATGACCTCCTCGCCCAGAAGCTTATTTGCCAGCAACTGACCCCTGCTGACTCCTGTCTGCCTTGCTGGCCCACACTGCCACTGTTTACCAGCTGAGCTTTACCTAATTCATGTAATCTTAAATCATATATAAACTTGTTCAGCTTAATATAGTTCCGTTTTATTTTCTTTGCAGCTGTATCCCCACCTCCACCTCTGGACGAGGCTGCAAATAGGCAATATTATCTGGCCCTATCTTCCAGGTGAAAAAAACAAAAAACTAAATAAAACAAATAATGAAAGATACCAATCACAACTGATCTAGCTGCATCAGGTGTCAGAATATGTGAC
Organism: Neoceratodus forsteri; assembly: GCA_016271365.2. NCBI lineage: Eukaryota > Metazoa > Chordata > Ceratodontiformes > Ceratodontidae > Neoceratodus > Neoceratodus forsteri. The sequence goes on from JADMNL010000034.1 coordinate 141,679,401, forward strand.
TGAAAAATTTATAGCACCCCCAGACTTTTAAATGGAAAGTTTCAACAAACAATTATTTTTTTTTTTGTTTACCAGGAGAGACACACTAAGCTGAAAGCTTGTTTACAGGTGTGACCTGGGAGCACAAGGAAGTTAAGTGACTTGCTCACAGTCACACAGTATGCAAGTGGCAGCTGTGGGATTCAAACCCAGGTCTCTACATTTGCAGCTCAGAGCCTTAAACCACTGTGCTATACTGCCCTATGTAGAATAATACTAGCGATAATTGTCGGACATGCCCAAAAGCTAAAAATGGTAAATTTTGTTTTTACGTCTCTGTACTGTTGCTTAAAAACAACTTGCTATTGACTTGTAGAATTCTGAGAGCCAGAATGGACAAATGTTAACACACTGATTAAAAAGAGCAGCACTCTTCTCCCACCCCTTCCTCTCCAAATAAAGTTTCACTGACCTGCTCCAGAAACAGAGGCTGTTAATGCTGCACTCCAACACAGCAGGAGAAAACTCCAAGCCATTGTGCTTCTCCAATTCAGACTACTCTGAAAGAACCAGGAAGTTGCTGTTAATATCACATGACTGAACCATAGGTAAGCAGGAATAGCCTTAAAGAGACAGTGTTCTTTTTACAGGTTAGTTGCTGCAGTTTTCTCAGGGTGGAAATTTCGGGGATAATCACATCTTGCCTTGATTGCAAAATTCCATTAACCATCATCCTGTTAACTTCTGCTATAACTGCAGCTGATTGGGGGGGGGGGCGCTACATAGTAAAAACCTGACTGCTATGGATTTCTAAAACAGTAGCTGTGAAGTAGTATTACTTCTCAGAGATGCCCATCTTGATTTCATTTTTTACATTTCATTACAGGCTGTTGAAATGAACCCTTTGTGTTGTTTCCAGACTAGTGACATCATGGTGCACATGGTAAATGCCTTGCGATTTTTCTACCATCTCATCTAAGGAACAACAAGCAGAGATAACTAGCATGGAAAATGTGAAGCACAAAATTGCCCTTATTCTCTCGGCACACATTCACTGTCCCATCACTGGCAAAAAGTGCAACCCCCCCTCCCCTCCTTGCATACCCACTCTACCTCCACCCCTCAATACCATGTCCCTCTGTTACACCCCTGACAAAGTCACCTCTGGCTGCATGTATTTCTACTCTACTTAGCACTGTAGCCTGGGACTTGTACTGACCCAAGTCTGTACTCTGCACTTACCTAAGCACTTATGTAGTGGTGTTGTAATCTTGGCACTTCCTTATCTGTAACTGTAACCTTACAACCTATAAGCAGATTCTGTATCTACAGTATTTTAATGTCTTGTTCACCAGTGTTTACTCGTAACCAATGTACTGTTGTGTATGTGTCTGACTTGGAACCTTTGCAAACAAGCCGTCAGCTCAAAGGTATTTAATCCGAAACTGAAAAAAAAAAAGCCTTGTTATTTTTCCGGAAATAATAACTAGGATGCAGTCACATGCTAAAAAGAAAGAGATAGCATTACATCCATGGAATAAAGGAAAACATTGTGGAAGTCCTAAAACTGATGTGCAGTAAGTTTCTTTGTTCTCTTGGCAAAAGAAACACGTTTGGTTTAGTTACTTGGTGCGTGCCAAGCTAACCAGGGCCAACATCACATGCACATGAACAAAACAGGTGTTTATTGCAATGCATTATAAATAAAATACAGAATACATGAGTGGGTGTGTGTAGCCAGAATTTTATATGCATGGGGGTGTGGTATGCTACATCAAAGAGTTGTCAGAACCCACTGCAGTTCTGGTTCTGGTCAAGAACTTTGTAAATAATTCCAGGGTTCTAGTCTTCTTTAGAACTCACGCTCTTTTGTGTAAAAGACTGGAGAGAAAGAACAGTTATGAAATGGGCTCACGAATTTAAGCCCCCTGATTGGTTGTTAGCCGTGCACTGAAAGTGTCTAGTACGTGGCTAAAAACAAGCATAGGTGATCCTTACCTCACCTGGCATGCCGTATCAATGCCCACATAGAATGCTGGTATTTGAAATGGCAGCCACATTTTTAGCCAACTGCCCTCAGTATCCACTGCCAAAACTGTTCACAAATGCCTCCATATTGTACCCTGTTACCCTTCAGAAAACCTTTACCTTAGTAGGATTTGTTTAAGAAATTTTTTTTTACTTTAAAGCAATTACATGCCAACTACAATCTTGCTCCAACCCGCCCCCTCGCTCGTTAGCTGGCTCTACTCCTTGACAGCTGACCTGCCGGCCTCTTGCTACTTCCCTCCCTTATCCCTCACATTTTCCACTGAACTGATTTTTTTTCCCCTACTTAAACAAACCTCACACAACACATTAAGAAAATGCCTGTCACGATCTCTCCCCCACTTGCCCACTCGCTCACTCTCTCTCATGCTTGCCCCCTTTCCTGCTCAATGGCCAACCTGCTGCTCAATACTTCCTTCCCTTAGCCCCTCACTCTCGCCGTTTACCACATTTCTTATTTTAAAAATACATTTTTCTTTTCACAAATGATGCCCAAATTCTTACCCGACATACTACTGTGGCATTTCTCACTGTACTTCTTCAATGGTCCCCCCCCCCCCCGGGCAGTGTAACAGTGCAAGTGTGTCCTCCTCAACGCTGCCTGCTACCATAACACATAGAAATCATTTTTTTTTAAAGTGCACCTTCTTTAAACACCGAATTTTCACAACATAAAGCAAATGGCAATGGAGCTGGTTGGTGGGGGGTAGCGCCATAACAGCTACATCAATAAAAAAAAAAAAACTACGGAAGCCTCACTAGGACAAAAGTCCTTAACTCAAAAAAAAAAAACACAGTAAACTGAAGGCAGAGGAACTATCTTATTTAAAACTCAGACACAGATTTAAGTTTTTCATTACGTAATACTATGAATTTTAGTTTTCACAAGCATGTGCAATCCACATGCCCATTTCATAAGCACAATAAGAGACTCCGGGGTTGTGCGCTAGACACTTCTAGCACACGGCCAGGGTTTGAAGGCACTCAGCCCGCAGCCTTGTGCCTCACTATGCCCCTGGTAGTGCACTAGAGCTGTCTAGAGCACACCCCATCATGTCTTATTGCTTACATAAAGCTAATGAGAGGGAAAAACATAAATAAAAGACATGCTGTCTCAGCACAGGAATATTGTTTTGTTGCACATGCAGAAAAAGAGAAACACATTGTGCCTTTCAAAATGCAAATGCCATATGTCACAATTCTGTGTACTTGGCACATCTGCAAATGAGCATACATTCTCATATTGCTGGTCTCTAAAACATTTTAGGATGTAATTCCCAATAGTTAGTTTTCCAGACTGGCATCTCGTGTTTTTGAAATGTCTGAACAAAAACATGTTTTACTTAGTATTTGAAACCCTTAATGCTTAGAACCCATGGGTGTTCTAGTTCTAAATTAGAACTCAAAGCCCTGGGTTTCAAAATGGTTCTAATCTTTTTAGAACTAGTTCTGACAGCACTACTACATAAACCCTGAAAGCAGAGCTCAAGTGGTCATAAAAGCATCCCCCATCAAGGGTGTGTGTGTAAAGTTCTAGTTTACACACACCCACACTTGCTTCATTGTTTAAAATTACTAGTAAGCATGTTTAACTAATGTAGGGTTTCTGTGATGTGCTTAACTTAACTGGTGGCAGTTCTATTAGTAGCGCTCGCACTGCACCGAGCACGAGTGTGATTGATAGGGACTGATTAAAACTGTTCGTTTGTAACACATAATTCCAACTGGGTGTTTGTAACACAGTTTCACAAGCTCATTGCCTGAGTCATTAAAAATGATCACTAGCATTTATAATTAAAATGTGCCTACCATGTTGTGATGGACCTAGAGTTCATGTGTTTTTCTTGAAGGCATGGCTGCTGTACAACATGCATCCTGTCCTTTGATGACTAGTGAACAACTGGAGTGGCCACCTGTCAAGCGGCATCAGTAGGCATGACGAGTTGACTACTGATGCTGCATGAGTTCACAAAGCCACTGTGACTTTAGAGGAAGTCACTTGGTTATGAGGTCATCGATGGCAGTGACCTAGTGTGTGACATGGTCAGTTATAGCATTTGCTTACTGATGTGTTGGATTATTGATTACGAGACTGATTGATTCATTCATTCATTTAAGTGTTTTGTGTTTGTTGACCAGGTAAATACGCTAGCCCAAAGGACCTTTCTTCAGGAATGACCTGGGCCTAGGAAGGCAAAGAAAGGAGTAGAGTTTCAAGATACATAGATATAAATGAGCTGGAAAATATATTTTCAAGAGAAACTGAAAAAGATAAAGTAGCAAAAATTGTATACAAGTTCAAAAAGTGACAGAAAACACTTAAGATATATAGGACAGTGGCTGGGCATCTAGGCACAACCAGTGTGTTGTGCCACCGAGGTGTTCTGATTCCCTATGACCTCAAGAGCGAAGCTCGAGAGGTTCATGGGAATCAGATCCCTGAGGTGGCACAACACACTGGTTGTGCATAGAGTTGCCCATCTGCTATTCTATATAGTGTATGGGCATCCATGTCTATTTCGGACACTGCACTTTGTTTCAGTGAACTGATGGTTGGGGGGGCACTTAAGGGTTGGCAGTAGGCTCAAATTACTGACACCATATGCTGCAGAGGATTCTGCATGTTGACGTTTTAAAAAGCAAATAACTTCCAGGTTAATTGGATAGGGGAAATCAAGTATGTGGCAGCATTCCACGTTGTTCTGCTGCAGTAGTGACATCACTACTGCAGCAGAACAACACAATGATGTCACTTCTACAGCAGAACAAGCATATTCCAGGCATGGAATTCCATGCATAGCAGCATTCTACCATACACTATATATAGGATAGTGCATGAGTACCAGTTAACAACTGGGCTGTTCTTTCACCAAGTTGGTACTATGATGACAAATTACCTCTAGAGCGCAGCACAAGAGGTAATCAGTCGTCATAGTACCAACGAGGTGAAAGAACAGCCCTGCCATTAAATGGCACGCATGCACTGTTTTGTATAGTGTATAGTGGAACATCGTTGCCTCAAAAAAAAAAAGAAAATTACTACATCTTTCTTTTCAAAATAAGACTAACTGTCAGATTGCTGCTTAAGGACACCATGTGTGACGTCCGCACTGCAGCAGAATGAAAAGTCGTTCTGCTGTCCTGCGGACGTCACTTTTTGGTTCTGCTGCACTACGGACATCACTAGTGCAGCAGAACAACATTTTGAGAGCGCTAGATTTCAGTGAACAACGACGTTCCACTATACACTATAAACAAGTTGTCTTGTAAGAGTGCAATACTGGTGATAATACAGCACAGTGAGTACAGGCAGTGCTAATATAGCACATAGAAACTGACAAGGCAGTAGCTAGAATCTTAGGCTGCACCACTGTAGTGGGATGCACTCAGTAGAATTACAGAAACATAGAAGATATTGACAGAAAAGGACCTCTTGGCCCACCTAGTATGCCCTAAAGTCCCTACCTACTGTGCTACCACAGAATCTAACTGATCTCAGGCCTAACACCTCCCAAGCCTTGTTACTAAGGTCCCCCTGAGTCTATCCCATGCATGTTTGAAACCTGTTACCATTTCGGTATCCACCACCTCTGCTGGGAGGCTGTTCCAGGTGTTCACCACCCTTTCCATGAAGAAATATGTCCTCACATCCCCTCCAAGTCTTCCCCCTTCCAGCTTCATATCATGTCCCCTCATCCTTGATCATCTTTTTCTGTGCAATATGCCACCCTCCTGTACCTTATTGATACCCTTGAGGTATTTGAATGTTTCTATCATGCCTACCCTTTTTCTCCTTTCCTCCAGTTAGTACATGTTTAATTCCCTGAGTCTTTCCTTGCAGGGCTTCTGATGCAGGCCATGCAGCATGTTGGTTGCCCTTCTCCATACTGCCTCTACCCGGTCTATGTCCTTTCAGAGATGGGGCCTCCAGAACTGGACACAGTACTCCACGTGTGGCCTCTCCATTGATCTTTATAGGGGTAACACTACCTCCCTTTTTCTGATGTTAATACCCCTCCCTATGCACCTCAAGCAGGGCTGCAGCTAGCAATTCTGGGGCCCCAGGCAGGCAGTTTGATTAGGACCCCTGTATCCCTAACCAAGTAAGCCGGGGGTCTGGGGGCTGCCAGGCCCCCAGAAGCTCTAGGGTTTTTGATGCTCTCTGGTGAGTTTTGGGGCTTTTAGTGAATCTAAAAACAAGATTTTGTGAAGCTCTCCCAAGCCCATAGTCAATGAAAGAATTTATTTTTAACCAGGACAGAGTAATGAGCTGTGAATGAGCTCAGTACATCCAACAGATATGGGTTTGACTCCCACAACCTCTACTTGCATACTGTGCGATTCTGAGCAAGTCACTTAACTGCCCCAGTGCTCCTAGGTCATCCCTGAAAACAGGAACTTCTGCCTACTGGGCCTTACCTGGTAAGCAAAGAATAAAAAAATGCAGAAAGCATGTTTACAAGTGCTCAAAAGACTTACAAACCAGTTAAATGAAAAGAGCTTAAGCAATTTACAAACTAATCAAGTTAAAATGACATGTGCAGTCACAGCTGGCTGACACTGAGATCAGACAGGCACCCCTATATACTGGGTCTCCCATGACTTTTTTTCTTTGACCGCATGAAGAATGGTCAGGGAGACCTAATATGTTAGTGTGCCTGTGTCTGCATGTGTCATTTTAATCAATTGCTTTTCAGCTGAAGCACTTTAGAGCACTTCCAATAATGCTGTTATTTTTCCATTTGATGACTGTAATAGCATTGTACCTTGTGTGCACTGCCATTTCTTACGTTTGTAGTAATTTTCAACATCAGCTGAAAAGCAGAAGCACTTTTGAATTTGGGCAGCCTGTCTTTCTTACAGTGTCTGAGCTCTGAATGTGGTACCTGCTTCAGCAGGAGATAGAGCATTAGCAGACCTGAAGGAGAAATACCAAGGGAGCAAAACGTAAGGAGCAGAAAAAAAAAAGCATAAATTGTTCCCCATCCTGTACCCTCTTCTTCTAAGTAACATCACTGGTACCAGTACTCAGCCACTATACCAGCTTTTTGTTTATGATGTTTTACCTGGATGGTGGTGGTAGAAGCTGGCCTGGATGTCTGAGTAGCACTCTGGACGAAGAAAGTGGAGAACAAAAACGAGGGGAGAAACACACACACCACCATCACCGTGCATTCGTTTTGTGAGGGGATTTGGGATTGGGAGTCTCGAGGGGGCCACTTACTTGATGAGGCAATGACAACGACAAGCCAAAGTCCTTCCTAACATCACCAGGCCGCAGGTGACTGATGACTCATCAAGCATGAAGGCGATGGCCAGCGACCCGACCACACTACTGGACAGCTGCTGTCCTGATGTACTCGGCCCAGTGACTTCTTGCTTCAGCTGCCTGCCCTCTCATTCTTGTATTCAATTTTTGTATGTGGGCAACACAGACAGAAATGCAAATCACTCTGAGGGAGAGACGCACAGCAGCATGCGCTAAGCACTATAGAGGAGCCGTTCCCGCTCCAGTCACAACTCCACAAAACACACACAGCGGACGGAGCATGTCATCACATCTAGGGTAGGAGTCTGCATGGTGCCACTGTAATATCTTTTTCTTTGCCATCCTAGTGAGGGGTGGGGGTCATAAATGCAACAGTCCTATGGTAGGACTGTTACATAAATGACCCCCCCCACCTGGATGGCAAAGAAAAATGTATTACAGGGGTGCTGCACAGGCAGCCAGCACTAGAAAAGGGCCAAAGGCTAAATTAAATAAATATACATGCACTGCTCAGGCAGGCCCCCCATAGCTCAGGGCCTAGGAAAAAAGTCCCAGTTGTCCCCCTCAAGCTGTGCCAACAGGTATTGTGATGTGACCATTGATGCTGGACCAGATGCTGCATGAGTTCACAAAGTTACAGTGGGGCAGAGTGGCACACTTTAACAGTTCAGTCCCTAATGTAATTTGCTGGCTTGGGCTGGACCAACTCACGGGTTTATCTAGGGCCCTACTATTCATTTTTAAAGTGTCCTCCCTTTCACTTGCCACATCCAAATGTTTAAAACAGCAGGAATCTTGTTTATAAATGCCTGTTTTTTATCTGTATTATTAACTGCACGTAATTTGCTGAACACTTACCTTTCCTACTGAACTGCATTGATGCTAGAGATTTGGTTGGGAAACTGTTTCATTGCACTGACTACTGTATTTTTGGCTTGAGCTCTTCCCCATTCCTGCTCTCCCCCTCTCAATTTTCCTCCCGACTACTTCAATTGATAAATCTCTCTCACTGCCTGCCTTCCACAAATAGACCCCTTGCTCCAATGAGAAGTGCTGTCTCCTTGTTTTTCCTATCCCTCAGTTTCTCTACCCAGCAACCTTCCCCCTCAGCTCATACCTCTTGTAATTATTCCATCTAACTCGGGGCTGTGACCTCAACTTTTGTCCTCCCTGATATCCCCTCCCATCTAATCTCTCTGTCCTTTTCACCTATTGTTTTAGCCCACACCCCCCGCTGATGGTCTGCCACCAGTCTCCTGCCCTTGGACTTAACCTGCCTCTCTCTTGCTCCTCCAGAGACTCCCGCACCCGGACGGTGCTTGCAGGAATCAAGGCGGCACCTATGGCCAGCACCGCGGCCGCTGCCCGATCTGACAGCTTTCCCTGCCCACCCTCGTGGATCCCAAGATCGGACACCAGTCTGAGTAGGCACCACTGCTAGAGACTCAAGCTCCAGCTCTCCACCGATTGGTGCTGCATTTAGCTGATTGGACGGGCTGACCAACCGGAGCCATCCAATTGGAGTGCCTTTTGGCTGCATTTTGTATTGCAGTTTCTGTGTCTTTCTCTCTTCACCGAAAAGCCGCAAAAGCAGCAGCAGCTCTGATTTTTTCACCCGCTCCCTCCTCCCCTTCCTAGGCCTCCTTTAAATACATCTCTTGCCCTTCACTTTCATTTTATCCCCTTTGTCATTGGTCTGTCTACAACCTGTCTTCTTGACAGGGTCTCAGTGTATAAGCTTGACTTTCTGCCCTATTCCCAATTCATTTTATCTCCACTACTCCCTACTGCTCGTGCCTAGGCTGCTTATCCCTTACCAAAACCAAACCTAACAGTAAGCCTTTTTTTTTATGTCTGTCTTTTGACCATCTACTCCCCACTGTAGCAACCCAGGTGGAAACCTACAGGGATAACATATTTCCCCCTTAGCCACTAATTTTCCAGAATGTTGGGTCCAATGCACACAATGCGAGGGTTATTGCCCCTCCTGCTATTACTGGTCCCATTAGTGGGCATAAGTTATACCACTTTAGGACCTGAAAATGAACCTCCCTCAGCATTAGGAACACAGTAGCGGAAACTATCCCTATTATTAGAAATGTCCACACATTGTGCGGGACTGCTTAACCACCCTCAAGCTCCAGCAACGCTACCAGAGGTAAAAACTTACTCCTACCCTTTAGCAGCCATACTGTGTGGCCAATCAGGATACATTAGCTCCATTACCCGATTTCAACAAGGGTCCAGGCATCCTGCTGCTAGAAGTAAACCTTGGGCATGCTAAAGTCGCAAGCTCATACTGTTCCTCCTGCTGCTATTTGGGAATGTCCACCTTAACCTGGGGCCACCCACACGCAATCTACGGCAGGGGAGTATGCATCCTAATGCCAGAACTGCCCCCCTGCAGCCCCTGTTAAAAGGAGAGCAGAGAATATTATCGCTGATATTAATAGCCTCTTACCTAAGTTCCCCAGATCCAAGCATGGGTGGTTCAGCTTAAACCAGACATCATCGCCTTCATGGAGACCTGGCTATCACCCAAAATCAGATGCATCCTTAACAATAGAAGGTTACAACTCTTTTCACCAAGACAGGCTCACCAAACAGGGTGGTGGTTGCCTAGTCTATGTCCAAAACGACATTAAAGTGCAGATGATGGGCTGCAGCCTGCTCACTAGTGAGGCGCAACTCCGCCACCTCAAACTTACCACTGGGCAACAAAACAAAGCACTGCTGCTAACAACAGTCTACATATCCCCAGGGAAGCAGACTGTTGGGCTTAAGCTCTTTGAGGAGAATCTGCAGCATTTGGGAAAAGAGTGAGAGCAGGTGATTGTTGGGGATTTCAATATTAAGTGGCACTCTAACAAGGAAAACAAAGTCAGGGACCAAATAGCTGACTTATATCTTACGCAGATGGTTACCCTTCCCACTAGGCACAACTACAAAACAGGCACCAGTACACTCATTGACTGGCTACTCTGCTTCAACCCGGATCACATATCAGATGCCAAGGTCTTGCCTGATAGCCTCAGTAACCACTCACCTGTCATGTGCACTTGGGCAAACAAGTTCACAAAGTGCCCACCAAAGGTCACTACACATCTGGTGCTGAGACCTGGACTAATTGATGATTTCAAACTCCACCTATCCCTGATCGACTGGTCACCACTTGACCTTGCAACTGATGACAACATCGCCTTTGAGTTTTTCCGAATTTCATTTACTCAGGCATGCAATATTTTTGCCCCCATAAAACCCAAAAAAGTAAAAGGAACCAACACCCCCTGGCTTAATACCTCACTCCTAGACCACATGCATAATAGAGACAACCTGTGGCACAAAGCTAGGGACTCAGGAAAGCTGCAAGATGTATCCGCATACAAAGCTGCCAGGAACTCCTGTACTAGGCTCATTCGCTCAGAGAAAGCAAGCTATTTCAAGGGCCTCCTTAACAAAAACTGGGGGTCCTCTAAAGGGTTTTGGAACACACTGAAATCCCTCGCTGGAAGGACCTCTAGGGCATCACTGAACCTACTCACCACTGGCCATGGGTCTCTCCAGGAACCCCTACTGATTGCCAATGAGTTCAATACAGCATTCACTGATCTATCAGGGGTGCTTCCCAGTGAGTTCCTTAACCCAATAAATAACCAACACCACAGAAAATTCATACCCTCATCAGAGAGGGTAGGGCTGCCACTCTTCTATTTTAGGCAAGTCTCAATCTCTGAAACCATCAAGCAAGTAAAGAGGGTCCTCGGAAAGACCAGAATGGGGAGTGATCTGATAGATATGATGTTGGTTGCCATAAAACTTGCTGTACTAGCAACCCCAATCTCTAAGGTTTTTAATGCCTCGCTAAAACTGTGTGTGTTCCCTGATGCCTGGAAATCCACCCTGGTTACACCAGTTTTCAAATCCGGGGATAAGACACTCACCACCAACTATAGGCAAATATCCATCCTCCCACCACTCTCCAAAGCTCTAGAGAGAATAGTCTCTGAACAACTTACTGACTTCCTCGACAATCACCATTTACCATCCAGTAATCAGCATGGTTTCCGCAAAAAACACTCTATCATCACTGCACTCGTGGATTACACCACTCAGATCTACAACACCCTTGACCAAGGGATGGCGGTGGGGTAAATTTTCATGGACCTTACAAAAGTGTTCGACTCAGTTAATCACCAGCTGTTACTAAACACACTTCTCTCCTTGGGTCTGGCCCCAATACAGTCTCCTGGTCTTGTAGCTATCTGATGTAAAGAACTCAAAGCGTTAGAATCGGAGACACTCTCTGACCCCAAGGTAGTGGCCCTTGGAGTACAGCAAGGGTCTATACTTGGACTGCTCCTTTTCAGCCTGTTCATTAACCACCTCCCTGAAGCCTGCCTGGCTAGCATTGTATTATATGCAGATGATGCCATTTTATCGGTACCAGGTAGGAACCACTTCACCATCGAGGAAGGCCTACTTGATAGCTTCCACAAACTTGAAACCTGGTTTTGGCAACATAAACTTCTACTAAACCATAAAAAAACAAAAACATGCTGTTCTCAGTCACTCAGAACAAAAGACATTTTGGCCCCCATCGAATTCTGAACCTAAAGGGTGTCACACTTGAACAAGTTTCCTCGTTTGAATATCTGGGTGTCTACCTTGATGACACTCTCAACTTCTCCCACCATGTTGACCAAGTTGTCAAAACCACCAATATGAAACTGGGTATCCTCTACAGAAACAAGCACTCAATGACACCTGCAGCCCTCAAATTAGCCATACGTAGCACAGTATTATCATCCATTGATTATGGCTTATCCATATACATCGCAGGATCAGATACTGCCCTAACCAGGATAAAAAAACTCGTGAACAGGGCATGTCATCTGGCACTTGGGGCAGATCGATAGACTCATACCTGCTCACTCTACTCTGAAATGGGCTGGCTCCCACTGTACCTAAGAGCCCAATACCAAACATGCATGATCATAAAAAAGGCGCAATTAGGCCTCATGCCAGATTCTATAAGCTGTCTGTTCAAGAAGGCTGTGCATACTAAACATACAAGAAATGCGACTACAGAAGGACTACAAGTCCCTTTCAAGCGCACATCACTGGCCCAAAAATCCATTACTTATAAGGGCCCCAAATGGTTTAATGAGCTGCCCGACACACTGACAGGAAACACAAAGCTGAGTTTGTTCAAAAGGGGGCTATGGTCCCACCTTAAGAATCTAACCACCTGTAACTGTGTAAGTAATTAATTTCAACCTGCCTTTTTCCCCCGCCTATTACCTCTTCCCCACTCCTCTCCCCCCATCCTTTTTTCTACTTACCACCCTTCAACACCACCTTCCCCTTTTACTCCCAACCCACACCACCTCTAGTTACTTTGACAAAACCAACCTGGCTGCTTATGCCCTCCCCCTCATTCCCCTAACCTTACACGGCCATAGGAATGGCATGTATCACTCCTCCCTGTTATCCCTTCTCTGCAACAATTTGATGTAATGTAATTTATTCTTTTGTTAAGATGTACCTGTTACTAGCAAGTCTTGAACCTCATGTGACACCCTATGATCTCATGATGCCTACCATGTTTTCTCACTGCTATCCTAATTGTATTATGCTGTTTTGTATTGCTTTGTTTATCCTTGACTTGAGACCTTTGAAAATGAGTCTTTGACTCAAAGGTATTAGTCCTAATCGAAATAAATAAAAGAAAATCAATCAATCAATCAATCAATCAAAATCTTTATTTAACCAGGCGATCACCGTTGAGCATAACTCATTTTCGAGGTGGACCTGGGGTATACAGGATAAAACAGATCAGAAAGATACAATGAACAATGTACAATGCAGGAATAAATACAATAAAAAAATATATACAATAATTAACAGCTAGAGGCATGTACAGTAGTGAAAGACAGTTGGGAGATGGGTCAGGGATCTAAACTGGTAACACACCATACAAAGTGTATATACAAGAGTATGCATGCATAGATATAACAGTCGATGGGTACAGCAGATTAAAAAAGTGCCCAATATACACTATATGTAGAGGTCCAGGGTAGGGGATAGGGTTACAAGGCTACTCTAGATGGTATTTCTGAGGAAGTAATAACAACAGATTAAGGGTACGGTCAGAAACAGGAACATAGGAGAATTGAATGAAGAAAAAACAAAAAATATGTTGTTGATATGTGGACCGCCACAGTAGCAGGGAATCTAGGTTCAGCCAACAATAGGATTCAAGGAGGAGGAGAGAGACATGGGGGGTTAGGAGGATGGCAAGCAAACTAAGTTCAGGGTTATACAAGCCAGAGATGATAGAAGAGGCGAGAGCAAGAGCAGCGGGTAGGGGAAGGCAATGGGGGAGCTCTGAATTATAAATATCAAACACAGTATATCTGTGGAGGCATCAATGGTGCTGTACAATAAGCATCATCTTCCTGCCATACAGTAGCAGCTCTAGCCTCTATTGGTTACCAGGGCACAGCTAAGGGACAACAGACAACAGCCGGGGCACTGACATAGTGTTGCTATAGGGAAGCTCTACACCATATGGGACACCAACTGGGGCACATCATTTGTTTACTAGGGCATGTGCCCTGGTGTGCTCTGGTGTAGAGCTGCCACTTCTGCCAGAGTGTGATGTCCAGGAGACAGAACTTATGCACAGGAGTGGTCCCAAAGGACTGGAGGAGGGCAGATGTAGTTCCTCTTCACAAAAGTGGTAGCAGGGAGGAGGTTGGCAATTATAGACCAGTCAGTCTGACATTGGTGGTGGGAAAGTTACATCAAATCACTGTTGAAGAAGAGGATTGTGAAATATTTTGAATCTAATGGGTTACAAGATCCAAGACAGCATGGATTCATTGGTGGGAGGTCATGCCAAACAAATCTGAATACTTTAATTGGATGACCAAGGAACTGGATAAGGGTGGAGCGGTGAATGTGGCCTGCCTAGATTTCAGATAGGAGGCAATTATTCAAGCTGAGTAGCTCAGGAGTGAGTCCAAAGGTGGTAAATTGGGTAAGAAATTGGTTATGGGATAGGTGACAGATGGTGGTGGCATACTGAGTTCACTCAGAGGAAGGGAGGGAGGGTGACCAGTGGGGTGCCTCATGGATTAGTGCTGGAACTGGTCCTTTCCAATGTCTTTATAGGTGACATTGCAAAGGAGCTGGAGGGGAAGGTCTGCCTCTTTGCAGATGACACCAATCTACAATAGGGTGGCTACTCTGGGGGGTGGAAAGGATGAGCTGAGACCTGAGAAAACTCAGGGAGTGGTCAAGGGTAAGGCAGCTGGGTTTCAATGCAAAAAATATACAAAATAATGCACTTGGGGCACAGACACCCGGGGGGGGAGTACAAAATGGGGGAGTGTTATTTACAACCACTGAACAGGAGAGAGACCTGGGGGTATTATCATTTCTGATGACCTAAAGATGGATAGGCAGTGTGACAAGGCAGTTGGGAGGGCTAGTGGGATGCTTGGGTGCATAGGGAGAGGTATCACCAGCAAAATGATGGAGATGGTGCAGCCTCTGTATAGATCATTGGTAAGACTTCACTTAGAATACTGTGTCCAGTTCTGGAGGCCACATCTCTAGGACATAGAGTGCAGGTGGTCCAGAGGAGAGCAACTAAAATGGTGTGGGGTCTGCATCAAAAGCCCTATGAGGAGAGACTAAAGGAACTCAATATGTACACCCTGCAAGACAGGAAGAAAGAGGGGAGATAATAGAGGCTTTTAAATATCTCACAGGGGTAAATAAGGTACAGGAGGAGAATATTTTTCAGAACAAAAGGTGCCTAAGAACAAAGGGACAAGCTATGAAGTTGGAGGGGGTAGATTCAGGAGAGATGTGAGACGTACTTCTTCACAGAAAGAGTGGTGAATTCCTGGAAAAGCCTACCAGTCAAGGTGGTGGAGGTGAAAACAGTGGTGGGGTTCAAGAATGCATAGGATAGGCATAAGGGAATCTTAATGGAAAGGCATGGGGGTGGGGAGAAAGAGCCGGACATAAAGTAATGTCTGAGGTGATACTGTAGGCAGGGAAAAATGGGCAGACTGGGTGGGCCAAGCAGTCCTTATCTGCCAACAAATTCTAAGTTTCTGTGTTTCTATGCAAATTTTGGAATTCACAATGTTAAGTTCAAATACTGCATTGTGGTTGCACTGCCCCTAGTGTCCTAACGTCTGATTTGTTTTTCTGCCTGAAGAGAGCAATAGCCACAAAGTATAGCTGCAGTCTTCCGGTCAGTAACACGTTATCTGTTATCTGTTTGTTGTTTTCTTTAAAGTTAAGTTAGTTTACCGATACTCTGCATTAGTTAAGGTATATAATATTTTTATTTTTAGTATATTTTACAGTTTCTCTGGTTCCCGATTGGTCCCTAGGAAATGGAGAAAGCCACACAGTAACTCAGTTCCTACTTGAAGGAAACGACCTGATATCATGAGAAACTTTAAAAAAAATGCTTAGTTTTAAATATTTTAAAGTAGTTTTTTAGTACATTAAGATGCAATTCCCACCTAAAGGGAACCAAACTGCATTTCCTCTAAAGTTTGAGGCCGCTTTTAATTCAATACTCACTGAAGAGGTTCCCTCACATTTGTTAAGAGAAATACTCATTTTAAATTAACGTTTGTGACTAGGAACCAAATAATATCTAGTACAGGTCTTTCAGTGTTTGGCATGACTGACAGACCTAGTAAGAAGAGAATAGGAACTACAGGCTTTAAAAATTGTAAAGTGTTTTCAGCCTTTAGCAAAGGCAGACTGCCACAAGTTTTGTTTGAGGTACCTGGGTCCAGATCATGATTTTATCAATTGTGAGTGCTGCAGAAAGTTTTGCCCCAAAACCCAAAAGAAAAGGGCTGAAAAAGAGAAGATTTTATGGCTTCTCAATCTGCCTGTATGTCGCCAAAACACAATAAAGCCTCTGAAACAATCCTTAATGACGGTGGTGGAAGCATGCATCAGACTAGAGTTTGTCTCCTCATAAACAGCAGCAGTCCCTGTCAAAGGAGACATAAAAAAATATAAAGTTGCTCAGCCATCAGGCAGGCATGGTAAAGAAGGAACAGATACCAGGGTGGCTGAATGGAGGAACCCTGAGTCCAGTGATGGTAAAAATATAAATAAAAGAGCCTCAGAGCAGGTATTGAAACCAGTGCCTGAGAAGAAAAAAACAGAAAGAAGATCACATCCATGCCACTTCTCCTGCAAAGGAAAAGGAGCATGCAGTGGACTGAAGACAGATGCCCTCAACAGAGGATATGGCCAAAGCATGCCAGTTTTTTCAAGCCTTACAGATTAAGGTGAAACATCCTCAATGTGCCTGCCCCCCCCCCCCAGACTCAGACTCCAGACCATTTACTTGTGGAGGAGGACGGCATGTATTATAAGAAGGAGGAGGAAGGTCAGCCTGTAGAATCTGACGGTTCACCAGCTGAACAAGAGTTGGGCTCTCTTCCTAGGCCTACAGAGTAGTATAGCTCTTATTCCACATTCATCACCCTCAGCATCCCCGCTCACAAAACAAAGAAGGATGAGGAGGAAGAAAAATTGATGGATGTGATGGGACTAGCCCCCACAAAAAGGTTGCTAGTCTCCATCCACAAATCACTCCAAAACCCTACTTCTAAACTCATGTCAGTACTTAATTCAGCTGCTGGTATTAATACAAAGGTTGAAAAAAGTATCAGGTGGACAGGCATGAGGTGGAATACCTGTCTGCCCTCTCTGATCATGAAGGAGTGGTCCAAGCAGCTGCTTTGTGAGAAGGTTAAGGTGCCCTTCTCCATACACATCCCTGAGAAGGATTCTAAGAAAGTGGTTACTATGGCCAAAATGGGGAATAAAAAATGGACTCCTTGGTGGCGGCTGACTTGAAGCCCTGCACATGATGAATACCCAGGCCACACTGCTTCATACAAAAATAAATCCTGACCAAAAATGGGGCGATGGGGGCTGGGGCAGCTGGCATCCAGTGGGCTGCTCGGGGCCAGGGAAGAAACAGCATTAACTGCAAAAAAAGGAAATCTATTGCTGGTCAAGCTGCCTTCTCGTATTGCTTTCCTAAACTCTGATCTACCCTTATCTTCCTCTGTCAGTCCACCTTCTTCTTCTCCCTTAAGTCTTTTCATCATAACTTTTCTAGTCCCACCTGTAACTGTCCATGATCCCCTACCTCTTGATCTTACTTCAAGAGGGTTCCTGCAGTAGGTCATAACATGTAGGACTGCACCCTCTGGCACCAGGCCCACACGGCAAACTTTTCCAGCAGTGTCTGTCGGGGGACCACTCACCTGACATCACATGATGGACATCAGCATGACCCTATATAGTGGGCAGCCCCCGTGTCCGCCTTCCAGTTCTTTTCTGCCATCGACCTGCGCAAGTACCTTGCAGTAAACCTGCAGCTTTGTCGAGTGCCATTTTTTTCAAATTTGTTTCTATGAATTAGTCTGTCTTTTCGCAGTTTTATGTCTTCTCCGTCTACAGCAAAAGTCGAAGGCAAAGACGAAGTGCAACAAGTGTGGGGTGCAAATTTCCCACAAGGATGGCCATCGTCTTTGTCTCTTCTGCCTAGGCCCGAACAATGACACCGCAGCCTGTCCCGACTGCCAGCCCTTCAACCAGGCCACTCGCAAATTACAACAGCAGGCTCTGGAGGCCCATCTCCTTAAAACCAGGATGGCTACCCTTGAAAAGGAGATGCAGAAACTTTGGGACACAGCTTCGTCCCCTTCATCAGAGTATAAACAGAAGATGAAAGACAAGGAGAGGCACAGAGAAAAGGAGCATCCAGAGGACCGGGACTGATCCTCTACTAGTAAGCCTTTGACCAGCAAGGCCCTTTCCCTGCTGCTTACTGTTGTGGTGACCCAGGCAGCCTTGGAAACAACCTCCAGTGCTTCGGCCGTCTTTCTCCCTATTTTGACCAGTAAGTCATCCGCTGGCTTCTCTGGCAAATGCCTGGTCCTTGTCAGTAAGGGAGACCCCTGGCTCCTCAGGAGCCTGCCTGACAGTCGATAAGTCAGACTCCCACAAGAAGCAGCCTGTAGTCCACTTGAATCCGACTGATAAGCTGGTCGAGGGCCCTCCTCCCCCCGGTCTCAGTTTTGCCCAGTCAGTTGGTTGTTCAATGCTCAGATGACTGCTCGGGTGTCGCTCGCCCACCGGGGGCTAACGCTATCTCACCCGATGTCCAGCAAAGCACACTGGCTTCCTCAAGTCAGCCCTCCCCCCGGGATCTGCCTGGGTGAGAGACTTCCTCTCCACCTGCTCCACAGTCTACTTCTAGCACAGAGGAGGAAGAGGGGCACCTAGAAGTGGTCCCTTCTTCACCCACTCCTCTGGTGGCTTCTCAAATCCCTCCCTGGGATACCCTCCCTTTGCCAGGCCTTCTAGTTACCCTGGCATCAGGTCATCTTCTGCCTGCTGCTCCTCCTCTGATGTCAGGAGCACTGTCAGATTTCCCACACCAGTTCCCCCTACCAAGGCCCTCTTCTCGGCCCCTCATGCAGGGTCTGACATCAGTGGGGCTGATGTTGGCTCATCCAGTGCCATATGTCCTGACATTTACTCCCCTTTCATCGGCCACCCCTACGATGCTATCCCACTGTCGACTGTCCTTACATCAGGTATTTTTTTCCTTGTGCTTCCAGACCACCAGACCAAGACCTGATGTCCGTTCCCCCTCTTTTCACAGAACACCAGGCCCCAATTTTTCTGCTGTCAGGCCTGACGACACCCTATTATTCCCAGAGTTATTTTCCTGGGTATCAGTAGGGATACTGATATTATCAAGGGTACCCCCCTCCACAGTATCCGGGTTCGGGGGCACACTATTATACACCCCCAGCCAACGCACCACCTCCTCCTCCTCCTCCTCCTCCTCCTCCTCTACCTCCTCAACCAGACTTCCAATCTCTTATTCAGTCATGGTGGAAGGATGCTAGGTCCCAGTTAGTCTCGGACTGCGAATGTAAGCTACCTAGCCCGGTGGCAGTGACTCCTTCCTCTTTGTCACCAGCCAGTTCACTGCATTTCACAGTGCATGTTTCAGGCACCACCCCACAGGAGGTCACCCTCCCGGACTTTGAATGTCCAGAAGGGGAAAAGCCCCCTCACTCTGATCATGATACATCAGAGTCTTCCTCAGATGAGCTTTCCTCTCCCCAAAGGGCAAGGAATAGTCCAAGTCTCCTCTGGAGGACCCCTTCTTTAGCGAACTCCACTGCATAATCCAACATGCAAACAGTTGCAATATTGAGGATCTAGACCCCAAGAGGAAGCATCTAGCTGAGCATTTGGATCTGGAGCTGCCTCCCCTATACCAGTTCCTCTTTGGACAGCACCACATGAGGACCTTACCACTACCATTTGGCAGTTGCCACATTCTACTCCTGCTGTCCCTAAGAAGATAGACAGGATCTACCACTCTCCTGAGGGTGTCCCCTTCCTGGACTCTCATCCTAAGGCAGATTCAAGTCATTACTGCCGCTCATAACTGTTCAGCTAACCCCAAGCACATGAGCACATCCCCCACTGGACAAGGAGTCCAGGCAGTTGGACCAATTTAGGAAGAAGGTTTATTCTACTGCCACATGTGCCCTGTGCTCTCTAGACTATGTGGCACACATGGTGTCCTTTCAAAAGGCCACCATGGCTAAGCTCGAGGCCAAGATCTCGCCCATGGAGGACTCAGATCTCAAGGAGGAGATTGCTAAAGAGCTTCATCTGTCCAAAATCTTCTGCTGACATACTCTTCGGGCCACCTATGATTCTGTGGACTCAGTGACCTGCTCCTCTGCTACTGTGGTTGGCCTCAGAAGGCATGCTTGGCTTCGGATTTCTGGGCTTTCAGCAGATGTGCAAGCAGCCATTCAGGATGCTCCCTTCCGGGGATCAGTCCTATTTGGAGGGGATACTAAAGATTTGATCACAGGCCTCCAGGATAGTGGTCAGGCCCTCAGATCAGTCTGTGCCATGTACAGGGCAGGCCCCCAGAAAAAGCAGCCCTTTCGGTGCCAATTTAAATGCCAAGGGAAGCAAGCTGCCCCAAAAAACAGACCAAAAAATGAGCTACGGGCTACTCTTTTTCCTCTCCACTGGTCGCCAAGTCCCAGAGATCGGCGGGAGGGTCCTGGCCCCCTTGCCCCTCTGCATCCTGACTCGTCCTATCTTCCCTCCCCTCCACTTCAAACCATAGAGCCAGTGGGGGGAAAGATTTGCCCTTCACACCCAGGAGTGGGAGGGCATCACCTCAGACGCATGGGTCCTGCAGTTCATCTCAAGAGGGCACACGCTAGAGTTCCTGGAGTTTCCTCCAGACTCTCCTCCTGGTTGCTTGCACTACTCCCTCGCACCAGGTTCCACTGGTCAAGGAAGAAATCAGGGCACTGAGATGGAAGCCAGCAGTAGAACCTGTGCCTCCATCCCGAGGAGGAAAGAGATTTTACTCCCTTTTTTCCTGGTCCCCAAAAAAGAAGGGTGACCTCAGACCCATCCTGGACCTCAGCAGTCTGAACCTTTTTGTTGAGTACAAACGGTTCTACATGCTGACAGTGCAGGGCCTCCTGCCCCTTCTGCAGAAGGACCACTGGCTCTGTGTTATTTTTATTTATTAGAGTCTAGGATTACAGTTACCTTTGAGCCAAGGCTCTTTTACAAAGGTTCCATGTCAGGATGAGAACAAACAAGCAAGACATTAATTATTACAGGATAACAGGTTACAGTTGTTTATCATCACATGAGTACATACAGTTAGGTGGTACTAGGGGCATGCACAAGACAGGGATAACATCGATAGCGAGAATTGGTGAGACACAGGAAGAAGATGCTGCCAGAGGCAATCGTCAAAACACACAGGAAGTGCAAGTGGAAAGTGCAAGTAAGAGGAGGAAGAGGAAGGGGGAAGGTAGAGGGGGGATAGTAGGGGGGGTGGATGAGAAGGGACAAGTGCCAAAAGGGAACAGCAGGTTAGAGAAGACAGTCACATGTGCTAGAGGCAGAGAGGAATAGGCGAAGGTTAGATTTGAACTGGCCTATCTTAGGTAGGGAGGAGATGTCCCTGGTGAGACCATTTAGTCAGCTGGGTGCTCTGTATGCAAATACTAATACTAATACTAATACCCTAAAGGCAACAATTTAAAGCAGCAGTGCAGCGAAAATGGGTTAAAATTTGACCCCTACCTTTTTCATTCCTAACTGATGCTACATCTCTTCCAGATTATTTTGGTGGTGAAAATTTCAGTCTCTGTTATCATTTAAGAATTTTATGAAAGTTTAAAATAATTTTTTCTCAGGAAAAAAGATGTCTGCCTTATTTTTGCATTAAAATTATATTAAGCACCTGAGGAGGGTATGAATCCAGATAAAAATGCAAATGTACCATACGCAGTATAGGAAGCATTCAGAAAACCCAAATCAACAGTTCTGCCAATATTTTTCATAACCACAGCAGAAAACAAGCTTTTTAGAAACACTTTTTTCGTTGCACTGCTGCTTTAAAGACACAGTACCAAATTACAACATCACTACACTGCTAAAAAGCTAACATGACTAAACATTTTATAAGTGTAATAAGACAATTTCATCATGGGATTATGCTATGTCAGTGTACCTTGTATTGGTTGATGTCCCTTGGCCTTCGGACTCGGGACCGCAACCCACCATTCAATACATTAACATAGTATAAACCCCCTCTGTCATGCCTTATTCCTTACATAAACTATCTATTGATGCAGTGTATAAATTATATCAATACACAACGTTGGTTATGATAAACTTGAAATAAAATTACTTACTAAAATGTGCAATAAATGAAAAGTATATCTAAAAATGAATGGTGTTTATGACTTATACTCATTTTATGTTTAAAGAGCCTATATTGATGTGAATGATTCTAGTTGATATAAAATGTTTGTATTGATAGGAAAACCTTAGAGGTATGTAAAAACTGTATACTGATATGTCTTTTTTTGACAGTAAAAATGCTACTGGAATTTCAGTATATTCTGACGACCTAATAGAGTATTGATACGTCAAGTTGCAAGAGTGCAGAAAAAACTACTGTTTTTTTTAACCAAGAGAAGCACACTAAGCTGAAAGCTTTTTTTACAGGTGCGACCTGGGAGCACAGGGCAGTTAAGTGACTTGCCCAGGGCGCACAGTATGCAAGTGGAAGCTGTGGGATTCAAACCGAAGTCTGGTTTGCTAAATGTCACCAGATTTGCAGCTCAGAGCCTTAAACCACTGCACTATACTACCTCCCTGTGGTTTCCATGTAGTTGGAGTTCATTTATTTAGTTATTGATTGATAACTGTATAAGCCCTGTTGCATAGCTCCCATTATCAAGGTGACCCAAGGCAAAATATGCCATACATACCCAAAACATTACATACAAATGGCACAAAATTATCAAGTACAAGAACATTTGACAGAATATAAAAGGTGCAATTTCAAACATTACTTAAAAGGAGGTAGAGCACTGCACAGTTTATTGTTGTACAGTACTTGGTCTTCCTTCTGTATTCCTGGAATTTCTTAAGGACTCCAGAGCAGGAAATGTTGTTTGGGATAACTAGGACTACATAGGAACATAGAAGTTGACGGCAGATAAGGACCACAAGGCCCATCCAGTCTGCCCATTTCTTTTTCTACCTTATAAATGTGCTATCAGCCTTTGCTCTGTCAGTGACCTATCTATTCATAGTCATTTGTATTGCTCCCTTATGCCTATTCCATGCCTGTTTGAAGCCCTGCACTGTATTCATAGCCACCACTTCTTGTGGTAAGCCATTCCATGCATCCACCACCCTTTCTGTGAAAAAGAATTTCCTCACATTCCCCCTTAATCAGCCTCCCTCTAATCTCATGCTGTGTCCTCTTGTCCTGCTATTTTTCTTATATTTAAACATGTTAGACTCTTTCACCTTGTTTATGCCCTTAAGGTGTTTGAATGCCTCGATCATATCACCTCTCTCCCTCCTTTGCTCAAGGGTAAAGACTGACACAGAGTCCTCTCACTGTCTGTTCCAGAGTTAATAGAGCATGGCTGCTTATTTTACATCATATCAGAAAAAAATGCTCTGTTCCACAGGGAAAGCAGCTGTTGCCAAGAGGAATTACATAGATACAGATAGATATTTTTACATGTATGGGTGTGTATTCAGAGTGAACCTGTCAAGCATTTGAAATGCAGTCTTGCAGACCCTTTCATGGGGCTATACTGAAGTGGTATTACTAAGAATATAATAATACATTTGGTTCTCCATCTTTGGGTATACTTTAATGTGCTCATGCTCATCTGGGAAGCCATCTTAAACACAGGGTGCTTGTAGTAATGTAGAGGTATCTCTAGGGCTCAGATTATAGGCCCCTTTTCACAGCTTGCCAAAGATATTATGTGGTTCTGATGAACCTGTTCTTGTTGTTTATGAGGAACACTGCCACTTGTCACACACAGCAGAAAGTTCGATCAATAACTTTTCTTGTTTCTCTGGGCATTGCAAGTCCCCTGATGTCTTGACGTGAACGCCGACATCCGCGATGCCCTACTCCTCCGACGTAAGCTTCTGGTGCTCATTGAGTCCCAGACCTCTGTCCAGGGTCAGCCAAGCACCAGTGGCGCTGACGTCCTGCTGCTCCCCCAGCCTCCGCCAGGGGTCAGGAAACAATGAGCCATTTCTCCACCCCTCCCCCAGAGAAGGCGAGCTGTCGTGGGATGCTTCAGCCTTCTCCTCCCGGCTGGCCCTCCAGCGACCCGGGCTCATTCCTGAACCCGGGTCGCCAGTGTCGCAGATGGAAATCCAACCACTGTGCCGGTGAGATGGCCCTATTGCAGATTTTAGTGTCATCTGCAAAAAGGCATACCTTCCCTTCTAGCCTGTCTGCAATTTCACTAATCAAGACATCAAAGAGGACCGGTCTTCCTGCCCCGTGGCGCCGGGCGATGGGTGTTCGCTCAACATGCTGGTGACCCAGGTTCATGCCCCGAGCCTGTGACATCAGGAGCAGTGGCTGGCAGGGAGGAGGTTCAGAGCATCCCTCAGATGCTTCCCTCCCGGGAGGGATGGACCATGTTGCACCGCTCTCTTAGTGACTCCTAGTGGTGGATAGTGGTGATGTCCAAGGCTGTGTGAGTGATCACGTGCCACCAGACATCCCGACCCCAAGATGCAGCTGTGGTGCATACTAGTATGGGAGGGGTCAGACCAGAATGCGGAAAATGGGCCTGTACCAGCCCCGCTGGATGACGGCTGCCTGCCTCACCCCGCCATGTTCCCCAAAGTGTACCATCTCTATCCTCTGCATCTGCTCTGGGGGTAGCATTCAGACTTCTCTCCTCCCCATTACCGGTAGGGGCCCTTCTGGTAGGGTTAGAGCTAGATCCCCTGGTAGCAGGGTGCACAGGGCATGACCAGCGGAGAGTGGCAGTGGGGGTGAGACCGGCGGCCAGAAGGGGCATTGTGTGAACATGAAGGAGTGGCAGATTGGGGGCCTGTGGGTAAGAAGCATAACATTTTTTTTTAAAAAGAGAACCAGTCCCAGTACTGATCCTTGTGGCACCCCACTGGTCACCCTCCAGTCACCCTCCCTTTCTCAGAGTGAACTCTGTTTACCACCACCCTCTGATGCCTATCCCCCAACAATTCCTCACCCAGTTTACCACTTTTGGACCCATTCCCAGGCTGCTCAATTTGTTTACTAGTTTCCTATGCAGAACTGTGTTGAAGGCTTTACTGAATCTAGGCAGGCCACATTCAGCACTCCGCCCTGATCTACTTCCCTGGTCACTCAGTCAAAGAAATCTATCAGATTTGTTTGACATGACCTTCCCACTGTGAATCCATGCTGCCTTGGATCCTATAAGCTGCTGGTTTCAAGATATTCCACAATCCTTTTCTACAGCAGTGATTCTATTAATTTCCCCACCACTGAAGTCAACCTGCCTGGCTTGTAATTGCCAGCTCATCCCTGCTACCGCTTTGGTGAAGTGGGACTACATCTGGTCTTCTCCAGTCCTCTGGGACCACTCCAGTCTCCAGTGAGTGGTTGAACAGGACTGTCAGAGGTGCAGCCAGCACCTCTCTGAGCTCCTTTAATACGCTTGGATATATCCTGTCTGGCTACATTGCCTTGTCCACTTTTAGATTTGTGAGTTCCTTCTGGACTCTATCCTCAGTGAATAGACTAGTGTCCACCTCCCTTCCTTCGATGCTCCTGTTACTTATCTGTGGTCCCTCATCTTCCCCTTCCTCCGTGAACACGGAACAAAAATATCTGTTCAGGATGTCTGCTTTTTCCTGGTCCCCTTCCCTCTTTAACCTTACAATCCCTCCCCTGGTTTTTCTCCTTTCGCTTACATACCTAAAAAAATTTCGTATCCCCTTTCCTTACTGCCTGGGCTATTTTCTCCTCTGTTTGTGCCTTTGCACTCCTGACTGCTTTCCCTGCGTCTCTCTGCTTCTTGTGATCCATCTTCCTATCCTCCTCCCTCTGTGTTTTCTTATACCTCCTGGATGCTAACTGTTTTGCCCTTCCCAGCCACCTCTTTTGAAAACCATAGCAGT
This sequence comes from Neoceratodus forsteri, assembly GCA_016271365.2. NCBI lineage: Eukaryota > Metazoa > Chordata > Ceratodontiformes > Ceratodontidae > Neoceratodus > Neoceratodus forsteri. The sequence goes on from JADMNL010000034.1 coordinate 141,705,301, forward strand.
CTGTTTTTTCTCTTGCTTCTGCTTATCTGCCTGACGCAGAGCTTCGTTGCCTACCCTACAGCTCCTTTTAGTTTCACCCACTGTATCTCCACATCTCCACGCCACCCTTGTCCTCCGCCCCACCAGTAGTAGGAAATACTGTATGTTTTTTCAAAGTTTTTGGATTGGTTTCCTTTATAGTTTGTAATTCTTGAATAATGTTGTTGCGGGGCGGGGGCTTTTTTAACACTTTGCATGATCTTTTTTTTTGATGTTGCTGTTTGAGTTGCACTGTAAGCTTTTTGACCCTGAGGATATGTAATTAGCATATTGATTTTTTTGACCGCGATTGGCTGTGCTCTCTATTACTGCACCCCTATCATGTATTCTGAGCAGGAGTATTTGCTAGGTTAAGACAGTACCATGCAATTGGGTCCTGACTGGAGGTGGGCAAGACAGTAGTTTTTTTTCTTGTAGTCAAGCCAAAGCTGAGTGAGGGTTCTGGCTTGACTCTGCAACCCAGAGCTTGATGCCGAGCCATGACTGCTGCAGGTTGTCCTCTAACTTACTGACAGAGTCCCTCATGAGTTTCAGCCACTACACTAACTGTTCAGTCTGACATAAATACTTTTTTTTTTTTTTAATTGTTTAACCAGGTGAGACACACTAAGCTGAAAGCTTTTTTTACAGGTGCAAACTGGGAGCACAGGGAAGTTAAGAGACTTGCTCAGGGTCACACAGTATATGCAAGTGGGGGGCTGTGGGATTCAAACCCAGGTCTCCAGATTTGCAGCTCAGAGCCTTAAACCACTGCACTATACTGCCTCCCAAACACTTGCTCTGTACCTTGTTTGGCTCGGCTTGACCTTGACTCTCAGTTGCTTATAGAAGTCGAGCCGAGTTGAGCCAGGCACTAGGCTCAAGCCAGGCTCATGGCTGCTTTGATTTGCTCACCCCTAGTCTTGACCAATTTGGAATTAGAATTGACCAGATACCATTTTATAAGGCAACTTATAAAACTGGTCAAGTTGACTGCTATAAATACTGCTCCCTGATTGAATGAATGAGGTCACATTCTGTGTCTATATGTACTCATGAAAGCATGCTGCTGTATTTTTTTAGCCTAAAGGTTTAGCACCAGGCCATTTAAGAGGTGTTACAATACCATCCGAGGTACTGTACTGTACACTCTGAAATTAACACATACCCTATTGTGTGTTATTGCCTATATATGTAGGGAATAACACCTGACAAGGTATCTGGGCAAACTATGATATGTAGAACCCTCAGGTGCATTGTGAGGCACAAAACATATGCTGAGTGCCTTCAGTCACTAGAGAGTTTGTATATTAGCATGCCTGGACACCTCAAAGGGTATTCTTCCACTTATAAAAGTAGTCCTAAATTGATCTGTGTAATTTAAACAGGCATAGTTCTGAAGCACGTCAGTCCAAAAACCAGTGTGTGTGCCAGCAGGAGTGTTTAAGTATGTAAACAATGTATTAGAACACACAATTTATATCTTTCTCCTCCCTTGTTTTTAAGGACACTAGTCTCCACCATCTTCAAACTCAAACTGTATTCCAAGAAGTTTTGCTGGATAAAAATTCCCTGTGACTTAATTTCAGAGGGTTCCCACAATGAAGATACCTTGGCAGTAACCTTGTGTGGATTCAGTTTGAGAATAATCTTTTTTTTTTATTTATTATTTGCTAAAAAGCTTGTTTTTAAAGCGCATATCATATAGCAGCTTTGACTACAGTAATACATGATATGACAATGTTCAAATAAATAGATGATGAATTTAGCAATAATAAGGATTAAGATTTGAGACTCAAATTTATGTTTTTTTGTGCTCTGCACTTGTGAGAAAGCACTTTTTTATTATTATTAGTATTTTTCAATAATGGATTGGTGTCTTTGGGTGCATTAGTGCTTTAAATGTGGCCATGTGTCCTTAAGGGGTAGTAATTAAGTAATAGATGTACCATATAAAAATTACTGACTTCCCAGAAACCACACTCTGTGAGGAAGACTCACTTTGGAGTCGAAGCGCCGGGGTAGTTTGCTGTGAGATTTTGTACGCTGATGTATACCATGCCTGAATTTGCTGTGCATTTTGCTTGAATAAATCATTTGGCATGGTAGCCTGAGTGCCACTTTTTTCTTTTGAATTTATAGTTCTGAAGTGTCTTCACGTGCTCTGACAATCAATCAGTCAGATGATGCTTTCAGCCAATCAGATCACTAGGACTTTCTCACATATTTTAATGGTCTGATTAAAAATATACCACGTATCTTCAAGTGTGAGGTGGCAAGACCATAACTCCTGAGTGCCAGAGCCATGCCTGAGTTATTGTGCCCTCACAGGTGATGATAAACTAGGGGTGTGCGAATACCTTATTTTGAATATTCAGCTGAATATTTGTATTGAGGGCCCCAAATATTCAGAAATTCAGTTTTCATTATTCGTGTGCCTGTGGGGGGAAACAAAGTAAATGAAACAGCCCACCACCCTCCTCCCCAGCCCAATTGTTTAAACTGCAAAATCCACATTCCCCAACCTTCTCCTAAAAGCCCAATCCTAGCCTCCTCCGCCCCCCCAGCACCCACAGTTTAAGATTTTAACCAAAAAAAAACTTCCACAATGTTTGCGCCAGGTAGATCATGTGAAACAAACCTTGTAGAGTTCTATGAGTGGGTGACATCAGCACTCAACAGGGGGAGACCAGTGGATGTACTGTTCCTGGACTTCAGCAAGGCATTTGATTCAGTTCCTCACATTGGCCTAAGGGAGAAGCTGGGGGGGATGGGGGTAGGTCTATTGACGGTTAGGTGGATTGGAAATTGGCTTTCAGGTTGCACTCAGTGGGTAGTGGTCAGAGGGGAGGTCTCATCTCCTAGGGAGGTCATAAGTTGGGTCCCACAGGGATCAGTCCTGGGGCCACTCCTGTTTATTGCCTCCATCTCCTATCTCAGGGAAGGTATTGGGTGTGAAATAAGTCTCTTTGCAGATGACTCAAAGCTGGGGGCAGTGGAGGAGGGGGAGGAGGGGAGATTGGCCCTGAAAGAGGACCTGGATACTCTGGATAGGTGGTCCTTCACCTGGAAATTGAAATTTAACTCCTCCAAGTGCAAGGTGCTACACCTGGGGCAGGAAAATCCAAACTGTGTGTACACCCTGAGGGGGATGAGTTGCAGGCCACGGCAGGGGAAAGAGACCTAGGAGTCTTGGTGGATGTTAACATGAATAATTCAGAGCAGTGCAGGAGGGCTGTGGTCAGGGCAAATAGGATGCTGGGATGCATTGCTAGGGGGATTACCTCAAGGAACAGGGAGGTGATTTTGGCACTGTACAACAGCCTGGTTAGACCACATCTTGAGTACTGTGTGCAGTTCTGAAGGCCGCATCTAAGAAGGGACATCCATCACCTGGAAAAGGTTCACAGGAGAGCAACCAGAATGATATAAGGCCTGGGGGATGTGACATATGAGGAACAACTAGGGGGAGCTCAACCTGTTCTCACTGGAGGAGAGGAAGGACGGGGGGGACATGATTGAGGTCTTCAAGTACCTCAGGGGAGTAAATAAGGTAAGCTGAGATAGGATCTTTCGACTGGAGGAGGATGCAATCACCACAGGACACAGTTGGAAGACTGAGGATGGTAGAATTGGGGGGAAAGGAGGAGGAGGTACTTCACCGAGAAAGTGGTGAAACTGTGGAAGGCACTGCCCGGGGAGCTAGTACAGGCAGCTATGGTGGAGGTATTCAAGAGAGGGAGGGACAGGTATAGGCAAGGGGTGAAGCAGAGGCTAGTTTGCCTGGGGGGAGGCAGGACTGGGGGATGGAGTAACAGTGGAAGGAGACAGATAAAGGGCTATGGTACCCAATCAGGGTGCTGAAGCACAAGCAGACTTGATAGACCAATAGGCCCACTCTGCTGGCATCTAGTATGTTAATGGGCAACCAGCACAGCCTCCCTGCATCTATGGCCAGCAGCCATCTCATCTAGCACGTTTCCTTTTAAAAAAATCTATTTATTTCCACCTATCCCCCCACCCTGGCAGAAGAGGGTGGGAGTTGGGTGCTGCTGGGGGTGGGGTGGCAGTGTCAGTGGCTCAGTAGGTAGCACACTCTCCTCTGAGGCCGGGAGATCAGAGGGCTGTGGGTTCAGTTCCCACATCTCACACTTGGGTTAATATCCCAGTACTGACACTGTAGTGCAGCATGAGAGGGGTGCTGCACTTCTGAGGTGCCGTCTTTCGGATGAGACGTTAAACTGAGGTCCCATCTGCCTGGATTGGTGGTAGTTCAGGTGGATGTTAAAGATCCCATGGCACTTATTGAAAAAGTGTAGAAGAATTTCCCCGGTGTCCTGGCCAAATTTCCCTCATTCACTAAATAATACCACCAACAGCTTAATCTGGTTCAAGGTCGGTTGGCATCCATTTGTATCCCCCTCCCCCGGGTCGTGCCTGAAAATAGGCAGGATTTGTCTAGTGCACTTACCCAGTGAACAAAACTAAATAAATAAATACAATTTTTTTTAAAGGAAAAGCAGTAGATGAGATGACAGCCAAGCATGGAGGCAGGCAGGGTGTGCTGTCACCCATCACGGGAGTTTTGTTTTGTTAATACCTTAAATTGTGGCTACTAGATGGGAGGAGGTTGGCACTGGGCTTGTAGCAGAGCATGGGGGGATGGGGTTATAGCCTAAATGACTGGGCTGTGAAGGAAGATGGGGGCTGTTTCTTCCTTTTTTGTGTGTATTTCTTTCTTTTTTTGTATGTGTATTTCCCAAATACCAATAGGCATGAATAGTGCCACTATTCATTATTCATGTCTGAATAAAGAATAGGGCATTATTCATGGTGTTTGGGAAATACTATTCATTACTCACACATCCTTACATATACAGTATATACCTATATATATATTACATAGTTGGGAGTTTTTCCCATTAAAACAGCAAATATATTCCCATATCTGATAGTAATTAACACTACTTATGAAAGTACACAGCTTATTACAAAATAATGAACAACCTAGTCATTAACTATTAGAAGTATAGAGACTATATACATACACACATATATATATATATATATATATATAGATAGATAGAGGCAAAATCCATTTAATGCATCAGTTAGAGGTTGTTCCACAGTGACAAAAGCAATGAAATTCAGTGTTAGGGTTGAAAGCCCCTCTTGCACCCCAGCCTCGCCTCAACTGGCATCAGGGGTGTGCATTGGGGTTGTTGGCCCCTAACTCTCACCCCATCACATGTGTAAACAAGCTGAGGTATAAGAGAATGGGGTGAGAGTTAGGACCGACAACCCCAACGCACACCCCGATGCCGGTTGGGGCAGGCGGGCTGGGGGGTGCAATGGCGGCTTTCAACCCTAACACTGAATTTCCTCACTTTTGTTGCTGTGGAACAACCCTAACTGATGCATTAAATGGATTTTTTTGCTTCTAATTTCCCTTCTTTTTCAGAAAGAGGACTATAAAGAGTGAATGGAATATGGTGGTGGGAGCGCGGGGCCCACCACGTGATTTTTTTGTGACATAGTAATGGTAACATCAACGCAAACGCAAGTGGTAATGGTTACACAGATGGTGATGCAAACGTAAATTGTAAAACAAGCGTTAATAGAAATGCAGGCGCAAAGTGACGCACGCCAAAGCAAAAAGTGATGCAAACAGAGACGCAAGCGCAGAATGAAACGCAACTGGTAATGCTCACAGTCATGGCAGCGCTATTGTAAATGCAAATGATAACTGTGACAGGAACAATAAAATAAAAGGAAACAGAAACGGAAATGCAAATGCAAGCGCATACAGAAACGCAAACCTAATGCACACGGTCACAGTACCGCATTTCTAAACATAAATGGTAATGGTAACAGCAAATATAATGGCAAAGGAAACAGAAATGCAAATGGAAATGCAAGCGCATATGGAAACACAAACCATAATGTGCACAGGCACGGGAATGCAATTGGAAACACAAATGGTAATGGTAAGAACAACGATGATGCAAAATGAAAGACAAAAGCAAAGAGAAATGGAAGGGTGGCCGCTGACAGAAATGGTAATGTGCACGGTGATGCTAAGTGAAACACAAACAGTAATGGAGACACAAATGGTAACAGTAATGCAAACGCAACCGCAAATGGAAATGCAAAGGGTAATGCATACGGTGGTGTACACAGGAACGGTAATGCAAACGAGCACGGAAAGAGAAGTGTGAAGCCTACATGCAACAGTAACTGGAGCGCACACCCTATTTTTCCCCAAAAGCTCCATCGAGAAACACAGTGGAAACAGAGAATGTATGCATAATAATGGGCCTCGGAGCAGAAAACGAGCAGTTGTAATACTAAATCGCTAATATCTCAGTAATCGTACGATGTAGAAAAAAAATGAAAATTTCACATCATTCATGAGTTTCCTGGTGAGGTTTTCACTGAATGCGTAGCCCATAGGGTTACGCATTGTTGCAACAAAAATTCTGTATCTCACACCATTTCCGAGATATGAGCCCTGAAAGGCATGGCAGACGCCACCATGTTAGTCTATGGGAAAAAACATCAACTTCAGAGTACCGTAACTTTGCATTCATGCAATATTTTTTTAACAAAACTACCAAAAGGCACATCTGTGAGTTGTTGGCTTTCTTCCCTCCAAATTTCAGCCCGAAAGACCAAACCGTTCCTTTGCAGCAGGCTAACAATCCCTGTCATTTTGGGCATCCCCTGAAAAGTAGTGTCAAGATTTGCGAAAGCGTTCGCAAAAATTTGCGAAAGTGTCTCAAGTGTGACACTACTTTGCAACAGTACTTTATCCAGAAATTTGAAAAACATATTTCTGGGGTGTTTAACTCCAAAATAAAGACATGACTAGCATCCTCAGGGTTCAAATAGGTAAACACAAAAATAATTACGTCCCTAGATGGTCCCAATTGTAAATGCCAAGCATTTCTGTGATCAGTAATTGAAAACAAAAAGGCAGATTTGCGACACTACTTTCAAACTTTTTGTTAACTTTTTTCATTGACATATAATGGGAACTTGTTTTTTGAATAACTTTTGAACTATTTAATATTTTTTCACAAAATCTTCAAAAGGCACATCAGGGACCCTGGCCGCAGCTTCTCTGAAGTTTTTGTACTGGTCGTGCAAACTGTGTGACCTGTAGGCGCGAGCAAAGAATTCTCAAAAAAATTTAATTGTGCACATGAATGTCACTTAATGAGTCCACAGCCATATATCCGACCAGTACGAAAGTTGACAGATCCCAAGATCTATGCTGCCTGTCTGTGCCTGCCAAATTTCAGGCAACTCTGTTGAACGATGGCAAAGTTATTAAGGTGCAAATTTTCACCCTTTAACCTTAAAAGGGCTACTCAACTCTAACTATGGTAGCACTATCGTGCAACCATAATATCTATCTATATATATATATATATATATATATTACAACACTACTAACATGTTTAACAACCACCCGAACAGCACACGTAACAACAACCTACTAACTCCTCACAATGCAACCCCCCCTCTAAATACTCTCCTCACAAACAAGACACAGACTTGTATGAAGAAGGTGTCCCTAACCTAAACTTCTCAATGTCAGCTACTCACTATTTGCCAAACAGCCACACACACACACCTGTAAAACAGAGCAAACCTGTGTAAAGAAAGTGTCCCTGAGCAACATAGTCAGCCCCCCCCCCGAATCACTACCAACCACTTTTGCTGCTGCCTACGTATCACTTGCCAAACAAACAGCCACACATGGCAATCAAAGTTAACCTGTGGGGTGGTGCAGCAAGATGGCCATGGTGCTGCACTGCTCCACACCACGCTTCAAACAGACTAAAGATTGCTGTTTCATTTTATTTTCCCTGTTTAGTTTAGTAGCTAATGAAAGAAACTATTGTTATTTGCTAACTAAAAACTCCCTTGCTGAATCTAGGAGTGTAGAGCAGAATAGATTTGTACTGACAGAGACTGTGAGTGCGTAGCCGATAGACTCTGGCATTCTGGAGTTTAGTGACGCCGGCAGATTTATGAGGGCGAGAGGATTCTTGCTCTACTTCAGCTGGAAAAGTTGGGGTTGAATTCTATGAGTGAAAATGGAACATCTCTAATCTACAGCCCCCGCTCATTAGTGAGGAAATTGGTGTGGTTGCTTGGCTGTTTGGCAGCCTAATTTGAAAGATCCTGTGAGGAGACAGGAGTGAGAACAGAGTATTAATGCTGATATGCTCAGTTTTAACCTGCCAAAGGTAAACCATTGTTGGCTAGGGGGAGGTTTGTCCTTCTTTGATTAAAGTTTACCCCAAGGTTACTATGCTCAGTGGAGCGATTCTATTTTTGTTTATTTTTCAGGTGTGATCGTTCCCAGCATCGCTGAATGGTTAAGAGGAGAGAGAGGGAAGAGACAGGCAGGCACTCCTCTAAAACAGAATGAGACAGCGGGGAAAATCTGTTTTATAAAACACCTGAAAAAAAAAGACAGTGGATGTCCAGCAGGTTTAAGAGTATGGTTTTCCTCTAGATACAGTGGAGCTTCTGATTTTCATGGGAATGGTAAGCATGGAAAATTCAAAATTTATGATCGAGGAATTAACTGCTGGCTATGAAGCTATTAAATAAACAAATTGCCTATCATGCTTACAAAAACTGTTTGGAACAGTGGGCAAAACATTGGAATATTGGAAACATGTTAATCTTGCTATTTTCGGCTTGCTGAGGTGAGATTCCTAAGCAGGGGTGAGTGTTATTTGCAGCGTGTTCACTCTGTTCGAACTGGCAGCATACACAAGGCTATTAACCAGTGCTTCAGTGACTTTAGAATTTGGACATGGAGTAAAATTTATTAGAGGCATTATGGCCCCCTTGTTTGTCTCCTGGCTAAATGAGAACTGAGCCGAATATTTGGCTAAACTAAATGTTTTTTTTTTGTTTGTTTGTTTTTTTAGAGGGCCATAAAATACCAGAATGGAGCCATATATGGATTTCTGGTCTGTGCGGCTTTTTGTTCTGTGAATTAAAAATAAATGAATGAATGAACTCCCAAATTTAAAGGAGCTTTTTTTATGTTTTTTTATGGTCTTTTTGTCTTTTATTTTTCCTTTTGTGGTTTCGGTATAATCCCAATTATGTTGTAATAAGGGAAAGATTATTCATGGTTAATCCAGAGGAGTGAGTTTAACTAAGAAATTGATCAATTTAAAATGGATAAATGTTCATTAGATTGGTATTAACGGATCGGGCTAATGATATGTGATAGCAATACGAACATACAAAATTTGCCAACAGATAAAGGCCTAGAGGTCTATCAAGTCTGCTCGAATGTGCAGCTAGCACCCCTTATTCTGCAGCTGCCCCTCCCTTCTACCTTTCCCCTTCATTAACCTTCCCCCTTGTCCTGTCCCATCCTCGTTTGAAGCAGTCCACTGTTCTACTGCATACCACTTCTGCAGGTAATGCTTTGCACCTAGCCACCACCCTCTCTGTAAAAAAGTGTCTCCTCATCTCCCTTCTGAACCTTCCTTGCTCCAGTCTCATATCATGGCCCCTGGTGGCCCTCCCCTCCCTTACTTTGAACAGCACCTCTGTACTCGTCTTGTTTATTCCTTTCATGTATTTAAAGGTTTCAATCATGTCACCCCTGTCTCTCCTCTCCTCCAGTGAGTACATGTTCAACTCCTTCAACCTCCTCTCATATGATAAGTCCCCCAGCCCCTTGATCATCTTTGTCGCCCTGCGCTGCACCCCCTCCAGTAACTTAATGTCCCTCTTCAGATATGGACGCCAGTACTGCACGCAGTACTCCAGGTGTGGTCTAACTAATGACCTATACAGTGGCAGAATCACCTCCTACCTCCTCAAGGATATACCCCTTGCAATACAACCCAGCATTTTGTTGGCCTTTGCAGTTGCCTTCCTACACTGTGCCGAGTTGTTCATTGACCCTGTAATGAGCACACCCAGATCCTTCTCCTCCTTTGTCTTGGCTAGCTGTACTCCCCCAGCTGGTAACTCCTCCTTGGGTTCTTCATCCCAAAATGCAGCACCTTGCACATTTTGGCATTAAAGCCCAGTTGCCAGGTGTCTGACCAGGTTTCAAGCTTTGCTAGATCATCCTGCAACCCCTGCCATCCCCCTAGGTCATCCACCACCACGCCAACCTTGGTATCATCAGCAAGCAGACTGATCTTGCTCTTGATGTCCCATGATATGTCTGCAATGAATACAATTCAGACTGCTTGTTTTTGAGGCTTTGGGATTTTCCATGGCCATCTGGTATCAGGTGGGATACGGTTACCCACTATGAGTGGCTCCACCAGTGACATGGTACCCCATTATATGTCGCAGAAGTGGCTTATGGGTGTAACTGGAATTGGAGTAATCCGTGGGGCACGGAACGGCATGAGCCATATGGTGCCTAAGTGGACATGCTTTAAAGCCGACGTGTCCAATGGGCTACCAGGCAGGTACAAATGTGATAATGTGTGAATGGATGGGTCGGACGGTGTCACAAAGACCGGCTGCATGCTCAATTGAGGCCGACAGGTATAGCTGGTCATAGGGTGAGCCATGAGCACGGAGCAGTATGCACTGCATGGTGCCTAAATAGACATGCCCTCAATTCTGGCAGACTCAGCTGGCTTCTAGGTAGGATCAGGGTGGATCTGAAGTGACTAGTTGGGATCCTCTTAAAACATGGTTTTATTAAGTACCTCAAGTATGGCCAATAGGAGTGGTTGGTTAGGAAGTGGTCTGCGAGGTATGTAGCAGTTGTCCTGCATGATACCTTTAATGGTTGCCTCATTATTGCAGCGTATTCACTTGGCCACCAGGTTGGCTTTGATGGGACAGGATGTGTGTGGAGGAGATAAACTCTGTTGGGATAGAGCAGTCCGCTATGGTGTCATTTGGCACAAAGGTTACCCCTTGGCCACTTTTAGGATATTGTACTGTTGGCCCGGCCATATTATTAGCTTGATTATAGAAGTGGCCTATTAATTTGATCTCGACACACTTTTGGTATATAATCTATAAGATTTTATATGTATTATGGTGTATTTTATAGTATGTTAACTGAGACTGAAGTTATATGTTGTGTATTGTAGGAATTGTTTGCTTGTCAAGATATTGTAATGGCTTACTAACCGAACAATAAAATCTTACTACTATTAAAATCTTAAAAAGTTAACCTGTGTAAAAAAAGTGACCCTGAGCCACGCTGCACAAAGTCAGCTGGCCCTCCTCAAATCACTTACTAACCACTTTAGCTGCTCCCTTCCTTGCTGCTCTTTCATTGTTATCTTGAAACAGAACTAAGGGAAGACACTTTGAAACTGCAGCTCCTTTTACAGGAAGCAACTGCGCTATAGAAACCTTGAAGGGCCAAAACTATACAGCCCATTGGGGGGGTGCCAGACATATGGTGTCTTTGCCGCAGCATCATTGCATACCATGTCCCCCCCCACCACCTGGAAAACATTGTCCCTAACATGCTCGTCGATGCTCCTGTTTAACTGCCACATAGCTACCCGGGCCCCCCCCCCAAATCTATGATAGAGATCCAATGAGGTAGGATAGGAGCCCCGGAGGTCCTGCCCATGAAGGGGAAATCCAGGGGGCACTTCGGTTGGGGCAACCTTTAGTCACCATGGATGGCGGTGGGGCAGCAGAGCTGATGGGAAGGCCATTGGAGGACATCTAAAGCAAAGTAAGTGGAAAAGCACTAAGGAGAATACAATAGCAGAAACATCACTGCACTATGGAAACACTCTAGCTTAAGCAAACACAATAAACAAGCCACGCACAAAAAAAGCAGACTGTATCTTAAAGCCAAACAGACCAACATAATATAATACACTACATAAAATGTTGAATAGGTAAGTGTCGGACATTCATGAAATATCACTGCCTCGGGATCAAACAAGTTCATTAAGGCCACTAACCCTTCATGCTCGTGGCTTTATGGCTTGCTTGACTCCTCGATGGTGCTGTTTCCTCATATCTAACCCCTACCTGTCAGATAGTCTCAATATATATTGTTTATATAACAGGAGTGTGGGTAAAAATGAGGGTGATTATTTTTACATGGCATGGGTGGGGGGAAGAGGATGGGTAATGTAACTTGGCAAGTGAGTAGAGGAAGTGTTGTTTAGTAAATGGGGTCCAGGAATACCAGTGGCATAGTTAGGCACCCGCTACTGATTTATTTTGACTTAAGGCAGGTGGGGGGAAGGGGGTGTACCAGCGGTTGGGTTGGGCACCTGCCGCCAGATATTTTTCACTTTGGGCTCATGGGCGGAGGGGTACCAGCAACAGGGCTGGGCACCTGCTGCTGATTAGTTTAGTTTAGGCTGGTGTGTGGCTCATGAGGGGGTACCCACCACCAGTTATTTTACAGTTTAGGTTGGTGGGCCGAGGGGTAATGGTGGCAGGGTTGGGAAGTTGCCACCAGTCTTTGTTGAGTTCAGTTGAGCAGGCAGAAGGGGGTACCAGAGGTAGGGTTGGGCACCCACTGTCATGTATTTTACAGTTTGGGCTGGTGGGCACTGGAAGGAACCAGCGGTAGGGTTGGAACCTTTCTGCTGGTTTTTTGAAGAGTTCAAGTAAGCAGGCAAGAGGGAAATTCCAGTGGCTGGGTTGGGCACATGGCACCAATTATTTTACAGTTTGGGGGAAGGCGGGGGTGATGGTGGTGGGGTTTGGCATCTGCTACTGGTTATTTTATAGTTCAGGCTAGCAGGTGGGTGGGAGTGGTGTACTGGGTGGTGCAGGATGAGTGGGATGTCCAAAAAGTGGGATCAAAGAGTCTGATTGGGAGGAGAGAACACAGCCCAAGCAACCGAAGACTGTTGGTGGAGAGCAAAGGAAAAGCGAGACCTGGAGCTGTATGCAGCGTCAGTAGGGAGAGTATCTCCAGGCAACAAGCAAGAGAATGTCTCTGAGAATGTGGGGAGGGTCTCCAAATATGAGATGCTGGCTGGGCAGTTATGACTGTACAAGCAGAAAACCCCTGAAAGAGTGCAGCTGAAGTGGAGGTGGGGCAGGCACAAGCACTGCCAGAAAGGCAGGGGGCATCAGTAGTTTCTACATATAGCCAGACTGCAGTATAGCGGGAAAGTGAATGCTAGACTATGGCTAGTTATTTGAATTCTATCTGGGTGTTTTGTTTCAGCGTGCAGATTTTGTGAGGATATTATTAGCTGAACACTAGTAAATGAACTAGTATGAGTTGGGAACTGAGATTCCAGTGCCGTGGCTAAGGTGGTACCATTCAAGGGTTCAGTGTGTTTGGCTATCCCAAGGGAATAAATCAGGGACTGAGAGAGAGTCCAAGGAAAGAGGCCAAAGGTCAGGCTACAACTTCGGAGCTGATTAAAGGAATACTTATTGAAGTAACATAACTGACTGCGTAGAAGATTAATTAACTTGAATCTATGTGATCATAGGGAACTAACTGTTGTGCCCTTGTACCACAATGCCTCTAGTAAAGGATAGCCAGTGACACAGGGTAGTGCCCAAGAGGTTATTTTTCATCACTGTTTAAAGCCTGTCTCAGCAGTTCTTATAGACAAGAGACGGATGAACTGGTCAGCTTTATCATTGTTTGTAAGGGGTGACTGGCAAACTGAAAAAAATCCCCCTAGACACAGGAGTACCCTGGGCCATTCCACCTCCATCGGGCACATTCACTCTGGTCGGTAAACCTAGTGAAAGGGGAGTGAAATTATTCTGCCAAAAACAAGGAAAAAAGTAACCTCCTCTAGCACTCCACAGGTTGCCAGGACTATAGTGTGGTGGTCACCTCCCACCCTCCACCCTACCCCAACTCATCATCCTATGCACTGATTTACTAAATGTTGTAAAACATTACTGGCACAGTGCCTGAAGTGGACACATCTTTAGAATGGACCCCCCTTCCTAGTCTGACTCTCCCCCCCCCCAGTCCCAAAGGGTCTTTTGTTACTTGTTGCCCACCATGCTCTATGATTTGAGGGGCAAAAGTGACACAAAACCAACTGCTCAGTGTGGCCCTCCTCCCTTACCCTCAGGCCCCAGCTGCCACACTGAACCCAAAGGCAAATGCTGTCTTTGGTAAGACAGCTGACAGCCTGCCTTGTTCAGCACGCAAATGGAGAGGGCAGTCATCATAGACTTGCATGGGGAACCCCGCCTTCCACCCTGCATAGTCACAATATTATTTCGCAACTGTGAAGAGGACTACAACAGTAGGTCACTAAATGGTCACACCTACCACTTAGGGATGGTCCTTTTCACTGACATTGGGACCCCTTTTGCTTTATAGGATATGAGAGTTTCTGTCTATTAACATGACTCTTTAGAATGCACGTCAGTCAAGTAGAATGTATTAGTAAGTATCATCGATGTGTTGTTTGCCCAGTACAACCAATTATTACCTATTTTCTCACTCATGTACATCTACTAGAAATTATGATTCAAAGAACAATGCTGCAATTCAGCATGTCATTTCATAAATATGATGCTTCAGCTATTACAATTTAATAGAGGATATTTTTTTTCATTTTTCAGTTTCTTTCCAGTGTTTACAGAACATCTTGGTAGTCTGACCAAAAGTCTGTATAAAAATAACTTTCCTCTCCCCAGTTAACCTCACAGTGCTTTTGTATATGACATCATATGGCTCACCGTGACAAGAGTGGGAAATCACAAACATCAACTGTGCGGACAGCAGTGGAGAGTCGGAGAAGAAGAGTCAGATACATTTACCCTAACCTTGGTGTCTTGGCCCTAAACTTGGTGCCATATACCAGAATAAAGACTGTCTCTGCAGGTACATAATGAGGTTGTCACCAAAATGGCGCTCCCAGTCTTGGACTATGTGGACGTGGTCCATGGCACTACTCCCGCCACGTCCCTGGCCAGGTTGGACACTCTCTGCAACTCCTTCTGCTGATTTGTTACCAGCTCCCCCTCTCATACTCATCATTGCTCACTCTAGTCCTCCTGATCCATTCTTCCCCTACCCTCACGTTGCCAGAACCACTGTGCCTCATTCATAGCCAAATACTGGTTTGGGTCCCTTCCCTGTTACCTCTCCTCACTCCTCTCCCTCATCCGCTCTGCCTCCTGCTCCCTCCATTCCACCTTCACCAACTCCCATCCCTGCTTCTCGGTTGGGCAATCAGCCTTTTCCTGTAGTCTCCCATCATTCTGGATCAAACTCCCCTACACCCTCCACTTCAGTGCCTCCCTTGGCTTCTTCAAGTATCAGCTAAACCCCCCCCCCCCGGCTCCTGTTTCCCCCGCCTGACTGCTCCCCTTGTATTTGCCTCCTACCCCAGTGCAGATATGGCTTAAACACCAGATTGTGTTGCTTGCTCATTTTGCACTTACTCCTGTTTTAAATTGTGCTCTCTGCACTTTACTGTAACTGTGTACTGTGTAAGTACTATGTATTTTGCATCCCCTGTTCCCTTCCCCCTGGTCACTCTTGGAAATCAGCCTTGGCTCAGTGTGCCTTTCCTGGTCACCAATTTTTAAATAAATAGAAAGCAGTATTTCCTTGCTGCACATTATGATTTGGAATAAATTAGTTTATACATTTTGATTGTACTGAACTGGGGCACTTTTGTTTGGAAAAATAATGGGGGTGAAGCTAGCAACCTAGCCAGCAGCAGCAACATTCTGGAGCTCCTGATTGAAGACCCTTATATTGATTAAAATCGCCTCTTCTTGGATTCTTTCTGGTTGGAAGTACACTCCATTTGGTAGAGGACCATCTGCTACACATTTGGATATAAAACTGAATGTAAATGGGACAAACTAAACCAAAAGAGCAGGACATTTTCCAGCTGTGTACCTCAGCCATCAGACAACCTGAACATGTGGACAGTCCTCCCATGTCTACTAGTGCAGAGACCAGCACTGATTCACTGAACTCTCTCCAGCTTGCAGTTAACACACTTACCAAAAGTGGTGAGGCCACATCTAGAGTATGGAGTTCAGTGCTGGCACCCACACCTCAAAAAGGACATTAAACTGCTGGAGAAGGTTAAGAGGAGGGCTACAAAGATGATAGTGGGCCAGCAGGGTAAGGCATATGAGGAGAGGTTGAGGACACTGAACATGTACTCCCTGGAGGACAGGAGAGAGAGAGGGAGGACAAAATCAGGACCTTCAAGTACTTGAAAGGGATAAATAAGGTGAATATGGAGGGTCTCTTTAAGCTGAGTGGCAACCATAACACAAGGGGGCACAGTCTTAAGCTGGAGGAGGGGAGGTTTAGGAGGGAGGTCAGGAAGCACTTCTTCACAGAGAGGATGGTGGAAACTTGGAATGCACTGCCAGAAGAGGTGATCTCATTGAAGACAGTAGGCAGCTTTAAGAAGGCTGGGACAGGCATAAGGGGAAGGAAAGGATTATGGGTAGGGAGGATGGGAGGAGTGGGAAGGGGGGTGGGACAGTAGCTCAAGCTGGGGCCCCTGCAATACTAGCAGACTAGATAGACAAAATGGCCTTCTTCTGCTGGCTTCTTCGTATGTTCATATGAATGTTTGTATGTTCGGCAGATTGATCAAACGCTAAATGCTTTTTCTCAACACTTTCTCACCATTGAGACTCGCCTAGATGTAATTAGGGAGACTACCAAAAGTGTGGGGGCTACATCAGGAAAGGCCCTCACTGTGACAGTCACCTCAATCAAAGAAAAGTAGTCCTGAGGAGCTGCCACGAACAGCTCGAATATGCAGTTTGAGCCGCCAATATCTGAGTCCTGGGTCTCTTCGAGGGGACAGAGCGGGAGAGCTTGACCCAATATCTACAGCCATGGCTATCAGATCTGACAGGGCTCACCGAGCTTAAAATTATTCAGGTTTATTAGATCACCCCTAGACGGCCTAACACCAGTAGTAATACCCCTCGAACTGTTCTAACCCTCACCTCAGTGGTGGAATGAGACTTGGTTCTGGGAGCTTTATGGAATCGGTGGGCCTTTTCATTTGAATGATGATCGCATTCTGTTCTTCCCAGACATATCACATGCCACTTATACAAGACATAAAGCCTCTAATGGTGTTAAACAGAAACTACAGAACTTGGGAATAACTGACTCCTTGGTGTATCCAGCTAGAATCTGTTTTTCTGATGGGTGCAAACAATACAAGTTCATGGACCCCAAGGAGGCAGAAGTTTGTGTGGAGCAGATCGCCGCTTAAAGGAAGCTCGATAACCAGCTTGAAGAGGAGGAATCAACAGATGGGGACTGACTGCGATATCAATCGTTGCTTGTCCTACCAACTGGGAGTTTTCTCTTTAAACGGTTTGCCATTCTAACACTTTACCTGGGACTTAAACTTTATTCCTGTAGTTAGTTGATGTTTATTGTACAGGAGGAAAGAGCGTTCTTATTGTTCCTTCAAGTTATATGGACTTTGACACCACAGGAATTTGAACTCTCTTTTTAAAACGCATGTAGGCTGTTAACAGGGTTATCAATTACTGTTACAATTTTAAATCAACTGTGTAATATGTGTCAAGCTAAGAGTTAAGATGGCACTGTCTCCTACCTTTCACCTCAAGCCTGTCACATGCTTGCCGATGGATGGGGAAGGAGAGGCTGTGTGGTCTTCTCAGTTACTAGTGTTGGCGCTGTGGTGCAAATATTGCTATGCATGCTTGATGTTATTAAGTTTTAGGCAGTTCAATGAGAGCTTTGAACTTTTGTAGGAGTTTCCACAATGATCCTTTAACCTGGTCTATCAAGGGCTTTTAATTTGTGATAAATATTGGAGCACTTGGGAGAAGGGGAGCCCATAGGATATTCCAGGGCTGACAGATCTCATGTTTCATACTCCTGACTATACGTTTTACTCGTAGCCCATGGGCGTGGATGTGTGCATATTCTTTCTTTTGTATTTCTCCATTCTTCTCAGAGATTCCAGTCAATAATTTGCAGCACCAGCTTAATGGGTACAGGCTTTAAGGAACTCTAGTTTGCACAATTTTCTGCAATGCATGCTGGGAGCTTTTCACAGGAACTATAAAGGGTCAGCTGAACTTTATTACTTAAAAATAACTTTGAATATGATTATGGGGTATTGGCTTCGATATAGCTCCAGATATACTTAATCTTATTGTGGCTTACTAAAGTAAGTTTGAAGTTACCCCTCGATGCTGTACCATTGGAACATGTAGTCCTCATCCTTGGTAATGTAATTTGTACTTCTTCAATTATGTATACATGCTCAGAAACAATGTGTTTTATGCATTTGTACAAAATGCTATCAATCAAAAGTGAAAAAAAAAAAGAATATGTGACGGGATATGAATATCCTGCATGCTTTATATTTTTTGGTAAAATATATATCTACACATACCTGATGAATTTGGATTCCGCAGAAAAAATACATTATGGACATGTGAAATACCTTGACAAATGTGCATTTGTGGAGGACTGAGGACCAGGGAAAAGTTGTCAGTTTACTGACTCCCAAGTGGAACGCAGACTCTAGTGGCAGTTTGCATTAACATGTACCCTTTTCTTTTTCTCAGAGTTCATTTAAATGTTTTTTTTTTTACATTATATGAGTATGGCACACATCTGTTTAGAATAGGGTCCTTCCTGATACACCATACAATAAAAATAGCAAAAAAACAACAACATTTTTTCAACACTTTATAAATAGGGCCCTAAATGTAAAATAAATAAATAATTTCAGCAGCTTTGCCGAAAATGGTAGCACTGTACTTTGCAGACTAGGTTTAAAATGTTCCAAAAGCCTTGAGGTGTCTGTCCAGCCCTAGATTAGCCATGTTTTATAAATAAATGTACTGATGAGAGAGTACTGTAAAACCATCAAACCCAGCTGTTTGATGCTACTGGGTGTTGGGCGTTGTATCTGCCCTGCTCCGGTTAGTTGTGGTCACAGTACCACATTTGATTATAGGCATCAGCAGATGGGACTGATCTCCCTTCAACTTAACTGATTTGGCTGCAGAACTCCCCAAACTGAAGGTTTGCCCTCTATAATTATTTTTAAAAAGTTGCAGCTATATATATGCTGTAATTTGTTGCCAACTCATGGCTGGGTTTCAGTTCTGCAAACACTCCTTCTTGCTCAGCTCTGCTCTCAATTCTTGTGCAAACAACTGTTTGTGTTGTGCTTTTCAGTGTTTTTATCTCCTTTCTGCTGTTAACATTAAAAGTATATTAGTATACTGCTAAATATTGTAAGCTAGTTAATTCTATATTTATTTCCTTTTCCATTTTTCGCTAGCTACTTTCTGTCTTGTAGTACTTCTGAGCATCAAACAATGTCTATTGCCAGTGCAGCTGCTGAATTTATGTTATCGGACTCTTTGCTGCCAAACACCAAGGGCTCTCGCATCAAGGGACTCCGCTTCGAATTGCCTGTGGACCGTATTATTAAATATGTGTCTGTAGGACTGCCGCTTCTTCTAGTCTCACTGGCTTTTGCTCAAGAGATTTCCAAAGGTAAGTTTTGTTCTTTTTTCCAGTGTCACTTTCAAAAAGAAAATGGCGGCACTGTCTTTGAAGAAGGACCTTCTTTATTTTATTTAGAATGCGCACAGGGAATGCTTTATTTAGGTGAATCATCTAGTTTTGAAGAAGGTCCCAAGGAGACATTATAGTAGCAGAATTGTTCAATAATAAATGGTATAGCCTATAGAAACATATAGTAGAATCTGTTGACAGAAAATAACTACTTGGCCCACCCAGCCTGAGAAGAGGTTCCCTGCCTAGTCAGTCTCTGCAGACCCTTACTGGTCTCTGGCAAACCTCCCTCTTCCCTGCCTGTTTACTATATTATCAGTGTCAGTGGCTCAGTAGGTAGCACACTCGCTGCTGGGAGATTGGAGGGCTGTGGGTTCAGTTCCCACATCTGACACTTGGGTTAATATCCTAGTACTGACACTGTAGTGCAGCATGAGAGGGGTGCTACACTTCTGAGGTGCCGTCTTTTGGATGAGATGTTAAACCGAGGTCCCATCTGCCTGGATTGGTGGTAGTTCAGGTGGATGTTAAAGATCCCATGGCACTTCTCGAAAAGAGTAGGGGAATTTCCCCGCTGTCCTGGCCAAATTTCCCTCATTCACTAAAAATACCACCAACAGCTTAATCTGGTTCAAGGTCAGTTGGCATTCATCTGTATCCCCCTCTCGCGGGTTGTGCCTGAAAATAGGCAGGATTTGTCTAGTGCACTTACCCGATCAACAAAAACTAAATAAATATATAGGGAATGCATAATTTTTTTGCAGATGACTAATGCATTTATCGCATCTAGTGAGTGGTAAAATCATTAGGATTAAGGCATGCTGTAGGCAAATGGCAACACACTTTGAATTTATGACACCATAAATTGTTGGAAGGTTGGGAGATTTCTTGTGATTTTTATATTGCTTGGGACAGGGTTCCAGCAGATAGGGGCCACCACTGTGAAAGCCCTTTCTCCAATTACTTTATGCATTCTGGGGATGTGTAGTTTCTCCTTGACTTGTGAGTTAAGACAGTAAACTTGGACCTTCCTATTTAGCAGATTGCACAGGTATATTAGATATTTCCACAAACATGCTTACAAAATTATGAACCATACTGGATGCTGCACCTCTTGTCAGGATCAAGTGCTTTTGACCAAAGTGAGGAAACATGATGTAGTGGTGCATCGGTCTGCTACAGTACAGACGAGTACAAATCTGCACATTATTGTTAAATGCTGTTGCGATTTTGTCTGGGGAAGTTGAACTAGTCAGCTTGTATATCTCACTCACATACTCCATTGTGAGTAGAAGTAAATGTTTGAAAAGCAGCTTTTTAGTACTGAGATCCAGACCCTGTCAGCTGGAACTCTGTTGGGGGCAGAATACAGGTTGGGGGATCACAGCTACTGTGACAGAGAAAGCAAGGGACCTGTGTGTGTGTGTGGAAGAGGGGGGGCTGATATCTAACAGCTTTGAATCATCAGTGCAATGTGAAATGGCAAATTGGATGGCAAACACAATGCTGGGATGCATTGGTAGAGAGTTTAACAGCAGAGAAAGGCCATACTGCCCCTCTACAGGACCCAGGTAAGATTGCACCTGCAGTACTGTGTATAATTCATCAACCTTCAACTAAAAAGGACATCGCCAAGCTGAAGATAGTGCAGAGGCAAATGACCAGAATGATTTTGGGGCAACAGGAAGGGGCATACAAGCAAAGGTTAGAGTGCCTCAGCATGTATTCATTAGAGGACGTTAAGAAAAGGGGAAACATGACTGAAGCATTGAAATACATGCAGGTTATTAATAAAGTGGACCCCAGATGGCCATTTACAACCAGTGGCAAGACAAATACCAGGAGACTAGTAAGATACTGGTGAGAGGGAAATTCAAAACAGATATGAGGAAGCAGTTCTTCACAAAGAGGATGTTGGAGGGGTGGAATAAGTTACCCCCAAACACAAGTCAGTGCAAAGATGTTGGACACCTTTACGACAGGGTGGGATACACACAAAAGGTTAGTCAAAGGATCAGGGAGGACTGGGGAGCGGGAGGTCAGCTATGCGCCTCTAGGGGTCACGCACAGCCTCATCTTACAGAACTGAAAAACTGCAAGACATTTTTTGACAGCAGTTTTCTGTTTCTATGTTTCTATCAGGACAGCTATGGCTGTGATATAGTAAGACAAGTAACTGCTGAGAGATCTTGGTTACGTTGAAGATAATGTTCATTGTAGGATAGATGTGAACGTAACCCAAATCTGAGGTACTTAAAGCTATGCCTATTTTATAGTGGTGGACAGGCTGATGGAGAGATATGCAGTGTTTGCTGCCACTCAGTTTTGAAAATATTTTTCTCTTTGTGTACATATTTGATCCTCTCCATACTTGCATTATTTTTTTTTTATTTTATGTTTTTGCTCCTCTGTCCCATGGTCCTTGTGGCACTCACAACCCCATCACGACCTTCTAATGGACTTACTGGTTGCCCACCACTTGCCGAGGACCACACATGGTGGTGGGTGGCCAGCCATGTCAGTCGTGCCTCTGGGGGGTGCCGAATAGAGCCAGTGCCCTATTCCTCTGGTGTTGTCCATGAGCATCAGTGTGTGCAATGATGCCCACACATGCAGTGGCATGGATGCATGCCGGCATCAGTCGGCATCCTGTCCCCTTCTTGTGCACTCCCCTGTGCCATCATCTTCCCTTTGCCAGGTGGCAGTCTCACAGTAACATGCAGCATTCCCCCACCCCAAGAGAGGAGAGCAGTTCCTTAGCTTTCCAGTCCTCCCTCCCCTGATTGACCCCCCGATGACCCACGCTTGTTCTCGAACCCAGGTTTTAAGTGATAATCCTACTGATTCACCAACAGGCTGGCCCCATACTAGCATTATTTCAGGTGCAGTTGGTGAATTTGAGGGACCAGCAATTTTGAATGTGTTCTAACTTTTCTTCAGGTACATATACAGATTATGAAAATAATATGACATAAAACCTGGTTAAAGTCATAGAAATCATAGCGAGAAGAACAAGAAAAAGTTCCTGTGGTCTGCATGACATGGCAAAACATTGCAGCACACACTGTCAATCTGGGAGAGTATCAATAAACATTTAGGCCCTAATATAGCAGTCTCCTACCTATAGGACTTCATTGTATATAACTTTGGAGCCGGAGTTTAAGGCCTATACCTTAAAGATGCTCATTCCCTTGTCCCTGAAGGGAAAATGGAGTGCTGAGGAAAGGTAAGCCCACACCTTTTGTAGTAACCACCAATCTTTTGTGCAACCAAATGGCTCATTGGTTCATTAGGAACATGAGAACAAAGGAGGTTCAGACAAAAAAAAGGCTTAAAGCCATCTAGTATGCACCCCCCCACACTACTCAGCAGAGAAACCTGGTGGATCCATATTCTTCATGTCTGAATCAAATTCCTTTTTGAAACGTGCAATAACACCACTCTCAACCACTTCCAGTTGTAAAGTATAACAGACTAGGAAGTATGCACTCCACAGTGCAAAGCTTGGGTGCTGCTACTGAGATGCTGAACCCCTAATCAACTACAAAATGACTAAAACTGCAAAATTGCAGCTGTACTCCACCCGAGTGGTACAGAGTTTCCACAATAAACTGCCAAAACTCCAGACAAGGAGGCAGAGATATGCAAGCTATGTATTGTATTCTCAACAGTGCATACGGGTGCAAAATTTACTGATTGTAGTGGGGCTTGGAATACAAATCAAAAGTCACCAGTGCTCAGAATGCCCCAGCGCTTCCTTCACAAGAGATTTTTCAGGTGCCAATATAACTTATTTAGTATCATCAGCATATTTTGCCATTCATCTGCCCTGGCTGCACTGCATAGCACTGAAATATATATTGAACAGGGTGAGGCTAAGCACAGAACCCTGAGGAACCCAACTAGTCACTTCCACCCGCACAGATAAGAAACCATTTATTCTAACTGCATGCCATCTTTCATATAACCAGCATCTGATCCACTTAAATTTATCATTATTTAATCCTATACTGCTCAGTTTATAAATCAGTTTGTTACGGGGGATAGTGTTGGAAGCCCTGCTGTAGTCCATATAAACTGCAGCCACTGGTAGGCCAAGCTCCAGAGCCCTGCTCACTGGTTCGTAAAAAGTTAATTTAAGTTAATTAAACATGATCTCCCCTTATTGAACCCATGCTGTGTTCTCGGCAGGTAAAGGACCACAAACATACCCTCCCACACAGAATGGGAAGCAGCCTTTGGTACTTTAGCTGGTAAACAGTATGATATATCATTCTTGACCAGAGTAAGCATTCATTTAAAGAAATTAAGTTTATAGCCCTAAAAATTCCAAAGTTAGCCCTTTCTGAAGAAAATTTCTCTAACTTTGATGGCATAAGGACTAGAAACTTAATTCAAATCTGAATGATACATTTGTTTTGTTGCAATGACTGGAATAGCAAACAGGAATTTCAGTACTTTGCAGCTATGGATTTTATTTCATTATACTATATATTTGAACGGCACCATGAGAACTTGGAAAGAGACTTCCCAGATAAATGTGCCTTATTTTGCCATTATATATTACTCTTGCAATGAAATAGCTGATAACTGAAATGCTGTCCTGGCAGGGGACTGTTAATACATAGAAACAGGATTTTAAATGTATAAAAATCAGTACATAGTGGTTGTGTAGCCTAGTGTTTGGAGTATAGAGCTGTGAGCCAGAACTCTGAGTTGGAATGCCATTTAAAATAATATACTCACTCACTTGCTTACTCACTCACACACTCACTCACTCACACACTCACACCCATATTCACTCACAAACTAACTCATACTCACTCACATATACAGACACACACTCACATACACACACTCATGCACTTGTTTACCCACTCAAATACTCACTCACTCACATAGTCACACATTCACTCACACTTACACACTCACATTTTCACTCGTTCGCACTCACTCACATTCTCACTTTCTCACTCGCATTTTCACTCACTCACATACTCTCACACCCACTCACACGCACACACACACACACACACACACACACACACACACACACACACTCACACTCACTCACAGTCTCACTCACACACTTACTCACATATTCATTCACATTCACTCACTCACTCACATACTCACATACTTACACACTTACTCATATTCTCACTCACTCACTCACTCACACACACACTCACTCACTCACATACTCACCCACACACTCACTACCAGTTACTCACATGCTCACTCACTCACTTACTCGCTTGCTCACTCACTCATATACTTACTCACTCACAATCATACTCACCCACTCATTCACAAACTCAGTTACTCAGTCACTTACTCACATACTCACTCACTCACTCACTCACTCACTCACAAACGCAGTCACTCAGTCACTGACTCACTCACTGACTCACTCACTCACTCTGTGACCTGGAACAAGTTATCTCCTTGCCATCCTGTGCTTCTGTCCTCCCTGCTGTAAAATGGTTTGAGAGATGCAGTACCCCCTACTTAAAATAAGATGCTGCATCTCAGATTTCTTCTACCATACCATACCGTACTGCATGTGTGGTTTAAGCATCAGTGATTTGTGTGCCTTTTATGCAACCATTTACAGACATGGGCATGGATAGGACATGAAATTTAACTGCACAGAATCTTATGGACTATATTCAGTGCCACTGTACATGCTTTCTTCACATTCATCGGGCATGACTGTCAATAAAGGACAGATGAATGATATGTTGCAAGACAGAGCCTTGTTTGTATAATTGCTGTTGCCTCCACACCCAGTTTGCAAATTAGGACTTACTCTTGCCTTTCCCAGGAGGTATACTGAGCTGGCATGACATCTCAAACCCACAGAAAATAATGCTGTACAACTCCATGAAAACCAGGGGAATATGCTTCAGGCTGCACAAGAAATGTTGTGTCACAGAATTCTTTCTTTTTGATGATGACTTTTTGCAAAATATACTGTTTTTCCATTGTACCTACTTCCTTCCACTTTTGTTTCCCCACCCCCTCCGTTTGGCATTCATTGCCATCAATGAAATAACATACTATCTAAGCCAATGGCCAGACTGTATGCCATCGTAAAAGTGAACAATCCCCACCACAGGTACAAGAAACACTGCCTGGGTGACTAGGGAGGTGGATCAGGGGAGGGCAGTGGACATGGCCTATCTGGACTTCAGCAAGGCCTTTGACACTGTGCCACATAGAAGACTATTACACAAACTGGGGAATATGGGTGTGGGCAGGACAGTAGTGTCGTGGGTAGGTAACTGGCTGGGTGGCAGGACACAGAGGGTGGTGGTAAATGGCTGTCACTCCACAGAGGGAAGAGTGACCAGTGGGGTACCACAGGATCAGTGCTGGACCAGTTCTATTCAACATCTTCATCAGTGACATTGCACAGGACCTACAAGGCAGAATTTCACTGTTCGCTGATGACACAAAGCTCTGTAACAGAGTAGACACACCAGAGGGTGTAGACAGAATGAGAAGGGACCTGCAGAAACTTGAAGAATGGTCAGGTGTTTGTCAGTTGAAATTCAATGCAAAGAAGTGCAAGATAATGCATATGGGGCACAAAAACCCTGGCACAATATATCAGTTGGGGGGTGAGGATATAGCATGCACCAAGCAGGAAAGGGATCTTGGGGTTATCATCTCTGATGACCTCAAGGTAGGGAAACAGTGGACAAGGCAGCAGGTAAAGCAAATAGGATGCTGGGATGTATAGGCAGGGCATCACCAGCAGGAAAAGGGAGGTCATAATTCCGCTATACAAGACACTAGTGAGGCCCCACCTGGAGTACAGTGTACAGTTCTGGAGACCATACCTACGTAAGGACATAGACAGGGTAGAGAAGGTTCAGAGGAGGGCAACAAAGATGGTGCATGGGTTGCATCACAAGTCCTATGAAGACAGGTTGAAGGAACTGAACATGTACTCCTGGAGGAGAGGAGGGAGAGAGGGATATGATAGAGACATACAAGTATCTTACAGGGAGGAACAGGGTGCAGGAATACACTATTTTTGCGAAAAAGATGTTCCAGGACTAGAGGGCATGGGATGAAGTTGGAGGAGGACGATTCAGAGGAAACATGAGGAAGAATTTCTTCACAGAAAGGGTGGTGGACAAGTGGAACACCCTGCCAGAGGAAGTGGTGGGGGCTGAAACAATCACGGGATTTAAGAATGCATGGGATAGACATAAAGGAATTCTGGAGGTCAGGGGTAAGGGGCAACAGACTTCTAGGAAAACATAAACTGAACTTACAAGCTCAAATGGGCAGACTGGGTGGGCCATAGACCCTTATCTGCCGACACTGTCTATGTATCTATGCCTCAGATGGACAGAAACCCTGCCACAAAACATAGGAAGGAAGTGCAGCAGAGGACTTGGGGCTCTGCTCTAGACAATTTTCGTTTTATAATATGTATTTGACTGAAAGGATATATAAGGGACATCAGTACAAGACATATGTAGAACAGAATAGACTTTAGATTTATTGAGGTGTTTTCTACATGCATTGTCTCAAATTGCTTTACAAAACAATGCATTAGATACTGGTAGCACTCTGATGGCATGCAGATAAATATGTAGGGCCTGGCTGCCACAGATGGAGGATGCAGATGTGATTTTCACATCCATTTGTGTCCTGCAAATTCTGCCAAAATTGAAGTGCCTAATTTTCCAAGGTGTTCAAGCTTTTACAACACTTTCCATGATTTATAGCAGCCTGTGTCAAAAAAAAATGCCGTTTGACATTTCTGGGATGCATTCAGCTCCCTATTTGTCACAAATAATGACAACTGCATCCAAAAGTTTGATTACCTAGTAGGAAGTCTAATTTTCAGCCATAGTTATGCAAACTGCATCTGAAGGGTGCAGCAAGTCTGTGGCACCCTTCTGAAAATTTGGCCCTTAACCAACCAACCTACCTTCCATCCTTCCTTCCTTCCTTCTTTCTTTCTTTCTTTCTTTCTTTCTTTCTTTCTTTCTTTCTTTCTTTCTTTCTTTTTTTTTCTTTCTTTCTTTCTTTCTTAATTGGTAACCAGGAAAAGGCACACTGAGCCAAGGCTAATTTCCAGCTATGGCCCAAGGAAGGGGATACAATGCATCAGATACAGAACTATTGAAGCACTGCACAAAAATAAAGTGCAACCAATGATAGTGCAACATGGTAAAAAGTGCAAATAACAAGAACAGGTGGCAGGAGTTCGAACTATGAATGACACCACAGCTCAGTGTAAATGGTAACAACAGGTTGAACACGTCAGTGCATTGATAATAGGAATCATAAACACATCCCTGAAGGGGAACCAAAATGGGAGGAAAGTGAAACCAGGAATAGGTCAGGTAGGGGGCTGACAGGAACGGGAGAGGGAGGACAGGTGCGTAAGCGTAAGGGATGTGGGGGGGTGTGAGGGAGATGGATGGAGGAGGGGAGTAGGTTCCAAAGGAAGGGAAGGTGATAGGAAAAGGCTGGCTGCCCAGAAGAGGATGCACAATATTAGGTGAATTGATACCTTTTATTGGATCAACAAAGATTTACAAAAAACAGCAAAAACAGAGGAAGGAAGGAGGAAGAAAGTGCCAGGATCCCAGGAGTGGAGAATGCCTTTATGCAACAGCATTATAGACAGTCCTGGTTAGTGGTACAGTATTAGAAACTGTTGCATTTAGAAAGCATTAAGTAAATATTGGCTAGATCAGTGGGGGAGTCTCTTGTTCTTTTTAAACAGTGATAAAGGATCTTTAACATAAGCCTCAACAACAGTCAGGAAGGACCGCACACTCTCTTATCTCATCAGTAAGGTAGCACTTCTAACAGTGCAACACTAGTGTTATTCAGAACAGTTTTTTCGCATGCCAAATATGTTAACTTTGCATATTTTGCATTTCTGAAATGTCACTAAAGTTTGATAAATATTTTGCAGAATTTTCCTTGCACAAAGTTCTAGAAAAAAGTCCAGTTGTGGAGAAAAAAAAATCACAGAAAAATCCTCTAGGTCATGGAAAAGGTGTACTATTTACCTGCCATCTCAAAGTCCCTAAAGTGTGGGGGAAACCCAAAGTCACAGAAAAAAAAACTTTGCTTTCTGCCAACTTTGCAAAATGCAGAATTTTTTGAAAATGTTCTTATTTGGTAAACTTTAGCAAAAGTAAAATCTGGAACATGCGACTGACTCAGTGCTGTACCCTTTCCCCATTAGTGCACTGTAGCTGGGTCTGAGACCTGGTCCCCCATGTGGGATATGAACCTATAACCTTTTGAGTCAGCGGTCAGAGCATTGCCACTGAGTCACCCTGTCCCTGAACCTAGTTTGAATACATGTTCTGTTAGTTATTTTATTCGATAAAGCCCCATTCCACAAGCTTAAGGCACTAGACAGTGAATTACAGACAAACTGCCTCACAATACCATACAAACCACACAAGGGGGAGACAGCACCACAGAATGACAGAAAATAAAAACATAGCCATTCTTTCTGAGCACAGGTAGGGCTACACTTGTGATGTCAGTGACTCAGGTTCAGGAACGAGCCCACAGCATTGAAGGCTGGCTGGAGGGAGCAGTATTGAGTATCCCAGTGGACACTCATAGAAACATAGAAACATAGAAACATAGACTTTGACGGCAGATAAGGATCGCTTGGCCTACCTAGTCTGCCCATTTCCCTACCTACAGGATAAGCTACAGATCCTAGTTAACCAACAGCCTATTTCTTCTTACCATCCACAAAAATTGACTTATGTCTGTCCCATGCATTCTTGAATTCTCCTACAGTTTTAGACCCCACAGCCTCCTCAGGAAGGCTGTTCCATGCGTCCACCACCCTCTCTGTGAAAAAATACTTCCTCACGTTGCCCTTGAACCACCCCCCATCTTCAAATTGTGACCCTTGTTCTTGCACATCTCTTTTTCTGAAAGATGCTACCCTCTTGGACTTTGTTGAATCCACTGAGGTACTTAAAAGTTTCTATCATGTCCCCCCTCTCCCTCCTTTCCTCAAGGGTATACATATTAAGCTCCTTTAGTCTTTCTTCATATGTCTTCTGGTGCAGACTCTGCACCATTTTGGTTGCCCTCCTCTGGACAGCCTCCACTCTGTCTATGTCTTCGCGGAGATAGGGTCTCCCATGCATGCGCACCAATGGCACACTCTTGCGCATGCGCTGGATCTTTTGGTCTTGCATCTGGTATGCATGCGTGGGATTTTGTCTGCAGCTTAAAAATGAAAATTTTTTTAATTTTTATTTATTTTATTGAAATCTAGGATTACAAATACCTTTGAGCAGGAACTGCTCGTTTACAAAGGTTCCACGTCGAAGGAATGGGGGGTATACATACATACAAAGGTCAACATAATAATACATAGTTACACAATAACAAGAAGTATGAGACTGAGGCTTAGGAAATTCCAGTAATTCAAAATGTGCCAAATGTTAGGTAGCATGACATAACCAGCCAAGGGCAATCTTGGAAATAAGCACTGCAGGTGAGAGGGAAGGGGGTATGCAGGCAGGAAGGCCATTGTCGGAGGGTAGAGGGTGAGGGTAAGAGCTCTAAAGGGGGGAGAGAGAGAGAGAGAGAGAGAGGATAAAAGTCAGGAAATGCCCCGGGGGAGGAAAGGGAGAGGGGGCAAGGGGGTAGGTAGATAGATGGAGGCAAGGTGGGTAGAGAGAGCTGTCAAGACTGAAGTGGAGGGCAGTGAACGGTGGGCCCCCGATTAGGCGAGGCAGTCAGAATGACTAGTTGAAATTAGATGAAGTCGGAGTTGTCTCTTAAAAGGGCCAAGAGCAGCAGCAGTAAGAGTTTCTTTGTTGAGAGTATTGTACCACTGTGGTGCTCTGTGGGCAAAGGTCCTCTGACCCATGGTAGTCCGCATCTGGGACAAGGAAGGTTAGTTGTTGTGAACTTCTAGTTCTCTGGGTGCTGTGGTGGTCAATAAGTAGCTTTTCAATGCCCGGGGCATGACCCGAGAGGACTTTTTGGCTAAGAGGCAGGTTTGATACTATATCCGGCTGATGAGAGGTAGCCATCCTGCCTGGTGTACAGGTCACAAGTGTGTGTAAGTCGATCAGCCCCAGTTAGCAGCCTGCATGCTTTGTTGAGTACAACTGTAATTCTCAGGAGGGCAGAGGCGGAGGCAGAGCCATAAATTGCTAGCCCTGTAATCGATGATGGAGGTGACAGAGCTGTTGATAGCCAACTGGAGAGTGTCAGAGTCATGAGTGTTTGTGCCTGTAGAGCAGGCCTATACGGATGTTGGTGGCTTTGGCGACAGAATCTATGTGCTGATGGTAGGACAGTGAGCTGTCCAATGTGACACCTAGGTATTTAAAATCAGGAACGTGTTCAAGTAAGGTCCCTGTTTGGTTTAGGATGGTGAGGTCATGGGATTTGTACTTGCTCTGCGTTGTAGAAGGTCATAACCTTTGTTTTGCTGTAGTTCATGACCAGTTTGTGTGACTTGAACCATTCTTGATGCATGAATTCAAGCTGTAATTGTTTCTCGAGGAGCTCTGCATTTTGGTGGTTGGTGAACATGACTGCGTCATCGGCAGAGCAGTAATTTCTTGTGACAGACACTGGAAGGTCGTTGAGGAAGAGGCTGAAGAGTAGTGGCCCCAGGATGGACCCTGTGGGACCCCTGAAAGGACTGGCTTTTCTTCCGAGGTAACACCAGCAATCCTAACCCGCTGGACCCTCTCCCAAGGTAGCTTGAAAACCAGAGCAGTGCTTCATTGAGAGCCCAATGTTTGATAATTGCCTGAGTAGAGTGGGTGGTTCACAGTATCAAAGGCTTCGTAGGTCGTGAATACTGCCCCTACACAGTTTCCTTGATCAAATGTGGTATGGATGAAGCCTGTGAATTCTAATAGTGCAGTGGTGGTACTGTGCCCTTTTCGGAAACCATGTTGCTCAGGACACTGGATGTCGTATTTTTCCAGGTACTTGACTAATTGGTCTGAGGCGATGCGCTCCAGGGCCTTAGACAATGGAGGGAGGATGGAGATAGGTCTGTAGTTGGAGTGCAGTGATTTGTCTCCACTTTTGTGTACCGGTGTGATGGTCGCCTGTTTCCAGCGAGATGGGAACTGGGACATCCTTAGTGATAGATTGAGGACCTTTGTCAAGGGTTCAAGGACTTCTTCAAGGACAAATGCTAACAACTTCAGGTCAAGGGAGTCACCGCTGTAGCCTGCATTGTGAATGGCCTTCTGAATATAGGTTCTGGCTTCATGTACTGGGATCTCCTTGAAGTAGAATTGTGGGGCAGGGTGTAGGAGCGGAGTAGTTGCAGAAGGGTTACTACCAGAGGGGGCATCAAAGAAATTAGAAGGGTATTACATTTCCAGTGCTCGGTTTGTGGTGCCAGATAGATGTAAGAGTTGAAAAATACGCAAGGAATAAGCGCGACATGCTTTTTCTTTATCCGTGTGAAAATAATCGTACATCGGGACCGCGCTTGTGGCAGACGCGTGGTCCTGACCTAGAAATACTTCTGGAATGTACAGGATTATGGGCAGGCCAGTAGAATACCTATTTATAGAAAAATTAAGAAGCCAGGTAAACATTGATTTATTTTATATCCCTATGGGCATTCCAAGCATCTCCCTAAGTGGTATGTGGCCAAGAGGCATACTGCTTGTTTTTACCAAAAAACAAAGGGGAAAAGCTGACAGTGCAGCTTTAAAGTTGCTGTTCTGTGTAGTCAGTATTATTGTAAGACAAGACTCTCTTTTCACCTCACTCTCCCAAAGCAGTTAGGCAAGCAAGTCAGCATCACAAACAGCTCAAAGTGCCTTTCTTTGAAGTCGGTCAAGTCAGCGTAACAAACAACATAAAGTGCCTTTCTTTGAAGTTCCTCTCACTCGGCTACAAACAGCCATGCCCAGCACAGCAAAACAGACAGCTTGCTGGCTCTCACACAAAAGTGTCAAAAGCCTGCCAGTATTCCCAACAACAGTAATGACTCCTAAAGTATTTACTCCCACCCTCCTCCCATGAAAATAGACATCCACTTTATACCTTTTCCTCTGCTATTTAAAGCGTTCTGTTTTGGGGGAACTGTAACTCACGAAGTGACCTATGCTGGTATTTCCATGACTACCAGCTGTCTACTACAAACAATGTGGAATGCTCTAAAATAATAATAGCTTTATTTTTTTTAGTTGTTTAACCAGGTATAGCACACTAAGCTGAAAGCTTTTTTTACAGGAGCGACCTGGGAGCACAAGGAGGTTAAGTGATTTGTTTAGGGTCACACAGTATGCAAGTGGATGCTGTGGGATTCAAACCCAGGTCTGGTCTGCTAGATGTTACTAGATTTGCAGCTCAGAGCCTTAGACCACTGCACTATACTGCCTCTATTTGTTAAACACCTTTCACATTTGCCAAGGTACTTTACATAAGATAGATAAAACAGAATAAAATAGAACAACAGTTTAAAACAGATAATCATTAAAATTCAAAACACAATATAATCAGGGGGGTTAGGCTTGGTGCCACAGGTATGTTTTAATGCCTGTTTGAAACCCCCCATGGTCACGCACTCCTGTAGCTGGTGGGGTAGAGAATTCCAATGGGCTGGGGCCATGTACATAAATGCAGGGGCCCCTGAAGATTTTAAAGATACCCTTGGAATCTCTAGCAACCCCTTGTCAGCCGAGCAGATCAATCGTCCGGGGCAGTAGGGAGACAGAAGCTCTTTCAGGTAGTCCAGGCCAGCTTAGACACATATAAAACCAGCTTCACAGCCCCAGTGTTCTCTTGATAATGTAACTTTCTGTATGGCTGGTTACTGTTGCTGTGTAAGCCTGCCTCAAGTGTCTCTGAATACTTTTGGATTTGTTTATTTTGATTTCTGCTTGCTGCACCACCGTTTGCTACAGTCTACACTCATCCGCTGATTTGTTTTCTTTTTGCAGATACACTGGTGGTAAGTAAATGAAAATAGTACACAACCCAAGTTAAACATTTTAAGTTACAACTTGATTTCTTTGAGGTTGGGACATGGTTGCAGACAGTGTACTATTGGGACTTGTTCAGAACTTAATTGTTGATATATGTGCTGTTTGTTGTGGGATCTGGCTTCCAGAGCCCATGTTTTATTGCAATCACAACTAGAACTACTGCCGTTTGTGTACTTATGGCCAGGGAAGCTCATCAGTCATTGTGGAGTGATGCTAGGGAGTTGTGCATAACAGCAGCATATAATCTGTTTAATTCTTTTTTTCAGTATTGTTCCCACATTGATGTAATAAATGCAGAGTGTGATACTATGACAGTTTACCATTTGCAATGTAATCCTAGGATCCACTTTGATGTATCAATTTGCATGTATAATGCAAACATTACATTAAAAATATAAAAAGAAACAAATCCTGCCCTCAGGCAGAAAAGGGAAATTGTTTAACCAGGAAAGGCACACTAAGCTGCAGCATGTTTCCAGGTGTGACCTAGGAGCACAAGGAAGTTGAGTGGCAGCCGGCAGTATAGCCTAGAGGTTAGAGTAATAAGCTATGAATAAGCTTGATAAATTCATCAGACCTGGGTTTGATTCCCACAACCTCCACTTGCATACTGTGTGACTCTAAGCAAGTCACTTAACCACCCCAGTGCTCCCAGGTCACCCCTGAAAACAGACTCTTGTGCCTAGTGGGCCTTACCTGGTTACAAAAAGAATAAAGTAAAAACAAAGTGACTTGCTCAGGGTCACACAGTATGCAAGTGGGGGCTGATGGGATTCAAACTGCGATCTCCAAGTTTGCAGCTCAGTGCCCTTAACCACTACGCCATACTACCGCCTAGAAGGAGGAGGAGGAGGAAGGAAGAAACCAAGCCAGGAAAAGTGAAAAAAGGGCACAACTTTGTAAGAAATTACCCCCCCCCCCATCAACAAAAACAGGTGATTGGCTAGATTTTTTACTGCTCAGCTTAAATAAGGGCTGAAACTTTAATTAGAATGTTTGAATGTGTACAGCCATTGGCCATGGAGCAGGGACAGGTAGGATCCAAGATGAAGAGAGACTGTAAGCAACAAATAGTAACCTCTGAAATACCTAGGGATTACAGTAATGAGTTAAACTGCACAGTTAAATCAGCCCTTGCCCCTTACAAAATCCCCGCTGCTTTCTGTTTAAAGGGGAGGTGCCATCCCGGGGGTTCCAGTGTCCCTGTATTACGTCTCCCAGAGTAAAACCTTTTCATTTCAGCATAATGTTAACATGATCAGCAAAGATAAAACCTTTTACAATGATCTTATGATTTTTTTTTCTCCTCCTGCCATGTTTACCCATAATGCCCACAACGCAGAGTTTTGTTGTCCTAGTGACATGAGGAGGCGAATAGGGGAATAGATTCTGTGCTTTCAGCTCAGGCTCTGCAAGTTAATGGGATGCTGTGAGAGAAACAGTGAAGCACCCAAATTACAAACATCCCTCACAGTGTCCCCATGTATTTCTGCAGCATTATTGTTTGGTAGTATGTTTGACAAGGTCATCCTCTGTGCAGTCGCTAATACAAAAAACTGTGGCAGTGCTTACTTTCTGAGTCACTTGCCTCAAAAGCTGAACTCTTCAACATGAGAGCAAGAGACACACAGCATATTGGTGCCAACCGGAAGAAACGCTACTGAATGGGGAGTTCAACTTTGGAGCCAAGCGACTCAGAAAGTAAATACTGTCACAGTTTTTTCTTTAGCGACTGTACAGAGGGCAACCTTGTCGAACTTACTACCAAACAGTGATACTTCAGAAACACATGGGGATGCTGTGAGAGACATTTGTATTTCGGGTGCTTCCCTGTTTCTCTCACAACGTCCCACTAACTTGCAGAGCCTGAGCTGAGAGCATAGAATCTATTCCTCTATTCGTCTCCTTGTGTCACTAGGACAACAGAACTCTGCGTTGTGGGCATTATGGGTAAACATGGCACGAGGAAAAAAAAATAATAAATTAATTGTAAAAGTTTTTATCTTTACAGATCATGTTAAAATTATGCTGAAATGAAGAGGGTTTACTCTGGGAAAAATAATGCAGGGGCACTGGAACCCCAGAGATGGCACCTCCCCCTTAAGCCCATATGTGCATATGCATGCCTCATACATATTTTAACCAGACTGTCAATGTCTCATGTAAACACATAGAAACATACAATTTGATAGCAGATCAGGACAGCTTGGCCCACCCAATCTGTCCGTTTGTCCCTGCCTATACTGTCACTGCAGATCCTACTTGATATACTGCACATGTCATAGATTAAAGGAGCCGCAGCATGTGTTAGCAATAAATGTTTTGATCAATACATTTTAGATGCTCTTTATCTCCTTTATTCTTGTATGATACCCCTTGTTCCTCATTTTGAGTCGACTGTAGCACTTGTTTTGCAGTTCAAATAATAAAAAGAGCACTCCTTTAAATGTGGCTTGGGCTAGATTCTCATTGGTCTTTTCTGATGCTTTTGAAGAACCGCTGTTTAGCATCCATTTTCTTATGATTAAAATGAACTAGCATGCAACATACAGTGCTCCCTGACCTTATGGGACAACAGGTGTATAAAACAGCTGGGAATACTGAGAAAAACCTGGTGAGAGATGTAGTAACGGGAATTCTCCTTTATTATTTCAAATGTAACAAAACGTACTGAACCTTACTCCAAAAGGAGAAAGAAGATTATCATATAAGACAGGTGACATGAGGCAATCAAAATGGATAAAGACATATAGGTCACTTATGCTTCTCCACCCCATTACTTTGGACAGGCTAAGGGAGATGGTATGTTACAATGGTGCCTTGCTCACCCCCAATGCTATGTAAGGGGAGTGAGGATGCTGGGTTGGAGGCCAAGGGTAGGCATTTTTGGGTAATGTGAAGGGGAAAAGCAAAAGAGTGGGTTTAGGTGTCTCAGCTGCTCCCTTATTTCAGACTTTAACTGTGGGTTTGGGGTGGGCTAATGAATTCCCACATACCAAATACTGCCAAATACCCCAAAACACCCCAAAGTATTCAGTGAATATTCATTGAATACTTCGCTGGTGTATTCACACACCCCTATGACATAGTATGAATTCAGATAATCCACAGTTTCATAAAACAGGGGTTCATAAAACTGAGGCTGTACAGTACTCCATTTCATGCTTAGATACTAATATTTTTGACATCTCAATTGGAGACGTTCATTTGTTAAAACACAACAAGAGGTTATACTGTACTCCTCCCTTCTCTCTGATTTGAATATCTTGAGGTTTTTCCTTGCTCTACATACATGCACACTGAATGTGATCATTTCTATTGTTGCAGGATCCCAGATAAGCTGCCTGACTCCTAGTAATTTTACATCTAAGCAGGTCGAATACGTGAACATATACTGTTGGGATTCTTTGACCCACCATGAACTGGATGAGTATGGCAGCATAAATGAAAAAATCGTTATGGATTCATAAGGTAATCATTGAAAAGGTGACAGAGTGTTGAATAGAAAGTGAAACTATCACAGTAGTCTCGTAG
Organism: Neoceratodus forsteri; assembly: GCA_016271365.2. Taxonomy (NCBI): domain Eukaryota; kingdom Metazoa; phylum Chordata; order Ceratodontiformes; family Ceratodontidae; genus Neoceratodus; species Neoceratodus forsteri. The sequence continues at coordinate 141,742,348 of JADMNL010000034.1, forward strand.
CTGGATTACAGAGCTGTGAATCTAGGTTCGAATTCTACTACTACTGCTTGCTCGCTCTGTGAGTTGCTTTATTCTCTGTCTCTCTCTCTCTCTCTCTCTCACTCTCTCTCTCTCTCTCTCTCTCTGTACTTAACCAGAAGCAAGCTTTCGTTGTCTTTGCTCAGTCATAGAAACATACAATTTGCCAGCAGATAAGGGCCACTTGACCCACTTAGTCTGCCCGGTTTGTCCCTGCTTGTCAGTTGCCACAGACCCAGCCTGATCTCCGGCTACCCCCTTCTCCTACTAAATTCCTTTGTGCTTAACCCGTGCATGCATGAAGCCCACCACTGGATTTGCTCTCACCACCTCTGCTGGCAGACTGTTCTAGACATCCACCACTCTTTCAGTGAAGAAGTACTTCCTCACATCCTTCCTAAACTTCCCCCCTTCCAACTTCATTGCATGCCCTCTTGTCCTGGTGCACCCTTTCCTCTGACAAGTGCTCTTCTCCTTTACCTTGTTCACCCCTGTGAGGTACTTGCAAGTCTCCATTATGTGCCCCCTCACCGTCCTCCCTTCCAGGGTGCACACACTGAGATCCATCAGTCTGTCATTTAACCACTCGGTATTCCTACTGTTCACCAATTGCTTAGTGTTTTAGTATACAGAGTAAATGAAAGGCCCTTTATGAAAAACAAATTCCTGTTATTTGTCAGTTGTTATCACATTGACACATTGAATTATGGATTCAGTTGAATTGGGGAGGCATTTTTTCACTGAAAGGGTGGTGTCAGGGTGGAATGAGCTGACTAAGGAGGTGATATCAGCGAATATGGTGGGCAGTTTCAAGGGGGGGTGGGACACGTGAAAAGAAAATTAGAATGGGAGGGCGGGGGGATTAGGCTGGGGTGGATGACTCCTGGAGGGAAAGAGGGGCAGCTCCAGAGAACTAGACTGAGCTGCACACTCGAGCAGACTTGATACACCAATAAGGCCTGTTTCCACTGGTCATTTTGTATGTTCTTACATAGAAAGAAGACAAAGAACTCTTGCCTGAGTGCTTTTGTACTGAGGTACTTTGTCTATCTGGGCCTATCAGCCTAATGTTAGTGCTGGGAAAGGGCCTGGACTCTGTTATCAAGGACAGAGTAATGGGGCACTTGCTTAAGGCCAAAGTTCTCACCCCCCACCCCCCTTTCGGTGTGGCTTTATGAGGGGCAGATATCTCCAAGCCAGCATGATCATATTTTTGGAAGAGGTGACCAGAGAGGTGGACAGCGACAAACAAGGCTGTAGATACAGTCTCAAGATATTACCAAAAAATGCAGCGCAAACAGGAATAAGGGGCTGCAAATGAGTCAATCCATGTCAAAATGCACTCTTACATAGAACAGTCTGCCCCACGCGTAAGCACTCCAATTGCCAACACCTCAGCATTTCATGCTTCTCTTGCAATTGGTCAGGAGGGGATGCTTGGTAGTGGTTTTTGCCTTAAATACTTATCTTCTTAAATGCACCGTATACATTGATTTACATTTCAATTGCTTTTTTAAGAACTGTGAATAAAAGCAAAAAAGTGCTGTAGTTGCGAGACCAGATAAATATATTCAATTTTATAACCTTAGATTAGGTAAGCACAAGGTCTCATTTCTACCCCAAATTTAAAAAAATGCAGTTATCCATCTAGGGTTGAACTCCACCAATTCACCACACACAATTAGAATAATATACAGCTTTGTGCACAGAGTAAACATTAATGTAAAACACTGTTACCATAATGTGCAAATCCCATCACTAAAGTGCATTATCATACACTATTATCAAGTGGGGGTGGGGGTGGGCAGGCTTGATGGGCCAAGATTGCCCTTTTATGCTGACAAATATCTATAAATCTATGAATTTATACATAACAGTTAAAAAGAACATCAAAAAGGTATGACAACTGAATTCCTGTAACACTTTTTTCATGCTACTCATAAGATAAAATATTTAATGGTTAGTACTAATAAACCACTGGTAGCGGAAGCTCAACAGCTCCATAATTCACATACGTAAACTACAGAGCTCCATAAACCATGGCCACAAAAACATTGAAGGAGCACCTCTAAAAGTCACCAGACAAGCTGTCCTCACACTGGACGTCCACAACCACCAAACAGTCAACGCAACACACAAGCTTGTCGATGACCTCACAGAACCTCACAAAGCAGTACAAAAGATTATTTAAACAAAAAGTGACACATTCTTTTAAAACAATATGGCAACAGTGTCGCATTTCAAAGTAATCGCTCTGATCCTCCGACTTTCCATACCTGAAACTGATCTCTTACCTCTCTCCCTTAGCTTCCTCATCGACCAGTCACCTGGATGCAGAAGACTGGCCCTTTGAAATGACACAAAATCATCAGTCCGGAACCACATCCCTCAATAGACTCCTTAAAACCAGTAAATATAAAAAATAAAACATGGGGAAAGTGTGTTTAAGGGGGATTTTATGCACACCCTTGGTGTGTGATGCCCACATAAACCCCCTTGGGTTTCGCCATTGGGGATTATGGGCATCATACACCTCCCCAAATCCCTGTAAACCACACTTCCCCATGCATTATTCTATATTTCAACCACACAAGGAAACTAACAAACAGGTAATCATACATTTCTGAATTAAAAAGTGTTATATTATACTGAAAATTAGTATACAAGTAAAAGACTTATTTAATAAAGTAAATAACATGAATTAGCATACGCATAGTGTCTTATTTACTGCTGTCCAGAAACTCCATATTGGGGCCCAAGGTATCATAAATAGGAAACCTCAAAAGGCTGCTCCCTAAAGTGCGAATAAAAAAGACTTACAGAATAAAATGAAACAAAAATGTAACAAGCATTACAGGTATTTATATTGCTTTTAACTGTTTTATATATTTTTTTATTGTTTTTGTTCGTGCTGTATTTTTTGTGACATCCTGAGCATACTGGGTCCTAACCTATTTTGCAGCAACAGTGGGAGTTTAGCCAGTTGCATGTCTTGCCTTTGTTTAAACTATAAACTTAGTCTATATGGACTTCAGCAAGGCCTTTTGACTCTGTGGTGCATGGTAAGTTTCTGGTAAAAAATGCACCAGTGTGGTATACTGTACATGATACATACTGCACACAAGGTTGATTGCTAACTGGCTTGGGGTCAGGAAGCAAAGGGTTGTTTTTGATGGGTGCTACTCCTAATAGAGGGGTCCTCCTTTTCCGGTCAACAAAAACTAAATAAATAAAGTAAAAATAAACTTAGCCGTGTCCCTCAGCAATTGGTGCAGCGGCCACTGCTTTTTAACATTTTCCTCAACAATCTGGAAGCTGGAGTCTTCAGCAGTCTGCTTTCATGTGATGGAGACAAGCTGGTCAGAGTGGTGGATTCTCTTGAGGATAGAGACAAACATCAAGAGGGCCTGAACAAGCTGGTCAATTGGTTTGACTTCTGGAATCATAGATTTAATTTGACTCAATAGAAGTAGCTTCACTTGGGGGGGGGACAAGGCTGGCTCTGCACACTACAAGGAGCTTCTCATGCTGCAGTGAAGGAGGAGGAGGAGGAGGAGGATTTGGGGGGGTCATAATACTCAAAGACATGAAACCATGACAACCATCATGCAGCTGCTGTCAAGAAGTCTGGAAAAATGCTGGGATGCATTAAAAGGGTTGTGACCAGCAGAGAAGGGAATGCAATCCTACCGCTTTACCAGGTTCTGCTCAGGCCCTGCCTGTAGCACTGCATGCAGTTCTGGGCTCCCAGTTACAAAAAGGACACAGAGGCAGTAGAGAAGGTGCAATGCAGGATCCACAGAATCATCAGGGTTTTGGATAGCTATGAGGAGAAACTGGAGGCCCCGAACATGTTCTCCCTAGAGGAAAGGAGGCTGAGGGGGCCATGATCTCAATATTCCACATAATGAAGGGTATCAACAAGGTTGAACCGATGGAAATGTTTGACTGCTCAAGTGTGCACCAGCTGGATGCAAGAACATGCTCTGAAGCTCTGGGTTGGGAAATTCAGAGGTAATGTTAGATGGTACATCTTCTCCCAGAGGGTGGTAAACCTGTGAACCAGCTTATTAGTGTAGACAGTGAACATAAAGAAAGTACAGGCCTTCATGGTAAGCCCAGACAAGTATTGGCTAAGCAAGGGAATCACAGGGTAACCATAGAGTGTGTGTGAAATCGCTATAAATTAGTACTTCATTTATTTACTTATTTATTATTTTGGAAACTATATTTGAGCTGACAGCTCATTAACAAAGGTTTCATGTCAAACACAGAACTTGGACATGGATTCAGAACATTAAGACAAAGTACAAAGCTCAAGTAGCAAATCAGATCAAATTTCAATAAACAATTAATTCTGGATTTAAAGCTAAAAATATAATAGAAAGAGTACATGTTTTCACAGTGTACTGGTTGGTATGGCCAGGCATCGAGTCAAGTCAAACATCTGGGCCATTCGGGTTTGGCAGTGATCGAAAAGAAAAAAAAAACCTGAATTGTGTTTCACTGCCAAACCCTGAAAATGCTCTGGTCCGAAATTGCTAAATTTGCCGTGCCTACTAGTGCTGCATGCAGCAGCAGAAACAATATCAGATACACAGTTTCTTGGTGGGGGTGACTTTGGGGCTCGTGGACTGGGGGAGGTGACTTACTCAAGTCATTCACTGTCACTCAGGAGAGGAGGAAGAGGAGCCAGAGGACATACCTGAAAGTTACTGGAGAGCTGGCGTTGTATGTCTCACTCTGTCGCCCCTCTGGTCTAGTCTCCTCCTCTGCTCCAGTACCTCCACTCTGTTCTCACTCCTGGTTCTCCTCCTCATCTCACGATCAAGCACAAGCAAGCAGGAGACAGTCATGTGACTGCACTAGTGGCACTCCAATCGGGGACTCTGTCTGTTAGCTCACTCTGACCCTGCTGCTGGAAAGTCTGCAGTGATTAGAGCAGACAGAATGATGTTGAGGGGCTTTATAAACCACTCACATACCACAGCAGGGTCAGAGGTGAGCAGCATGGTGACAGATTGCACTAGTTTCAGTGCACAATATGGCCGTGGAGCGAGAAGTCAGACTGGTCATACTTTTTTTCTCTCAGTGCAGGCTGCAAAGTTTAGCATTAGCAGCAGAGCAAATATAAAAATAATGAAATCCACCTTGGAGAGAGCATAAAAAATAAACAACAGGACAGAGCGATGGTGAAATGATGAAGCAAGCAGGTATCTCTGGGGAAGGGGGGTACGAGAAGGAGGGAGTGCTCAGCCTGTCAGGGTCAAAGGCAAAAAAAAAATACTTTCTTGCTGGAGGATTCACCCAATTAAAAAAATAGAATTTGTTCAAGGCCAGGTGGTGGTGTGTTGGTGTGACAGACTGGTGGATTGGAGGCCTGTCCTGTACCAGTATTTGCTGGACTTGAAGAGGTAGGGTTCTGCACTTGCTGGCAGGGCTGTGATCCCACAGAGGCAATAAAGTTTACTTAAAAAAAATAATTATTTTATGCTGGCTGGGCCCCCCCCAAAAAAAAGTTCTGTTTCTTGTTAAAATATTTATGAGCCTGGCCATTGTTGTGCCACTGTCTCACTGTCTCAGGCAGAAGTGATAGCACCTGTGCTCGGACTTAGGATTGTTTCACTACACTTAATGCTCCTAGTGGGAAACATTTTTTTTCTTGTAGTCAAAAAAAATATCTGTGAGCCCGTTGTTGTGCAGCAGTGCCACAGACTCATTGTCCTGACTCCCAGGCAGAAGTGGTAGAGTGCTAGCTAGGAGAGCAGGGTTGGGTGGGGTGGGATGGAACACAAGAGGAGGAAGGTGTTGTCTCTGGGTATGCTCTGGTGCCCTCCGTAGCCAGCCATAAAATATTTTCCTCACATTCTGTCAGTGTCATCATCACTGTAGCAGTACAGCTCACTCGCATTTTTGTGCTTGCTGACCATTTTCTCCAACTTTTTTTGCCATCCTCATAATTAATTTTTAGTCATTGCACTATTGTCAGCACTGCCATGGGGAGTACTACTAACTAGGGGAGCAGGTTGGAGTGGGATGGAATGGAATGGTGGAGGAAGAAGGTGTTTTGGTTTGCCACTCAACTCTAAGCCTCTTGGTATGGTACCCTACCCCTCTCATTGTGAAGGTTCTACTCACGCATATTGTTCATTGCTTTTGATGCAATTCACCAGCATATTGTAATAGTACATGAGAACCTATTAAAATCCAGTGTTTTAACACTCAAAACCCTTCATTTAATTTTGGGCCAAATTGGGCCAATTCAGATTTTTCCGGCCTGGCTCGAAATTGGCCTGTTGGGCCAAATTTGCTGACTCGCACGGCCCTACTTCTTGGTTCCGGCTTATAAGGCAGGATGGCAGACTTTCCAACTTTAACTTGCTTTGTTACTATGCATATACGTTACTCTGCTGGTCTGAGCAAGAACATCACTTCAAATCTGAAAGCTAGACTCAGTCCAACTGGTTTGCAACCAGTATTGTTGATGCAAAGCAATGCAAATTTTATTATCCCCTCCTCCTTTCCAAAAACAAATTCTGCTTCTTTACCTTAGTATTAAACTCTTGGGATACCATTCACTGTCCGGATGAGTGGTGGCACAAAAATAGGGTTAAAACATACTCCATGTTGGGCCACCAGTAATTTTCATTCTGCATAAGAAGTTGCCTTAGTCCCTGAGGGGAGGAGGCTTAAGCTGCAATGCAAATTAATTTGACATAACAGGGTGCAAAGGTCATTTGTACCCACTAACATGGTGGATACTGACACCCACAGAGGTCTCTGCATGACATAATACCACTCACATGGTGGTATTTCCCTTCCAGCTTCTGACCACTTACAGTTGGGCCTGATTTTGGACCAGTGCCTATTGGATTTGCCTTGGAGTCCCATGGCGCTCCCTGATAGTTCAGTGGCCTGACCTGGTTCCCTTTCCTGAACATCTCCCTGTCAGCCAGTGGAATCTATCTCGGTAGTCCTATTACCTTACAACATTCCCTTGAGATTTCATTCCCCCGCTGATCCTTGCCCTCCCTGCCAGCTCTCCACTATATTAGGGCATGTTTCCGTTAGTAACAGTTCTACAGTCAGGGGGAGTCACAAGATACTGTGACAGGGTTTGCAAGGGTTGCCATACTGTGAGAATTGTGCATTTGCATGGTGAGTTCCAACCCTTACCTGCACGGTCGCAGTGTGTTTAGTGACTGCACAAGGAAGGTTTGCAACCCCGCATAGCATAATGGGGTGCTAGACAGAAGATTGTTGATAAGAAGTCATTGCAACTGTGTATGGAGTCCTTGAACATTGAGGAACCGTATGTTTTGTTTATCAGTTTCTTCCTCCTGTGAGTCCTAATACAATTATCCCCCTTACTTTCAACAACGCCACAGTAGTAGCCATTGCTATCAGTAGCCATAACAGGTCATGTCAGGCCATGTAGCAAGCTGATACAGCTTTCTATGCATTGGGTAACATAGAGCTAACTAGATTGATTTCATCTCATAGCACACCCTAACGCAGTGGTGGCCATTACGTGGACCTAGATCCACTGGTGGATCTCAAGAGATTTTTGGTGGATCTTGGGGCAAAGGTTGCATTTTCAAGACAATGAAGATCCTTACAGCTGATGAGTGTAATTATTGTACTTTCTGTTTATTTTATTGTTGGTGGATCTTGGAGCTTCTTAAGATCCACCAAAATGGATCCCAATACAAGATGTGTTGGACACCACTGCCCTAACATCTGATATCATTCATTGTGGTGATGGCTACCACTGTACATTCATTATTTACACTTTATCCCAGATAAAGAGGGGTTGCAGTTTATTAGGCTATGCAGGTAAGAAGGAACATAAAATACTTCTGTTGGTTATCGAAGCACTAAACTCATACAATAGTGTAATATCTCTTATAGGATCAACACAGATAATGTACACACATTTTTGGGGAAATGTAAGTCAAGAGTAAGAGGACTCTGATAAAGGAACCAATGCCACCTCAAAAACATGTATAAATACAATATGTATATACAACCTCTCTGATGGTCTAATGAAAGGACTAGAACATTTGAAATGTTTTTGTCATATTTTACAGATTTTTCCTTATTCCCTGCTTGTGATTGGTGTGCTAATGTACATCCCAGTGATACTTTGGGGATATTTTGTGAAAACCTCCCTTGGCTGTGACCTTATCTTTCTTATTGATGAACTGGACAAATCCTACAATAGAGCAGTCAGGCTAACTCAACACATAATGAAGATACGACAAGAATGTGCAGACCCAGCTGTATTCTGGACTGAGCTGGAGAAGTGAGTAAAGATGCTCTATGATTTCTCTACATGTTTTTTGATCCATAAGAATAAGTCAAAGTAACATTATTACTTGCACCACATTCCTGATTCTATCAGGCTATGCTGTCAGTTTTAAAGATGGGAAAAACTTTGCTGCAGAAATCTGAGCCAAGTTCCACCTATGGACTTTGACACCCAGAAAGGACCGTCCAGAAACTGAGCTCAACTTAGCACTACCTAAGTATTTCTTTTCAATATACTCAGCTTCTTTAGACTCACCTGCCAATTCACTCTTCCGATTTCTCCTGCCTCCCTTAAGTCAACAGAAGGAGAGGGTGATCTTAGGTTCCCAGTGGCTGCGTGACACTTTGTGACATGCACATAGCATCACTGGGAATAGTGGTAGAGCAAGATCCCACTGTCTTCCAATCTTCTGGCGGCCAACCTCACTCTTCCCTTAGGACTGCACTGTTGTAGCAGGACAGATATCACTGAGCAAGGCCCTGAGTCTGACATAGTAAAAGTGAAAGTAACTGAAAATCAGTTCTGGTGCTCAGCATGTTCTTTCCTCTGACAGTCAAACATTTTGTTCTCACTGTTGCGTCACTTTATCTCTAAAAATAACAGGCAAGTCTTCAGTGCCTTATCCAAATGTTGTGGAGTGCTGTCTATATACTGTTTAGCCTTATGTGCCTTCTGCCCATCTCTGGTCACTGTTCAGTTGAAGTAAAAGAACCCATGGCACTTATCAGTGTACAGTAGGGGAGTTTCCTCTGTGTCATGGGCAACGTTCCCCTTGTCAATAAAAAAAGTAGGTTCAATGCACCCCCCCGATGAAACTGGAAACAAGCTGTCACAATCAATCAATCAAACTTTATTTAATCAGGCAATTACATCATTGAGCAAGCTCGTTTTCAAGATGGTCCTGGACACATAGGGCAAAAACAATTTCAGTGCTACGACATAGCATAGTACACCAGTGATCATTACAGTATGTAGAAAGCATACTGTCAGTAGGAGCTGGAGCAAACTCACAAAGTCGATTATAAACCTACACACCAGCATACATAGTCACAGCATAGTATACCTTTCCAGGTCAAAAATTACAAATAAAACAAAAACAAACAGGTGTTTTTCAGCATTTAATTTTTTTATTCATTATTTTTTATTAAGGCAGGCAGTGCAATGAAAAAGTATTTTTCCAAAAAGCTAGTTTCAGTTGCAATCAATAAACATGTTAACATGCCTGTCCAATCTACTTTTTAGGTATCTCCTACACTACAGACCATGAGGTGCTTTTATTTTCATGCCCCTAACCTTTTCTAGGTCAACAATGCTATTTCTAAGCCAAACATGGTGATCATCCTTTTTTCTTGAGAAAAACTAAATTAAAACATTTATAAAATACTCAGATTTTGGTAGAACTAGAAACTTTTACCACCCAATAAAACAGGAGTATGCCCAGAATCTTTTACTGTGAAAAAATGTAAGGTCAAATTTTTTGCCCAATTTTCGTTGCACTGCTGCAACATCACAGTTTTGATCACATTAGAATTTCTCCAAGAATCGCAGTAATATTACAATGAGTATCAGTTTCTGCAAGTTATATTAAGTGAGCTAAGTTTTCAGTTTGTCCAAGAAAGGAGTTCATATTTTAATTAATTATCTTTGTTCAAAAGTGAATAACGTATGCGTTCATTCAGAGCTAAGGAGCTCATGTTGCATCATCATTCCTCTACAAGAATAGGATCTGTATTCTTCCAGTTAGAAAGGACAAGTCTACTTAGGCACAAAGTTGCCAACATAATCCATGTCATTTGATGGCATGCAGCTGAAGGTGCAATATTTTTGAAGTGTTACCTAGAATCCATAGTTCAGGTTCATATGGCAGACATATAGAAGTGGTGCCATTTCAGATGGAGATTATTTTAGGCCATGCATTTTGAACTCCAGGGCATTTCCAGATCATATGACGTAAGGATGCGATTGTCAGCATTTTTGATGCTGTTGACATTCAGTGATAATGGGGATTATTGTTTTTCTAAAGAAAATAAGACATACTTTAAACAAAAACATTAAATGTTATTCTGCTTGTAACATTTTATCAATATGAACAGACATGAACAGACCTGAATGCCTGTTTCTAAAGCTTTTCTAATATGCTAGGTTGCAATTTTGTGACACTTAGTTACACGCAGACTAGTGTTGTGCAAAATTAAAATTCAGTTAGTGGAACATGTGTGAAAGTATGATTCTGCTTCCATAAAACTTTGCAAAAGCTACATAAAATTTCACCAAACTTTCAATTTATTCCATCTAACTTTAAAACTACTCATCCAAATTGCAGCAGATGTGGCATGTATTACATTTTATACCAAATGGGCATGCGTGCCAAGATTCAGATCAGGGGCAGGATTCACGAAGGGAAAATGTTAAAGTTTCCCTCCCCAACTGCCATTATGGACTGGAATCGTCCGCAGCTGTGGCGGTACTGATTCACACCAGCAGCAGTTGCAGAGGGTGCTATGGCGGGTTCCCTTGCCCGTAGCAGTCTACCGCAGCTGCGGTGCTGTCCATGACAACAGCATCTACAAGCTGCCATATTCCATGGAGCCGGTCGTACTCCAGCTCCACCCACGTGAATACCCGTAAGTGGTTTCCCACTAGTGCCGAGGTTTTCCTGCAGCTGCGGGTCCTTCTCCCCTGTACATGAATCCTGCCCCAGATCTCTAGCATTAAAGGGGAATTGAGTTACAAGCAGCCAAATCTTCTGAACATTTTTACAAAATTTCACCTGTAAGTAGCCTTTCAGATTGCAAGCCCCTATAACGTTAAAACTAAATAACTCAATGTCATCAATTGTAGTAGGTTCATGGACCCCAAAAAAGAATGGTGTGTGTGTGTTGGGGTGGGGGAGGGCTTTCTAATCTCTTCCTTAGGGGGTGACCAAGTAATACACAGGCACAAATGGCAAAATAACATACAGTAAGTACTTATTTATTGGTTTTAGATCACCGGGTTGGCTGACTGAGATGAAACATTCCTTTTTCAGGTGCAACCTGGAGTTAAAGGGGAACTGTTTTCTCCCAAAAATCAAAGAAGCAGGACCTGTAGGTCCCAATTTGCAAAAAGGCTCAACCGTTGAATTTTTTGCTAGGCGAGTTACGTGCCTGGAATATTTATTTGTATCTGATTAATTGTGACCACCTGTCACCCATTATTACCCAGAGTACCCTGTGGCTAGCCATTTGATGGGCTGTGGCCAGGGATATATATATATGCCAGTATGTTTCACACAAAATTTTAACATGTAAACAGCGTGTGTTAGCACTTCTAATGCCGGTACCAATCAGCTGAGGAAAGTGCTTTTCTTGGTTAATTGGTACCGACAAAATTACATCTGCCACAGGGTGCAGATCCTATGGGGTCTTTGGCCAAAAGACTGTGGATTAAAAGCTCCTCTACATAATTTTTATTACCGCTTTCTTTGCTGGTTTTGAAATACAGTTGTTTTATTTTTAAGGCTTGTCATTATTTGCAAGTGTTAAGAAGATCTACAGAGCTACAAGAGAGGTCACAATCTAAAGGACCATTTGATCCACAGTGCCCAACCCATCATTAATCCACAGAGTCTTTTGGATGAAGCACCCATATGATCTGTACCCTGTGGCAGATGTAATTCTTGTAAAGTAATTCCCCAAGTTAAAGAGTGTCTTAACTCAAAAATAGGTCAGAACATGAAGCTGTGACCACGTGACATGAAAGGTGTGATTTATGCAGCAGTATGCCAACATGTATGTTTGTAATGTATATTGGCAAAATGATTAGAAATGTTTACACTACAGTGGGGGGACAACTTAGGGTTTTTAGTGACAATAATTTGTAATATGTCACAGCAGTTCACAGGCAATTGGGGAGTCACATATTTTCAAATGTATTGGTTTAGAGAGGGTTTTGTGATCGTAAAGCACGTGATTTTAACAAAAAAGAAAGGTTTTGAAATGGGAGGGATACTGGATTTTCCAATACGAGGACCAAAGAATGGCTGGGATTGAACAGGGGTTTTGAAATCAGTCCTTTTTTTTATGAATTACGGTCTGGGTCGTATGATTGTCAGTGTCAGTGGCTCAGTAGGTAGCACACTCGCCTCTGAGGCCGGGAGATCACAGGGCTGTGGGTTCAGTTCCCACATCTGGCACTTGGGTTAATATCCCAGTACTGACACTGTAGTGCAGCATGAGAGGGATGCTGCACTTCTGAGGTGCCGTCTTTCAGATGAGACGTTAAACCGAGGTCCCATCTGCCTGGATTGGTGGTAGTTCAAGTGGATGTTAAAGATCCCATGGCACTTATCGAAAAGAGTAGGGGAATTTCCCTGGTGTCCTGGCCAAATTTCCCTCATTCACTAAAAATACCACCAACAGCTTAATCTGGTTCAAGGTCAGTTGGCATTCATCTGTATTCCCCCTCCCCTGGGTCGTGCCTGAAAATAGGCAGGATTTGTCTAGTGCACTTACCCGGTCAACAAAAGCTAAATAAAATAAATGATATTTGTACTCACATTAATGTTTATTGATATTATGCTGCTATTCCATATGTCATTGTACAGATGCTGCTTTTAGTTTTTGTATATGGGCAGCTTACAAAAAGTCATGTTCCTTTTATATGGGGCTGCTTATAAAAATTCATGCTACCTTTTATGTATTTGCACAGTTTTGCTGATTTGTTTAGAGTCTTTTTTAATAGTTGCATGTTTATCATTAATGGTCTTGTTGTTAAATATTTGTATGTGTTGCCTCCATGTTGCCTGAGCTTATGGGGACACTGTTATTCCAGGATGCTGTTTTGATAGTGACACTTTAAATGCTTCTTGGGGTATTTCATAAAGTAAGCTTGTTTTCAATATTGCCTTTTCAGATTTATCGTTTATAAGGCCTTGTCATTGGCTCACTCAGTACCTTCACAAAGCGTGCAGTGCAATGCAAAACATTGGTGCAGGATGCTAACATCTCCTTGTCTTTCTACATGCTCATGATCGCAGTTATTTCACTGTGTTTTAAACAAATGAAGTCTATGACAACTTTACCATTGAAGTAATACTTTGCTTTTTCATAGTTTTGGGTGTGCGGGTGGTGAGTGCACAGACTTTTGCATAGTGTAGCATTGTGTAGCATAGTTTGGGTTCAACAACAGTACAGGTAAACTCCCTTATTATGTAAATTGGAGTTTGCAGTTGTATACATACATGTAAACCCCCTCACTGTATGAACGTGAGCAAGCAATTGCATATAAACATATAAACGTTCATATTGTGTGAACTTGAGCAAATAATTATATGCATACATGTAAACATCCTCATTTTGTGAACTTAAAAGTAAAAAGTAATTTAAAGAGGGGGACAGGTCAAAACTGCAAAACAATAGACCCATCAGCCTAACCTCCATTATTGGGAAACCAACGGAAGATATAATTGTGGACATGTTACAGCATGACATAGTGGGTACTCCACTTTTCCAACTGAATCAGCACAGATTTAAGAAAAAAAGCTCTTGTCAAACCAGCCTGCTTTCCTTCTACAAGAATGCTAGTAAACACATGGATGATAACAAGCCTGTAGATCAGAAGGCATTCAACAAGTTCCCGGATAAGAAACTGATAAACAAACTAGCTCAAAATAACATCAGCAAACACATAACTACATGGATAAACAACTGGTTGTATAATACATACCATAGGGTGCAAGTAAACAATATGATGTCACCATGGGTGCAGTGACCAATGGGGTTCCCCAGGGCTCAGTCCTTGGCTCAACTTTATTTTCCATCTTTGTGACTGATATGACTGCAGATATAAAAGGGTGGGCCAATGCATTTGCTGATGACACAAAGATAGGGGGAGTAGTGCAAACACCTTCCAACAGACTACAACTGCTCAATGATCTAAAGCAAGTAGAAACATGGTCCCTCAAACACAGTATGGCCTTGAAGGGGAAATGCATCATGATGCATTTCAGTAAGGACTACATCCATCAGGAATACAATCTTAATAGGACCACCCTCATAAAAATAATGAAGGAGAGAGACCCGAGTGTCATCATAAATAAAACTAATGGCACAGGACTAATTACACACAATAATTAATAAAGCAAATAGGTGTATATATACCATAAGAAGAACATTCATAAATAAAAGCCCAAATGTAATTGTATCCCTTTATAAATCAATAGTAAGACCAGACATGGATTTTTATTCTTCTTTCTGGAACCATTACAGAAAGGGGAAATAGTATCCCTGGAGAAAATTCAGAGGAGGGCAAACAAAATGGTAACCAGCCTTGGGAATTGTACGTTTGAGGAAAAAATGAAAAAAACTGTTCATGTTCACATTGGAAAGAAGGAAACTATGGGGTGGCATGATACAGGTCTTTAAAATTGTTACAGATGATACATTACAGGCTTCCATGAACATGGAATTCAAGAACACAGGGCATAGTTTAAGATGGTACATCAAACAGATAGAATCCACTAGGTACAAGACCATCAAAAGAGGGCACTTTTTAACCCAAAGAGTTGTGAAAATGTGGAACAGCCTACCAGCACTGGTACTGCAGACAGAATCATTACACATTTTCAAAAATAGTCCTGATAAATACATGACCGATAACAGAATTCGGGGATACAACCACAGAGAAGTGAGAGATGATTCTCACATGGGCCAATGTGTTGGATCATCTCTAAAATCCAGTACAGTAGCCAGTAAAGTAGCTTCAGCAGGTTAGTTGTCTCTTGTTTGCTTCAGTTCATCAGCTGTAAAAATAAATACTGGAAGGACCCCCCACTGAAAACGAGCTGTTGCAGGCCTATAAATGGTAAAACAAATCTTGTCCTTAGTGCATAAAGATTGGGAAAATCCACATTTTGCTACATAGGAAATTGATGTGCCGTAGCATTGCAGTGAGCTGGATAGCTTCTGTATACATTTTCTGTAAAGTTTCACACAGTAAATTTCTTCCACAAAGCAACTCATGAAATATATATATATATATATATATATAGATATAGCTTCACACACACATACATATAAACCTACAATAATTTTATAGGAAATGCTAAATCAAAAAATTCCAAGGGTCCAACATGTTTGTCTCCTGCCATTCAGGCATTTGAGTTATCCGATGCACTATAATGTGAAATACAGCAGGTGTATTCATCATCGTTTGATAGAATGGGCTTGAGGTAAATATTAAGAACTCTGCACAATGGAGCTGAAAACTGCCTGTGGTGGGATTTATGCCAATTTTGCTATGCGGTATGCTCCTCATGACCCCGATCTGAAAAATAATATATTTGCTGTAACGCCCAACGTTATTCTTCATGATGAACTTGCTAAACATACAGTAATTGAAACTTCCCATTTTAATGAGTCTTGACACCATCCCTCATTTTACAATATACTTTCTTATCTTTTGAAAGGGCTCGAAGACAAAGGTATTTTGAGTTTCCACTCCTGGAGCGGTACATGGAATGCAAACAGCGCACTCACTTCCTGATCTGCCTGTATTTCCTAAGAAATTTCCTGCTGTTGATCTTCATCACCTTGACGTGCCTCTACCTGGGTTACTTCCATGTCCAAGTTTTTTTCCTGGAAGAGTTCAACTGTCTTATAAAGACTGGACTTTTAGTGGATGACCCTGTTATTCCTAACTTTATCCAGTGCAAATTAATTTCCTTGTCCATATTCCAAATAATCAGTGTGTTGATTGGCGTTGTCTATGTTCTTTTAGTCCCCATTATAAGCTATAACCTGATCAAATTATGTTACTGGGACAAACGATTGCTGAATGTCTATGAGATGTTGCCAGCCTTTGATTTGCTAAGCAGGAAGATGCTTGGCTGCCCAATTAATGATCTGAATGTTATCCTGTTTTTCCTGCGTGCAAATGTTAGTGAGATCAAATCCTTCAGCCGTTTAAATGTGCTGTGTACCTTGAAGGACACAACCTCTGTCAGGCATCATATTGACACTATTGTGGACTTCATGACAGTACTGGCTGGTGTAGAAGTCTCTAAACCTAAAATCCCGAATGATGTCGAACTTGCAACAGAAGAATAAGGCCTACCCCCTAGCAGATAAACAAGGAAGAGAACATTCAGAACAAGTTTAGTCATACACACGTGTTGAAGTGGTGCTTCATCTGTGTTCCATTGATTGTTAATGATGTATGATAATCTATTTCTGGTATCATCTCAAAAGGCACAGCATCCTTTCTGGAGCTCATGGAAATCTTTTTAACATTTCGTTGATCCTCCTTTTTGGGAGAAGAAGGTCCACTGTTATGGCGGTCACCTCTACTATCATCTTACTTCCTGCTTGGGTTTGAATTGGACTCACAATGCAAGTGAAATTACTTAGTGTGCACAACTTGAACTTTAAGATTGACATAACTGGCTTTACTAAAAACTGCATTCACTTCTGTAACGCTCTCTTTAGCTTCCTGTCTACAGTATTTCAGATTGTTTATAATGTTGCCTTAAGAGCAATGTACATGTAATGTTCACTAATGTTTATTGTGTGTTATTATTGAAGCTGTAAAACCTTTTACGATTTCTGCATATGTAGGATGATGTGCCAAATAAAACTGCATGGTTAGGTACTGCTTTGGATGTACAGAGTAACAACAGTTGAACAGTTCTGTCGTGTAAGGGAAAAGGATTCTGACCAACGTGCATACCTCTGTGATGGCATCTGGTTGTTGTACAGAACATCCTCTGAAGAAGCAACTACTGCTGATAGGAGCATGTGAGTAACTTTCATTAAAATACTCAATAGGTTTTCATACTTGGCACCACCAGACTTTTGGAACTCTGCACTCACTACTCAATATTCCACCAATATTAAAATATTAAAAATAGAATAAAGTATGAGGTGGTGTATGTAATGAGAAGTTTACACCACCCGAGGTGTTAGATATGCTACATAAATCCCGAGAGCGAAGCTCGAGTGGTTTATTAAAGCATCTAACACTGAAGGGGTGTGTAAGCTTCAAGTTTACACACACTGCCCCATATTTTATTTTATATAATTGCTGGGTGTCCCCTGTTTAGCCACAGCAGTTATATAAAATACAAGATGTTCCGGTGCGGCCTCATTCCAGTTCTGTTTTTGGCGGTTTCCCTCATTGTTATTCTCTGACATTTTTAAGTATTTTAAAATGTTTTCTTTGCCCTGTATATTTGAAAAACTACTTTAAAAAACAACCAAAAAAACTTACCACCAAGTTCCTCTGGTGGCTGAGTTTCACCAGAGAAGTAAGCAACCTGCAGCAGGAAGGTACAAACTGCAGCGGGTGCATGCACAGAGTGAGGGATACCATACGTGTGTTTGCCATTATAAATGCTCCTTTATAATGACAAATTATGGCATGGTTTTCCAATGGAAAAAAGGGGAGAGCCATGAATTATATATATATATATATAACTCTGTATCCTTCCCCAATTATCCAGGGCTAGTCCTGTAGCCACCCCTCCCTTTCCCAGTCATTTCTCACTCTCCAACCTCCCTTTTCCCATTCTCCCACAGGCATTTAAAAATAAACATCATCTCCTAGCTCTGGGTCAGGAGCTGACCACGTCTTTTTACACACACTTCCTCCCCCCGGACTGATCCTCCCCAATCCCAGAAACAGTAGTATTAGACAGTGGTCATGCCTGCTGACCACCGAGTCATGATTTGGGGGTCACTAGTAGTCAAGAACCAGGATAATACAGTCATCATCTTCCCTACCCCATAGCGCAACATCACACAATCGAGGTGTAAGATCAGAAAGTGGAGTGCAGGATACTTTGCATCATTGAAGTTGCTAGGAAGACTGATCAGTGCATCTTCCCAGTATCATCAATAATGCAAACCACTCCACCCATCCCCACCCCAGTCTTGTGGCAGCAATGCTAATTCAGTTAGATTTCTGTATTAGCTGAATAGAGATGGTGGGTTATGGAAGGGGACAAAAGAGTTAGCCTTGTTTGGGATAGCTATTTTACCTACCCAAATCATTGACTGGGAGTTAGGAGGAGCACTCATTGTCTAACACTATTATTTTGGGGACTGGGTTAGAGGTCCAGGAAGGGGTGCATGTGTAAAAAGATGTGGTCCACTCTTGGCATGGTGTCAGCTGCTAGCATTATTTTAAAACATGTTTAGGAGAATGATGAAGAAAGTGGAGGGTTGGAAATGTCTAGGATTGGGGAGGGGTGGCCACGTGATTTCCCTTGGCTACCTGCAGAGGTGTAGAGGGTTTTTCAAAAATTTTATTTTTATGTTTTTAGAATCCCAAAATATTTTCCCCTGAATAGGGGGAAACACTTGGTCCTCAGATCTGCCTTTACTGGCCATTTAGTTGTTATTTATCATTTCAACACTGATGGTACAAATCAACTTAAAACTGTATGATGTGGTTTATGGCCTTATTAAGTTCTTATATTGTTGTCACAATGCTTCCATGTTCTGCTGTAGAACTGTGTGGTGAAAGGGACATTACCTGCATCTTAAAGTTCTAAAATGGTCCTTGCCACCAGTGTATTAGTCAGAAACAACCTCTGGAGAAGGATCCAACATGGCTGCAGGCAGCTGCTCATAAGAGAAGCTGCATACCAACAGCTTGAGAAAAATTACTTTTTTTAATAGTTTTCTGCACGTTGCAAGATTCTGCTTTTATGGCTGACTAGAGGAATGCTGTTTCCTTGCTATCATCAGATGAGTATACCTCCACACATCAAGCTGTTGGAGAACCCGGCTACCTGAAAGATCTCTTGGTACCCTATTGCCCCCTCCGTCCTCTCCGCTCTGCCAACGAGGGATTGCTGGAGATTCCCAGGGTTTGATTAAAAACATCAGGATCTCATGCTTTTGCTTTTTCAGCACCAACCCTGTGGAATTCTCTACCTCGCTGGTTAAGAGAATGTCCAACCATCGAGAGATTTAAAATGGAGCTAAAGACTTATTTATTTAGTCTAGCGTATCCTAGCTATGGTTGATTATTTTATGTCTGTTTTTAAAATTTATATGTATGTATGATCTCTCTGTACAGCACCTTGGTTTTGAAAGGCGCTTTAGAAATAAAGATGATTGATTGATTGATTGATTGATTGAACTGACTGACTGACCTTTTAACAAATTTTAGCCAACCTGAATCTGTAACCAAGCCAGCACAATTGTTTCTTGAAGGTATAAACTCCACTCTAACTGAAAGGAAGAAGCTCTTATCCCCATTAATACCATTTCTTTAGCCAATGACCTTGTGACTGCATCAGCACACCATACCAGTACTGGGAGTTTCGAGGTAATCACTGAAAGAGGGCAAACATGCAGTCAAGTTGTTGTGCCTGTCTCTGAGATCACGGCCCACAAAGACACCTCAAGAAGGTCTGCCAGGAGTAAACATTCAATCTATTCAGTTAAGGAAACACTTAAAAAGATTTTGCAATGGACAGACATTCGACAGAAAGTTTCACGCCTTGCCTGAGAAAGTCAACTTCCTGCAAAGGGAATGTCAAAATACTGTAAATTGTTAAAAAATTGATGTGGTCAGCAAAGAAGTTGAAAAGAACAAAAAAGAAATTGAGTCATCCGGGAATTAATTAGTTGGGATGGAAGACACAACTTCCAACTTAATTTGCAATACTTATGCCATGTCCTACAAAACTGAGCTGTTACAGAATCAACACCACTAAAACCTGCATCTGGTGGGACTACCTGTCTCTTTTGATTCTGACTTTCAGTCAACCAGGGATCTGATCAAAGACATCTTTGTAAACATCTAAGAGTTGCCCGTTGGTGACCTGCCTTTTATAATTCATGCATACTGCGTTCCACAGAAAAAGACAGCTGAAGATGTGCCATCTGTCATGCCACCAACCCAGCCTGAACTTAGAATCCAAAAAATCAACAATACTGCTGGCATTCACTTTTGGGTCAGATGTAAAGTAGATCCGATTGTGTATTTATCCAGACTCAAAGCTCCATTTGAGTACAATGCACAGAAATTCTCTATAGTTCCAGATTACGTGTACTCAACACAACAGCACTGGTGTTGTTTCCTTGCCTATCAGCAAGAACTCTTAGAGATGGGGTGACGTTTCAGCATCTCACTCCAGCAAAACTTTACAATAAATACAAGAGCATGGTACATGTCTACTTTAAACTGGACCAACTTTCTTCATTCATATGAGCCTAATACAATCAAGATTCTCGTAAAGAGGGACAGGCAGAATCACCTACTATATCTGAGGAAGAGATGTTAATGATGACATAATTTTTTCTCTCTTTGAACTGTGAATTGTAATGTAAGTTGTGGTTTAACCTTCAGATGACTAGGTTTACTAATATGATTTTACTGGGCTAATGCCAGATAAGTAGAGATCCTATGCCACTTTAATAAACAGGATGTATTTTTAGCAAATAAATTGACAAGATAAATGTAATGCTGGTTTTTGGTGGGATTGTTTTAGGAAGGCATGTCTTTGTCCCCAGGAATGAATTTAAATAGATGTAGGGTGGTCTTAGTATTAACAAAATAGTATTAAGAAAAAAATGAAACCATGGGCAAATGGTGGTTGAGTTAAATTTGGTTTAGTATAAAAAAAGTTAACCCAATTACCATAATTTATTGGTAACGATGGCCTGCTAGGTAAGAGGTGTTATATTTTTTTATTTTTTTTATTTTCCTTCACCCGCGATGTGTTGGACTTATTTTGATTTATATACTGAAGTTTGTTGTCTGTTCATATGCATAATCATGGCTTTTGTTGTATGTATAATATATAAAACTGTCAATAAAATATCATTAAAAAGAAAAACAGAAGCAACTTCTGGGTTTTTTAAAGGGCCAATATGGCTGAACAATAAGGTAGCAGAGAATAGTGAAAACAGTATTGGAAATCATTTGAATTAGCTTGTGTTCTTATTTGTCACCCCAATTATTTTATTCTTATTACTAGTTTTAGTACCTGAGGGGCTGAAATTAAAAAAGAAAAGCAATTAAAAAAAAGAATCCCTCCACAGGGTACTAGACTAGTCCCTTGGTTATACTGCTCCTCAATCCCAGTCATTTGCTGCCTTATACCCCCATCCATATTCTCCCACGCACATTAATAAAAGAAAAATGTGGGCTTCTGGAACTGTAACAAGAACAGGCCACATTATTTCAAACATCTCCCTACATAGCCCAACCCACAGTCCCCAAATAGTTTTATTTAATAGTGGTTCCCCTCCTGACCTCAGGCCAGGATTCAGGGGGCCTAAAAGTAGTCCATAAACCTGGTTAATTCCATACCCCCCATAACCCACTGCATGACTGCTTCCATTCCCTACTGTAGTCATCTGGCCGTTTTACTAATCAGGGTGCGTAATGAGGAGAGCGTAAGGAGCAGTATGCGTCATGGATGATGTTAGGCAGAGTGGTTGTTCAGTCTTCCCAGCATCATCAATGACATAAATCACTTAGCCCTCACCCCTAAATCACATGTCGTGAGCGTTAATACAGGCTAATGAATTATTAGTGAATGGGAGTTGTCCCACTGTGGTTTAGGGAGAGGGGTAACCGAGTCAGCAAGGTTTTTGGATTACCTCCCCCATGAGGGATCAGGAGGGGGCTGGCTATTGAATACAGCTATTTTTGGGACTGAAGGGTTGGACTAGGAAGGGGTGTACGTATGAAAGATGTGGTCAGCTCTTGGCACAGTGCTGGGGATATGGGGGGTTGGACTAGAGAGGGGCGTATGTATGAAAGGATGTGGTCAGCTCTTGGCACAGCACAAGAAGCTGATAATTTTTAACAATATATGTGGGGGGACAGGGAAGGGCATTTAGGGCTGAAAATTACTGAAGTTGGGAATGGTGGTGGATGAGACAATAGCCCTACCCAGGTGTGGATGGATTTATTTTTTAATTTTTTTTTTAATTTTTATTAGTACTTCTTGAGTACAAACACTACAAATTGTGGATAGTAACCAGTACTCAGTCCTGACTAATGAATATTCCAATATTCCTGGTATTTGAGAACTAATAGTTAATAATAATTAGGAAGCAGTGTAATGTAGTTGCTAAGGGCACTGGGCTGCAAACCTGGAAACCTGGGTTTGAATCCCATCAGCCCCACTTGTATACTGTGTGACCCTGAGTAAGTCACTTAACTTCCTTGTGCTCCCAGGTTGCACCTGGAAACAAGCTCCAGCTTAGTGTGCCTTTCCTGGTTAAACAATTTCCCCTTTCCTTTCCCTTAATAATTACATACATAGAAACATAGACTTTGATGGCAGATGGAGGGGTATGGAATTAAACAGTGTCAGTGGCTTGCAGGTAGCACACTTGCCTCTGAGGCCAGGAGATAGAAAGCTGTGGGTTCTATCCCCACATCAGGCACTTTGGTTAAGTCCCAATACTGACACTGTAATGCAGCATGAGGGCAGTGCTGCACTTCTGAGATGCCATCTTTCAGATGAAATGTTAAACTGAGGTCCCATCTGCCTGTTCAGGTGGATGTTAAAGATCCCATGGCACTTCTCGAAAAGAGAAGGGGACTTTTTTTATTGTAACATAACATATTGAAAAACCAAAATTCGTAACAGTACATGTTAACTTCACATGACTAAAACAAATAAATCCTAGAGATGCCAACAAAGAGACCCCTAAATTAATCATGTAAAGAAAACAAAACAGAATAAAACAACAGTATTTACATCATATTGAAAATATTCCTCATATTCAACTCAGTCTTATCACTTAATTCCTAAACATATCCTATTACAAATTTCTTTCACATAAATAAACATAAATCCATAAGGACATAATTACTAAAAATGCTTCAAGTATAATAACTTTTATATTCAGAATCCAAATTCATATTTTTCATATACCCTGCTAAGATAGCTTAAGAACTGTTTTTTATATAGTTTAAGTTATTGGTGCATCATTATCCATAATCCAAGAAAGCCCCTTCCAAAGTTCCAACAGTTCAGCTTTTGAAAATGTTTTCTTTTCCTCCATAAATGGTTTCTGCAAATCTTGGATAATTTTGTTGTATAATTCAACATGACTTCCTTCTTTCTGTCATAGGGTAAAACCACAACGTGTTATCCACATATTCCATTTAAAAGTCGTCATAAGAATTTGCAATGTACTATTATTCCATCTGTCCTAACCCTTATTAAATACACCATACATAATATTTTCATATGTCAGTGTGCTGAATATGATATCTGTCCACTGTTGTGCTATATATTTCCAAAAATCCTTGATAAACGGACATGTAAAGAGTAAATGCTGAATGGTTTCTCCCTGTTGTATATAGATCAATCTACTACAGATTCTTTCTTGCGTTCTTTTATGTTTTTGATTAGCCTTTATATTAATTCTCTCATGGCATACCAGCCAATGTAAGTCCCACATATGATCTGGGATTCTTTTATTGATTAATAACTTCTTTAAATCCTCCCTGTACACCTCCGGACACATATCAAATACCACATTCTCCATACATAAAGAGGAAAGCAGAGCAAAATAGAGTTTTCTTCTTTGTAAAGTTCTGATCTGTTGTATAGACGATTGTCATTGTATTATTCTTAAAAAGATACATCTAATGTACTCTAGTACCACCTTGGATTTCTTTACTGATTTCAGTGTATTTAATTCCCATTGATACAGCCAGTGTTTCACTTTCTCTTTCAACAAAACCTCCCAACCTATATTTTAACTTAACAATAATGGTTTCACATTATGACTTAGAAAAAAAGCTATTAAAAGCTAAGATGGGATTTACCATGTTCAAACCACTCTGTTTTAGAGGTAGATATAGAATATTTTGTCTCAGGGGATTTAAATGACTACCGCAACATGCCTGAAAAAATTAACCAAGAATTACTGTTTCTATTTTTTTTGGAGGGGGGAAATATACAACTAATATAGAGGAAGACTGGTATCAAATAGGTTTTAATAAGATAGATTCTCTTCTTTTTCACCAGCTTCCACCTATTCCATTGGGCAACTTTCCTCTTCCCTATTTCTACTTTCCTCTCCCAGTTTACTTCCCAGTGCTGACACTGTAGTGCAGCATGAGAGGGGTGCTGCACTTCTGAGGTGCTGTCTTTTGGATGAGATGTTAAATCCAAGGTCCCATCTCCCTGGATTGGTGGTAGTTCAGGTGGATGTTAAAGATCCCATGGCACTTATCGAAAAAAGTAGGGGATTTTTTTATTATTATAACACGAAAAAGAACATGAAAAGGAAAAAAGAAAAATAATTACAAACTGTGTTAAATCACACAAAATAATATTTACAAATCCTTTAGTAACCTAAAGCAAAGAAGTATTACAGGCATACATTTAGCCACACTATATATTTAATTCCTAATTAGCAATAAATTACTTTACTAATTATATTTAATGAAAATATTAAACCCCTTCCACCATAAAAACACTTTTAAAGTGGAATGTGATCCCACATCTGAACTATAAAGTTTAGACATGGCTTGAGAAACCATAAACTGAACAGTATCATATGGCATCAACCTTTGATAGAGAACCCATTGACACCTACTTTGCCACAAATACTACTTTAAGAAGCATAAGAAAACAGCCAGTATATCTAAATGGTATTGACCACCTAAATGCTCATATTCTCCTAAAATTAAAAAATCATACGTCATATTGGTCAGCCATGACATATTCCAAGAATGTGCTAAATAAATCCAGAGAGATTTAACAAATGAACAAGTAAATAAATAATGTTCCGTAGTTTCCTCTAAATTGATACAGTCCAAATAAGGACAATTTAATTCCTCCAAAACCTTATGTTTAGCATTTCCCCGGATATTTGTTTTCCCATAAACAGATAGCCATAGGTGCTCCCACATAAAGGGGGGGATCCTAGGATTAAGGAGTTGGGCCAATGCTTTATGGTTATTCTGAGGAAGACAATTCTTAAAGATAGGGTCAGTAGGAAAAACACAGGCCATGACAGCACTATAAAGTTTTCTGCCAGAATTTTGAATAATAAGTTGTTTAGATATTCCCCATTTGTATAGTTTAGTAACCACTGGATGAAAAAAGACAGGCACATGGAGATACATTGATAGACGGTGGGGGGGGGGGAATCAATCCCCCAAGCTGTCAAATACCATGATAAAATATTACGGGTCCAAACATTATGGGGATCTGAGGAAAGAACCAGCCCACTTTTTACTGTCTGAGAGATGAATAATGTATGGAAAAAAATAACAGGATCTAACATCCCAAGGTCCCTTTTTTCTCTGAGTAAATAGGTGAAGCACCTTTTTATGGGGTTAAGCCTATTTCCCCAGAGCATCTGGAAAAAAAGACAATATAGTTTTACCTCCAGGTTCCCAGGAGGGGGATAAATCATTGCTACGTAGAGTAAAACTGCTACTAAAAATTGTTTAATAATTGTAACTCGTTTTAATTTAGACAGTTTCCAATGTTTCCAGCACATCACTTTATATTTGACTTTCTGTAACCTCACTTCCCAATTTAATGCTGGTAGATTTTGGGGACCAAATATTGACCCCCAAAATCTTTAGAGGTTCCGTGGAGAAAGGAATGCCCTCCACACAACAAGGGGTTGGAGAATTGGAACCCAAAAACAACCCTCCACTTTTGATAACATTTAATTTTGAATTTGAAAATAAAGAATATTCTGAGAATTCTTGTAACATAAATGATAAATGAGCAGTATCTGGAAAGAAACAGTAGACATCATCTGCATAGGCCTGTACCCATAACTCACTCCCAGATCCTGGCTCTGAGATTCCTGACCACAAGGGGGAAAGGGCCAATTTCTTAAGAAGGGGATACAAAGAAAAAACATATAATAAGGGGCTAAGGGGGCACCCTTGTCTAACCCCCGTGGAGACAGAAAACCCCTCAGTAATCTGGCCCCGAATAACTGGGTGCACAAAGGTAGAAGAATATAGCAGTTGGATTTGAAAAATTAAATAATCTGGGATTTTATAAGCTCTAAGAGCCTTAAATAGAAAGGGCGGGTACACTCGGTCGAATGCTTTTTCTTGGTGAAAGGAGACCAGGCAAGCAGACCTGCCATTAAGTGATAAAAATTAAATCAGGTCCCTTATTACCATTAGGGCCTGTTGAATTTTCCGAGAGGGTAACCCGCAAAACTGACATGAAGATATAACTAAGGAGGCATAGGTTTTTAATCCATTATCAAGAATTTGTGCCAAAAGTTTATAATCAGAATTTAAGATGGTGATTGGCCTCCAATTTTGGAGACAGGATTTCTCCCCTGATTTAAATAAAAATATCAATAAACCTGTCAAAAAGGCAGGATATATTTTCTGAGTTGAAAAAAAATCGAATACAAACCTTAAGCATAAAGAAAGTTCCTGGGCAAAGGTTTTATAAAATTCAAATGGCAGTCCATCCAGTCCAGGAGAGACACCATTTTTCTGAGTTCCTACCACCTGTTCAATATCACCCGAGCTTATATAATCTTGATTTACTGGAATATCTACTGAACTACAACATACATCAGCTGAATCCAAATATGATTGAATGGATTCCTCAGAAGGAGGATTTAAAGGGTATCGAGCTTGAAAAAAGAATACTATAGTATCACGAATCTCCTTGGTAGAGTTAACTTCCTGCCCATTTTGGGTCTCAAGGGAGTCCATAAGGACAGTATGTTTTAAAGTTTTGCAGGCCAAAAACGGGTCCCCAATAGGGAATTTTTTAGTTCCAAACTGAAGTATGGCCTGTACTGAATGTGCCTTATCGTACTGGTAGACCAATATTTCTTTTTTTAAATTGGAAATTTGAGAGGAATAGTCTTATTTAGAAGTATTAGCCAGTGTGAAAACTTTATATAATTGCTGTCATAAGGACAAATGTTTCAGAAATTTGGTATTCACTGAGTTTATACCAAACTTCTGGAACCAGGACTTAAAATCAGCCTTTGTGTCCCTCCACCATTCACCTATATCAGTGTAAAGGAAACTAATGGAAACTCTAGCAGCAATCAGCCCCCGTGTTCCTGACTGAACCAAAGGGTCATTCAACACAGAAGTATTAAGCTTCCAGTGATTAGATCAAGCAGGTTTCCCTAGGTGGAGATCTAATTTAATATACAACAACAAATGGTCCAAAAACTCAATAGGCTGACTATGCAAAGAGAAATTTGGCAAATTTCGGGATACAAAAATATGATTGATAGTGCTATAATATTTAGACCTCATAAAAGTGAAGCTTTGTCCTGATTTCCAGAATTTACTACCATCTACCAAATCAGTTGAATTTATAACCTGATAAAGAGCATTTGCATCACAATAAACTCTTTTTTTTTTTAATGAACCTCCACTTTTTCTGAAAGGGCAATTAAAATCTCCACCGAATATAATTATAAGTGAAGTAATTAAATATGGTTGAATAAAGTGGAGCAGAGAAACCCTCTCTGCCTTCGATTGAGGCCAATAAATATTTATAAAATGAAAATGCAAATTATACCATACTCCATCTAAAATCAAATACCTTCCAGGACTCACGTCTATCAGTTTAGTCAAAGAAAAATGATACCCATTAAATAGAATCCTGGGTCCATTACTCTTCAGTCTTTTTTTAACATGCTTCCGAAATCTTGCACTGAACAGATTATCCTCTATGCTGATGATGCTGTTATCTTCTCCTCCCACAAGGACCCTGTGCGCCTGCAGACCAATCTTCAGCAAGGCTTTGCCACAGTGGAAAACTGGTTCATTCATCATAAGCTTGTCCTCAATCATAAAAAAAAAACAAAGTAATGCTCTTTAACAGCTCTCAAAACAGGCATAGATCTTCCCCTTAGCAAGCTCTACCAGCAATGGCAACACCCTTGAGCAAGTGCAGTCGTTCAAATACCTAGGGTTATCCCTGGACTCAAATCTCTCCAATGGGGCACAAATAGACAATGTTGCCAAATCAGCAAATATGCGCCTAGGCCTACTTTACCAACATAGACAACACCTTACTGCAGAAGCACTGAAGATTGCCATCCAAAGCTCGGTGGTCTCCATCATTGATTATGGTCTTATAATCTATGGCTCCGCCACTGCTGAGGCAATTTCCATCACTTAACAAAGCCTGCAGGCTTATCTCCGGTGCTCATCGTCTCACTCATACATGTGACCTGTATGCCCAATCTGGCTGGCTTCAACTTTCAAATCGCATAAAATACCAAACCTGCATTATGGCAAAGAAAGTAACCATGGGCCTTGCTCTGCCGGGAGTCCAAGCACTGCTTAGTTCTAGACTAAAGCCACATAACACCAGGGGCTCTGAATGCCAGCTCCTTCAGGTTCCCCAACGTCGCACCTCTCAGGACCAAAGATCCTTTGCCTTCAGAGCGCCTAGCTGGTAAAATGCATTCAATCCTGACATCTCATCCACTACCACCTTTGGCTCAAACATAAACTCCACCTCCACCTTACTAACTCTAGCTCCTGTGAATGCTACCTATAATCTCCTCAGCCCTCTTGTTTTTGTTCCCTCCAACTATCACCTACCATATCTCCACCCACTCCTTTTACTCTGTTACTTTTTTATTTCTTCTTTCTTTTCACCACTCCTGACTCTCCCCCCTCACCCTCCCTCCTCTTCTGAGCCCTCAATGATCTTTCCCTTTTTGTTGACTAGTTTCAGCCTGCTCCCAGTTAATGACCATGCCCTTTGGCTGCAATTTCTGCCCTCTCCAACTTCACTCTTCATGTTTATCTTCATCTTCCACCCTCCCTCCTACTTATCCCTCTGTTACTCTGTGTTCCCATGTATACAGTCTACTTATTCTAGCTATTGTATTGCTCTACCATTGTAACCTAATATGCCAACTTATTTATTGTTTTGTTCCTATTTCTGTAACTTGTATTGTATTTGTTCTCTGATGCCGAACCTTTGTAAAAGAGCCTGGCTCAAAGGTACTTGTAATCCTAGTTGTAATAAAATAAAAAAAAATTTAAAAAAAATGATATTACAGCATTAGCTATAGAGACAAGTCTCTTCACCAAAATCTTTGTCAGAAGCTTAAAATCTGAATTCAGGAGACTTATAGGCCTCCAGTTTTTTAACTGAGTCCTATCTCCTTTTTTTTATATATGTGTAAGTCAGTATGCCCATGGTCATATTTAGAGGAATCTGCTTAGTTATTAGTATCTTATTAAAAACTGATGTTAATTCTGATAGAAACTCTACTCCTATTATTTTTAACAGTTCATTTGGCAAACCATCTGGCCCTGGTGATTTACCACCCTCTAATGCGGCTAATGCTTCTTGAACTTCCTCTTCATGTATAGGTTTGCTTAAAGCATTTAATTTTGTCATTTCTATATTAGGAACATCTAAAGTACCTAGATAATTTGTTAAATGTTCATTATCAGTATGAAAAGGGGGCATACTTAGTTGCTGTGTATTTTGCCACTATTTCAAATATTTCCCTTTTACTCATACATTCCACTCTATTTTCATTCTGTAGATAAATAATTTCTTTACCTTGTACACTCTTTGTGAAGCTTTCAAAGGGACAAACAGCATCTGTTTTCCCTTGGGTCCCAAACTGCTGTTGATATTTCAATGTATTTGCTTTTTGAGCATGAAAAGCCATCATTTGTTTTCTGGTTTTTAATTTGTACCTTCATATCCT
Source organism: Neoceratodus forsteri (assembly GCA_016271365.2). Taxonomy (NCBI): domain Eukaryota; kingdom Metazoa; phylum Chordata; order Ceratodontiformes; family Ceratodontidae; genus Neoceratodus; species Neoceratodus forsteri. Next base: position 141,772,345 of record JADMNL010000034.1, read on the forward strand.
GCCCTGTCTCATAAGACACAGACATTAGTTGTTACAATGCCCTCCTATCATGTAAATATGTAAAATATTGTTTCTGACTCCTATACAGACTGAGTTGTTTACGCATCTTTTGTAAATCTACCTTTGTTTCTTCCCACTATATACTGGGATCATCAAACAGAATAAACACAGATTTACGGGCCTGTATAAAATTATTGATTGTTTGCAGAATAAAAATGTCGGTTAACAAAGATACATTTAATTTCCAAAAACCTGGCCCTTTTTTTAGACTAGCACTTGTTCCTGCTGTAATAGATACAATATCATGGTCTGAAAATTCTGCAGGAAATACATCCGCAGACAATGTCAACATATTTTTGGATGCAAAAAATATAATATATTCTGGATGCTAGGTGACCTTTATGAAAAGTGGGCTTGTCTAGTTGTTTATGTAGATAATAAGTATCACTTAATTTAGCCTTATAACCTGCCTAAAATAATAAATTAGAGTCACAATATTGTTTAGATATTTTTCGCTACTAGTGGACAATTAAAATCTCCGGCTAAAACAATATGTTGTGCTGAATACAAGCGTGGTTGGATTTGGTTCAACATCTCACATCTAGCTGCCTTCATTTGTGGTGCGTATAAGTTTATTAATCTATATTGTGTATTTTGAATTAGGACATCTAAGATCATTATTCTTCCTGGTAATAGATCATACAGTTTGAGAACTTTTTTTTCTGGTAATTTAAACAAAGTTCCCAGCCCAGAACATGGCCTCTGTCCTATAGACCAAAATGAAGGCCCAATAAACCATTCCTTCGTGGCTGGTTGAATTTCCCTTAAGGAGTGTAAATGAACATCCTGTAAAAAAAAAATATTCCCAATCTTAAACAAGTTAAAAAAGAGAACACAATGTTCCTTTTATTCACCCTTTTAATACTGTTTATGTTCACAGTATAGAAAGAAAAAGGCTCTATCATAAGTTATCCATTTATACTTCCCCCTTTTGGAATTCTGCTGTTTTTGCTTTGTTTTTATCTTGGCCTCACGCTTCTGAGGCCCTCTAGGCCTTTCTTGTCTGTCTGTATCTGTCGTGCCCTCTGGTAGTGAAGATGCTACCGAGGAGTCATCAGAACCTTCACCTGACTACAAGATATCAAATTTATCGGCTATGGGCACTACCTTCTGTTTAACAGAGGGCATTACCAAAGGAGCCCTTGCTTTTTGTCTAGTAGTCATTGTCACCTCTTCTACAATCACATCTTGAGGTGGGGGGCATATTATTTTCAACAATGTATACTCCTACAGCTGGGATGCTCTGAGAGGTTGAGGCTTCCAATTCACTTTGCTTATCTAGATTCTGTTCCTGAGGGGGACTTTGTATTACAGGCCTTTCTGAAGCTTGCACAGCATCTGACAACAAGTTCCTTGGTGAACCATTAGGTAGAGAAGAGACGGGGGGGGGGGGACCTTTCTCAGTTTCTATCTTTAACTGTCTTTGCCGTGACTGCTGTACTATTTCATTTTTCTGTATCAGTGCAACCAGCAATATCTGTTCTTCTCCATCTGCCTGGTCTGGTGTATTGTGTGCTGCCCATTTAAAATTTTGAAAAGTATGGCGTATTTCATCACACAAATTACACCTACACTCATTAAGACATTGTGATCCCACATGCCCTAATTCCCCACCTACATGACACCTTAACCTGTCACAGATACTACTAAGATGGGCCACAGAGCCACATTTATAGCACATCTTAGGCTGCCCACGATAGGATAAAATCCCTCTATCCCTGCCCAAGTAGAAAGAATTGGGTAGATGCATCACACCAGCATCTGTAGTTTTCAACATTACCTTTACCTTCCACCCCCAAGTCCATATATTCTCTATGTCCATTATTGCATCAGGATCTTCAATTATTGTACACCTTTGTTTTAACCAATATGTCAAGTCATGTACACTTACTCCTTCATTCCTGAAAAGGACCGCAATTGTTTTCTGTGCTGGCTTAGTTAAAGGGATTGCAATGAAAGGTGCCTATAATGCCGTTTTATTCAGGGTATTATATTTTATCCAAAACCTTTCTAAACCATTTAATGTTTTAGAACTAACATCAAATGTAGTCTCTCCAGAGATATGAATGACAGCGTAGATTTCATTGGAAAAAAATGTCATTGAATCTTTTAATAAAAATTTTGTCCCCAATAATCTATCTGGAGGGTCAGGCATTTCTCCTGTATATGACAGTCTCACAGCATTATGTCTTTTTGCTGGAAAAACAGGAGTTTTAAATAAAGAAGAGAATGTTCTTGAGGTGTCTTTATTTATAAGATTTAAAGGCCTCTTTGGAAAATCCTTACTTGTACTGGGGAGGTCCACAGCATTTAACCACGAAGAAGGCCCCTGTGGATCTGATGCATCTTCATTTATCTTTAAATGGGGATTTTGCATCAAAGCGAACTCAGGAGGCACCTCTAAATCAATAACATGCTGTGCAGAACCAGGAATAACATTTTGGTTTAACTTTGGCATACTTACTGGAGCATCCCACGAAACCCATTGTCCTGTACTCACATTCCTTGTCCAGCCTGCTGCCTGCAGTGCTAAATCCACAGTTCACGTATCTGCAGTCATCTGTTCCAGTTCCCCAGTGCATCCTAGGCCAGGTTCATTTTCACCCTTTCTTGCCATTCCCAACGCTATTGCTGAGTTTTCTTTTTTTTTTGGGCTGCTGTGCTGCTTGCTCTGCATTTTTGACAGCCACCACCCAGTCTACAGATGCTCCCTTTGATGATGCTGAATCATCGCAGCTCAACTATACAGGCTTGACAGCCTCTTTTCACCTGTCAGTTTTAACTTATTTTTTATTTTATTTTCGCAATTTCGGAAAGTACCTTTGAGTCGAAGACTCATTTACAAAGGCTCCACGTCACATTTAGTAGAACAATACACAGTGAAAACACTACAAGAGTCATACTCAAACAGACTTGTTACAGTGAATACAGTAAATAGCTAACAATCTGATCCAGAGTAATCTGCACATAGCAAAACTTGGTAAAATAGTTCCTGGGCCATAGCCAAGAAGGCCGCATGGGATGGGGGAGGGGAGAGCTGGCCAGAGGCCATTGTCCGGGGAGGTCAAGTAGATCAAGGACAGTAGCATGGGGTGGAGGACTGGAGGTGGTCTCTGAGAGCGACTTTGAAGGGGCCAATTCTGGTTTCGTTAATAAGAGCAATGGGCATGCAGTTCAGTAAGGATGGGGCCCTGTGGCTGAAAGTTCTTTGGTATTGGGAGGTTCGACACCTGGGAACTGATACAGTAGGAGCATCTTGCCAGCGTTTCAGGTGTTTTTATGCATCAGGGCTGGTTGGACAATAGGGGTGAGGCCAGCAGGTGTGAGACCCAGGGCAATCTTTTTTGCCATAAGACGTGTGGAACCATATTCTATTGTCAAGGCTCAGCCAGTTTGTGGCAGTGTATAGAGAGCATGTGTGTGTGAGACGATCACAGCCAAAGACTAGATGGCAGGCTTTGTTCAGGGAGAGCCTGAGATGGCCCAGGGCAGAGGTGTTTGCTGCTCCATAGATAAGAATACCATAGTCAAGGAGGGAGAGTACAGAAGAGGAAACAGCAAGCCAAAGGGCTTCAGCAGTAAGATGTGCTTGAGGCGGTAGAGGAAGCCAAGCCGGACATTAGGGGTGGTAGACAGGTGATGGATATGCTGGTGGAAGTTAAGAGCTAGGTCTAGGTTTATGCCCAGATATTTGACAGTATCCACTTGCTCTAGGGGAGTTTGATTGGCGGTAAGGATATGCGGGCAGAATGCTTCCGGGAGTTCTGGGGATGTGAGAAGTACATGACTGTAGTCTTCATGTAGTTTAGTGTAAACCGCTGTGTGAAGAATCATTTTTCAGCACTGGAGAAAGAGGATTGGAGGGAGTTGTGTAATAGGGTGGGGTCAGTGTTGGAGGAAAAGAGGACAGCATCATCGGCATATAGTATTAGATTGCTTGAGCAGGACGAGGGGAGGGAGTTAAGGAAAAGACTAAAGAGTAGAGGACCAAGGATGGACCCCTGGGGCACACCAGAGTGGACTGGTAGTCTGCTAGATAGGGCGGTACCAATTTGGACCTGCTGGTACCAATCCGACAAGTAGTCTGAGAACCAACTAAGGGCATTCAGGGAGAAGCCGATGTTGGAGAGAGTGTTAAGTAAAAGGGAGTGATTGACAGTGTCAAACGCTTTTGAGAGGTCAACAAATACCGCGCCTGTGATGTGACCTTTGTCTAAGGTGGAGTGGACGTGGGAGGTGAACTCCAAGAGGGCAGTCGTGGTGCTGTGCTCTTTGCAAAAACCATGTTGCTGTTTACAGAGTAGGTCGTATTTGTTAAGGTGTTCGGTGAGCTGTTCGGCGACAATACATTCAAGCGCTTTTGATGGAGGGGAGGATAGAGATGAGGCGATAGTTGTTAGGGGAGGTACGGTCCCTGCTTTTAAATATGGGGGTAATGGAGGCAGATTTCCACTGGGAGTGGACTTTCCCTTGACAGAGTGAGCGGTTCAGGATATTGGTGAGAGGGTGGAGTACCTCATGAAGTGTGAGCCAGAGAAGCCTCATGTCCAAGGAGTCACTACTGTAATTGGGGTTGCTAAGGGCTATCTCCAAGTAAGGCTTGGCTGATGCAGGGGTGACACATCGGAGGTGGAAAGGAGGGGCAGTCGGAGGGGACCTTGGGTCGTGGGTAGGGGGAGGGTCGAAGAAACTGGGAGGGAGGGCAAGGAAGAGATTTGTGAAGGAGCAATTTAAGGCTGAGGCAATATGGTTGGGGAACTTCCCTCACTTTCTTTTCCAATTGCATTTTCTTCAACCGAAAACTGTGCTCTTCTTTTTTCAAGCTGCTGTTTTAAAGCTAGAGCTTCAGTATTAGATTCGCTGGAAGTTTCATACGATACATTTTTATCTCCTTCTGCATCACTCTTTTCTGAAGAACTGTCAGTGGGTAATTCAGGAAAATGTACCTCATTCAAAGAGTTTTCTTGCTCAGGTACCATCCTCATTTCTTTATCCCCATTGATATGCATAGCAGCATTTTCCACAGAATTCTTCACAATATCCACAGCATGAATTTAATTTTCAATCAAACATTTAGAACAAGCAGAGTCTTCTAACCTCATTTCCTCCTCCTCTCTTTCAGCTTCCCAGTCAGCAATCTTGGCAGCCTGCCAAGAGGACAGAGTCTCCCTCTACTGGATAGTAGGACAATTTCCCCGGTGCCTTGGCCAAATTCCCTCCCATTCACTAAAATACCACCAACAGCTTAATCTGGTTCAAGGTCAGCTGGCATTCATCTGTATCCCCCTCCCCCGGTTTGTGCCTGAAAATGGGCAGAATTTGTCTAGTGCACTTACCCAGTCAACAAAAACTAAATAAATACATAAGGACCGCTTGGCCCACCCAGTTTGCCCATTTCCTTATGGAGTGGATAAGCTGCAGATCCTAGGTAATCAACAGCCTACTTCCTCCTACCCCCACCCATAATATTTACATATTCCTAGAAACCAGTGTTTTAAAAATAGATTCAAAAGGAAAAAAAGGATTTATAGGGACAAATGACTTGGCTCATCATGAGATTAGAGCAGTGCAGAAGGACTTTGTAGAATTGGGAAGGGGCCTAAGACAAGTAGCACACACAGTATCCTACTCAGAGGTGCTGCCTGTCAATATCATGAGTGAGGCAAGGGTACTTTGCACCATGCAGTTTAATGAATGGTTGAAAAAATGGTGTGGAGCACAAGGGTTTGGCTTCATTGGGGACTGGGGTTCCACCTGGAGGGACACCAGCCTATACTGGCAGGATGGTCTGCGTCTGTCCAGGAAGGGAACAAGTCTTTTGAGCAATCGGTTTAAATGCTTCATTGGCAAGCTTTTAAACTAGTCAAGGGGGGAGGCACTGATAAGCAGCAGGAAAATCCCAGCCTCTCCCTACAAAACAGGGTACTAAATGAGAAAAAGACCGAGGTAGAAAGGTCAGTGGGGGATGCTGCAACAGAAGGTAAAGCCATCAAAAAATGGAGAGCAATGAGTACCAATGCCAGTAGTCTGAGTAACAAGCTTCCTGAATTAGTGGCCTTGATGGAGGAGGAACATCTGGATATCGTGGCAGTCACAGAAACATGGTACACACAAAATCATGACTGGGACGTAAACATACCAGGATACACTATCTACAGGAGGGACAGGAAGGGTAAAAGAGGAGGAGTAGCTCTTTACATAAGGGAAGGAATCAAAGCAACAGAACAAAAGGGAAAACAGGGAGGAGAAGAAGCACTGTGGGTAAATTTGGAGACCGCAATGGCACCACAATCCGCACAGGGGTTGTATACAGACACCCTTCTCAGGGGGAGGAAATGGACAAGGAAATGATAGAAAGTATACTTAGAATGGCAGAAAAAGGGGAGATATTGCTGATGGGTGATCTGAATATGCCAGATGTTAACTGGAGTGCAGTTGCAGCAGCCACTTCGAAGAGTGGGGTTATTCTAGATGCCCTACAGGGGGCATGCCTTAGACAACTAGTATTGGAGCCCACTCGAGAGGAGCAATCTTAGACCTGGTTCTCTCAAATAGAGATGAAGAGAGATCACAGATGTAAGTGGGTAGCCATCTGGAACTAGCGACCATCGAACAGTATAGTTCACAATAAACACAGCAATGAGTCAAGCCATACAAAGGCAAAGTACTGGATTTTAGGAGGGCTGACTTTGCCAAAATGGGTGAGTGCCCAAGGAATGCACTAGCAAATGGGCAGAAGGAGGGTGGAAGAACAATGGGGAATAATAAAACTTCCATCACAGAGGTAACAAGCCTTGTGTGAAGCAAATAAACAAACGAAACAATGTAAGAAACCACTATGGTTCTCAAAGGAAGTGGCAGTGAAGGTTCAAGAGAAAAAGAAAGCATTCAGGAAGTACAAGGAATCACAGAAGGAGCAGGACAGAGAACTGTATCAGTTAAAGCAAAAGGAAGCAAGGAAGGCAGTCAGAACAGCAAAGGCCCAAACCGAGGAAAAGATAGCCAACTCAGTTAAGAAGGGGGATAAAACCTTTTATAGGTACATCAGGGAGTGAAGGAAGACCAAGGGAGGGATAGTGAGGCTTAATAAAGGGAAGGGAGGGTGGGCAGAGGGTGACTGTGAAAGGCAGAGATACTAAACAAATATTTTGCTCAGTATTTACAAAGGAAGAGGGTACCTAAAACAAACAGTAGAAACACTCTGGATACAGAAGTTGATACCAGCCCATTTACAGAAGAAAGGGTCTGAAAGAACTCTTAAAACTGAAGGTGAGACAAAGCAATGGGGCCTGATGGGTTCATCCCAGAATTCTAAAAGAACTAAGGGTAGAACTAGTGACACCACTGACTACCCTCTTTAACAAATCATGGGAGGATGGGGTGGTACTGAGGACTGGAGGAGGGCAGATGTGATTCTCTTCACAAAAGTGGGAGCAAGGCAGAAGCAGGAAACTAAAGACCTGTTAGTTTAACCTCAGTGGTAGGAAAATGATGGACTCACTTCTGAAGGAAAGAACTGTCTAGTATATAGAGGCCAGAGGGCACAGGACCCAAGGCAGCATGGATTCACAGCGGAAGGTCATGCCAGACAAATCTGATAGATTTCTTTGACTGGGTGACCAAGTAGTAGATCAGGGAGGGCTGTGGACATGGCCTACCTAGACTTTAGCAAGGCATTTGACACAGTCCCACACAAAGATTAATATACGAAGTTAGCCAGCCTGGGGTGGGTCCCAAGATGACAGCCTAGGTAAAGAATTGGCTGGAGAATAGGACACAGACAGTAATAGTAAATGGAGTCCACTCTGAAGAAAGGGGGGTTACTAGTGGGGTACCGCAGGGTTCAGTATTAGGACCGGTCCTCTTCAATGTCTTTATAAGCGACATTGCAGAGGGACTGGAAGGAAAAGTATGTCTCTTTGCAGATGGCACAAAGATCTGCAACAGAGTTGATGCACAAGGTGGGGTGGAAAGGATGAGAAGGGACTTGGCAAGGTTAGAGGAATGGTCAAATGTATGGCAGCTTAGATTCAATGCTAAGAAGTGCAAGGTAATGCACCTGGGAAACAAAAACCCAGGGGAAGAGTACACAATGGGGGGTGAGATACTAACAACAACAAAAATGGAAAGGGACCTGGGGGTAGTCATATCAGATAACCTAAAGGTGGGTAAGCAATGTGAGAGGGCAGCAAGGAGGGCTGGGGGGATACTGGGATGCATAGGGAGAGGCATCACCAGTAGAAAACAGGAAGTTATTATCCCTCTGTACAGACAGCTGGTGAGACCCCATCTGGAGTACTACGTGCAGTTCTGGAGACCCGATCTCTGCAAAGACATAGACAGGATGGAAGCTGTCCAGAGGAGGGCAACTAAAATGGTGCAGGGTCTGCACCGGAAGACATATGAAGAGAGACTTAAGGAGCTAAATATGTATAGCCTCGAGGAAAGGAGGAGGGGGGACATGATAGAAACTTTCAAGTACCTCAAGGGAATCAACAAAGTCCATGAGGGTAGCGCCTTCAAAAAGAGGTGTGCAAGAACAAGGGGCACAATTTGAAGATGGGGGCGTCTCAGAGGTAATTTAAGGAAGTATTTTTTCACAGAGAGAGTTGTGGATGCATGGAACGGCCTTCCGGAGGAGGTTGTGGTGTAAAAACAGTGGTGGAATTCAAGCATGCATGGGACAGTCATAAGGCAATTCTAGGGGGTGGGGTAGGAAGAAGTAGGCTGCTGGTTAACTAGGATCTACAGCTTATCCATTAGGTAGGGAAATGGGCAGACTGGGTGGGCCAAGCGGTTCTTATCTGCCGTCAAATTCTATGTTTCTATGTTAACAACATAGTACTCCTTTAAGGAATTCAACTCAGGAACCATATTACTATTCCATTATGAAGTTACAAACCTTAAAAAGCATTTTACTTAAGTATAAGGTGACAGAAATTGAAGGGTTTTTAAAAGTTTCATAAAACCTCAAGATCAGGAAGGCGGGGTCATCAGTCATCATATGGAACATTCGCATACACAGCATATTCATCTCATTATCCAATGCCATTCACAACACTCTTCTTCACATAATAACATAACACTTATTTTGTGATTTTCAAAGCATTTTAATGTTATTGTATTGTATTGCAATGAAATAAATGTTTCAGTTCTGAACATCTGCAAATTGATGGCCTAGTATATGTAAGCAATAACCCATGACAGGGTGTGGGGTTACTGGGGATTAATCAACACCCTGGGTGCATTGTGAGGCACGAGGGCAAAGCTCAAGTGTCCTCACAGCACCCAGGGTGTTGATTAATCCCCAGTAACCCCACACCCTGGAGTAGGTTATGGCACTTATAACATGGGCTGCAACAAGTTTTAAAAATTTTCTTTGTTTTTTATGAAATATCGGAAAGTGTCCCGTCTGACTTTGGTATCCTTACACTGAAATTGTCGGTGAATAAAGTAATCCCTGAAGTGATTCTATTGGTTCTTTTCCTTAATATTGTTTGCTTTTTCTCACTCTGACATAGTTTTATCAGTTTGAACACTTATTTAGTCCTTCAACACTTTCAGTAACTTAAAACGTTATTTAGACATGTATCTCACTTGTTGGTAATGGCCCAGCAGCCGTCGCAAGCGGAGAAGATTCTCTGGAGTACAAAAATCATTCCAGATGTCACTTATTCCTATACTGTAACACGATGTAACTTTTAATAACAGCCACATTTTTACCATTTAATCATGTTGAACAAATATATTTTTATTCCGGGTCTACGTATGCAGATGAAGGAAGTATCACTATGTTCTTAGGCAAAACATGCTGTCCCAGAACCTTCCTATGCCTGTTACAGTTTTGGTTACAAAAGTTTCTCTTCAAGCCACTTCTATATAGTAAGGTGGCCAAATATTTTAAATCCATAAGCCATTCTTCTACAATCTGACCTTTCTTTCCACATATTACATGGAAATACAGTGTCTGCTTGGCGAGTGGGTGGGAAGAACAATCTGCTCCTGTACACTAAATACCGCTTTTTACAATATACCAACTTCTATTTTGCACTTTTTTACACTGATCACTACAATTGAACTGTGACTGTTCGGGCGGGTGGGTGGATACGACTTCATTGCATCAACTGTTACTACACAGTTTAAAACGTGTGTCTGCGCTATACAGTGCAACACTTTGAAACCACCCCTTACTTCCATTCCTCACATACCTCCAACCTAGACATGAGAAGGGATTTTGCCTATGACCTACTTGCTCTAGGTGTTGGTATAACAGAGATTAATGTACGGCCACGCACAGTCAGTCCACTAATGGCCTTACACGTTTTCAGGTGCCCATGTTATAAGGTGCCTTTCACTTGCCTAATAAAATAGTGAGGGAAACTTTAAAAATGTACCTTATTATGTTTAGTCAAAGCAACAGGTTAAGAATTTTCTTTTACTTACTTTGTTAGAAACTGGTTTTTAACCTGTCTTCATCCTTGTTCATTTTTGTTTTCAAACTTATTGACGTGGTGCAGCATTTAATGTTATGTCCCCTTTGTTAATGTTTTATTTGTCAGAACTTGAGTTACTTCTGATGCCCCGAGTGTACGGTAAGGTCAGGGAGCAGTTTTCTGTGCATGCTTGTTTATCTATTTCACAAGAAAGGTGATGTTACAGAATGGATGCTCAAATACATCTGAGAATATTGATGAAAACTTGAGGGTAGACATTTTTAACGGAGCCTTTGTTTAATTATTTCAAATCTAAACCAACTGCTAATGTGGACTCAAAATGGGATGAAAAGAGCACTTTTCAAGATCAGAGCGCAAAAAGTGCAGCCAAAAATGAAATAAAAAATATACAGTGGGCTCAATTCAGAAAGAGACCTTAGATCGATGCAAGGTGTATCAAAGAATCACCTTGCATCAAATTCCGGTGCAACAAATACTGTGCACCATATTCAGAAAGAAGAGCAATCTCTGCAGCCAAGTCAACCACACTGACGCAAGAGGTTTGCTTCGTCAAACATATGATACATGTGGAGAGAATGCCACAAGCCATGGTGCACCAGCATGGGGCACGAATGCCTCCAGGTGAGCCACAAAGCTATGCAGGAAGGACATGAATGCCCACACAGAGGCACCATGATGATGTGGTGGTGGGAATTCTCCAGGGTGGGTGAAAACTGTGTAGGGAGGAATAGAGTTGGAACCGACACAAGCTGCATCAAAAAGATGATGTAGTGGACGAGTTCTGATGCAGGCTGCAGCAAAAAATGCTGCATGGGGCGAGACCTGTGAAAAGCCATATGGCAGATGAAATGGCCACAGCAATGACATGTGCAGCCCCCATACCAACCTGCAATGGTGTTGGGGCTGTCTCATCCTGCAGATGGATTTGCTCCATTCTCTGCACCACTCTCGGTTAGGCCAGCTCCACCCTGGTCTAATAGATGCCTGCCATCATCGGTGCAGTGTCAGGGCTCCCACCTTTCTGAATCCCCCCCCAAAAAAGGAAACGTTGCATCAGTTTTGTGATGCAAGCCCCATTTCGACATGGCGCACCCAGGTTTTGGATACGAGCATGGTGCAAGTCACTTTAGTGCAGACTGCCCTGGTGTTGATGCAAGCCACTTTCTTGAGTCATGATTAATGCAAAGTTTGTCGCAAACCACATACTGTGTCAAATCTTTTGGTGCAAGCCACTTGCGCCATTCCAGGAGCCTTCTGAATCGAGCCTAGTATGTACAGTGTACAACCATAGACAATTTTTTATTTTATTTGTTTTGGTTTTTTTTTGTCATTTTTGGCCTGGAATGAGATACTAAGCTGAGGCTTGTTTGCATCCTAGGACCACAAGGAAGTTAAGTGACTTGCTGATACACAGTATGCAAGTGGTGGCTCTGGGATTCAAATTCAATTCTCCAGGCTTGCAGCTCAGTGCTCTTAGCCACTACCCTATACCGCCATTGCTGGCATAAAAAGGCCTCATAGTCTGCTCTGTGAGGTGCTGCATGCCTTTCTAGGGGTCCATGACCATCCTCCCCTTCTGCACATCAAGCTCCCTTAACCAGACCTTTTATGTCTGCCCCATATAATATTTTGGCTCTAACATAAACTGCTGCTTTAGCATGCTTTACAAGACACAGTTCTTCCTCTTCTGTTTTGTAACTTGAAAGGCTTTGACCCAGCGCAAGGGAGATGCAACTGTACCATAAGTAAGACTGGTGATAAGATATTGACTCATCAAAATTAGGTTCTGGTCAAAACCCTCCTGAAGGTAGGCACATGAGCTTGTGGACTACTGCGGAGATGGCACGAGAAATTAGGTGCTGTCTAAATCTTTACCTCCTGGTGTCACTGTTACATTATTAAAAGGATATATTGAAATAAAACTATGGAACATTTATGTGTAGTTTGAAGATGAGCGCAAAGTGATTCTTCAGAAAACAAAGAAGAAAGAGGTGGGCGTTACTGACTGATCTGGTTATAATTTTACTGCTACACATTTTCAAAAAGGCTTTGATTTATTCTGGCTGTATCAAAGAAAGGTCAAACTGCTAATCACAAAATGACAAAATTCTATGTTTTTTGTCAGTTTTTCAATTGTTTTCAGCGTTCACCAATTTAAAGGCATTCACATTGTAGATTATTTTCTTGATTTCAGTTCAAAATGTCTCCATTCATTGCATTACCTATGAATTCAAAGGGAGAATGAAACATTTATACAGCTACAGGCAATTAGATGGATGTTTTTCTTTTGTCAGCCTTCTTTTTCCTCTTACCTGACTACCAGTTTGGAACTCCTTCATCCACCACTAATGTTTAAGGTGTAGAGCTTTGCAAAGTTTTAACTTTTTGGGTGAAGTAGGGGTGAATTGGCCCTATGCACTTTGCAGAGTTTTCACATAGTGGCCACTTTCCTGCAACTGCAAGAATTGTGCTATATGAGTTTACACACTATGTGACAAAATAAAAATGTGGTAAAGTGGTGAATTGCATCTATTCATGTCATTTTGTCAATGCAAGGTGCAAAGTTTGGTTCGCAGGTGTACGAATTTCGCACTTGCATAGTGAAATACTATGTGAATCGATGCACTTTACTGTTAACTTCATGAACTGTGAAGTTTAAAAACTTTGCATAGACCTACTCACACATTGGCAGTGGTCAGGAGTGGCTTATACCATCTTAAAAATATTGCTGGGTTGCAGCCCTACATTGATCCCGATGATCTGGTCACACTAGTGAAATCTTTTGTCATCTTATGCCTGGACTACTGCAATGTGCTTTCTGTCTGGTCAGATGTGCTGATTGCAAATAATGCAGAATGCTGCTGCTGTGCTCATCACATGCACCAGGCGATGCGAGTATACTACCCTTACACTGGGTTTTCTGCAGTGGTTGTCTGTTAGATGGTGGCTCAATTTTAAAATCTTGCTTCTGATAGATACTGTAGGGCTCTTTAAGGGCTGGGACCTCAATACCTTAGGGAACTTCTTGTAACCCTCAAAGATATCAAAGTTTTACTCATATGATCTACTGGTTCATGCTTGTTAGCTGTTCCAAAATCCAGGTTAAATCTATTGGTGACAGAGATTTCTCTGTTTCTGCTCCTTAGTTATAGAACAGCTTCCCCTTGGATATTTGGACTGCCCCCTTTGTCCTCATCTTCAAGATAAAATTAAAAACATGATTTTTTGTTTTTTAGCTTAGCCTTTCCAGGTACCTAAAGGCACTGTTCGATCTGAATATGTGCTGTTCTGCTATATTTTTAAAGCATATGCTTTTGTTTGAATACAGTCATGTTGTATGTGTGGTTTTTCATTTGTGTATAAGTTTTTTCTATTTTTTTTTCCTTTTTCCTTTTGTATTGTGTTGTGCCTTGGTTTTGAGAAAGGCATATTTAAACAGAAAACTGTGTAATCTATCTATTTAATACCATTTCCTGTCTAAGGAGCTCTCTAATCCAACCTGCTGGCCGCTCAAAATATCACACCATATACGGCTGACTCATCCTCAGCTAACCCCTATGATGGGGTGGGGCCCTACTTGCCAGCTCCTTGGCAAGGTAAACCAACTAGCCAGCAACCCATGAAAAGAAGGCGCCTGAGAGAGAGAGAGAGAGAGAGAGAAAGAGAGAGCTGGCAGCAGGGAGAGGAGCCCTGGCAGATGTGGGGGATGGCGGGGACATTATCCTTCTAAGTGGGGGCACTGTTTTGCACTATTGCAAAGTCACACTAAACACTAGTGTAGGATGCCAGAAGGTAGCATGTGATGCACTGCAGGACTCATCTCACCCACCCAATGTAAGTCCTCCTGCATATACTACCACCTGGGGTCCCACAGGTGGTGCTAAAGCATTGCTGTCAACCGTTCCCTGGAGGAGAGGGTCCTCTGGGAAACTCATCCTTCCTCCTGCAAACACTACCACCTGTGGAGGAGGAAGAGATGGTCCTCCTGGACACTTATCCTTCCCTGTGGTTGCACATGAGGTGCTAAAGCAGCAGGAGCTACTGTCCTCCTTCCCTGGAGGATGGAGTGAAGGAGAGTGTCCTCCAGGACACTCATCCTTCCTCCTGAATACAGTGTCACCTGTGGTTACACATAGGGTGCTAAAGGAATGGGAGCTACTGTCCTCCTTCCCTGGAGAAGAGGGTCCTCTGTAACACTCTTCCTTCCTCCCTCCTGCATACAGTACCACCTGGGGTCACGCAGGTGACAAAAAAGCAGTGGGAACTGCTGTCCTCCTTCCCTGGAGGATGAAGAGAGGACCTTCTGGGGCACTCATCCTTCCTTCTGCATACAGTACCACCTGTGGTTACATATGGGGTGCTAAAGCAGTGGGAGCTGCTGTCCTCCTTCCCTGGAGGAGATAGAGAGGGTCCTCTTGGGCACTCATCTTTTCTACTGCTGACCCACAGTGGCCACCCTGGCTTGGGGCTTGAACACAGATCACTGACATGGCAAGTTTCTCCCCAGCCACTGCATTACTGGAAAGATCTAGCTAAACATGTAAGCAGTAAGACATGATAGGAAGAAGAATCTTCAAAGGGACATTTTTGCCTCAAGCACTGGATGCATCCAAAATATGGCACTTGTGTCAAAATAAAATCATTTTTAATCCTGTGCATCATATTGACACCTGCTAGAGCACATTTCTTTGGTCTAGCATGCATTGATGCTGGGGCCTCCTGCAAGCAGCTTGCAGCTAAACTTTGCTGTAAGCTGCCATGAAGGAGGTCCAAATGTCTCAACTGTGTTTGAGATTATAAAATTGGATGCATTTACAGTGATTGGTCTTGGAGCATCTGCAGCTATGCAAGGGTTTGACACAGGGCTTGATGTGAGCCCTGCATTAATCTTTGAAAATCTGGCCCTTGTGTCTAACTATGGGCATGTGCAGAAAGCAGAACACACTTTATACCCCCAACTGCACAACCAGACAGCAAACATGTGGACTACAAACAGGCACAAAGAGGGAAGCACAGCAAAGGATTACTGTTGGTTTGAGCTAGAGTTCATATTCAAAAGAGATCAAAATCCAGATAGGTAATGCTGCTAAACCTTTTTCAGACCCAAGGCATGGTAGAGGTCTGACATCCCTGGTGCTTCTCCTCAGCTCCAGAATGCATGGGATAGCCATAAGGGAATCTTGCTGGAAAGGATGGGAGGGAGAAAGAGACAGAGATCGACTAGGGTCTGTGGTGATACTGTAGTTAGGGGAAAAAACGGGCAGACTGGGTGGGCCAAGTGGTCCTTATCTGCTGTTAAATTCTATGTTTCTATGTATGTCTCCACCTAATGGAGCCATAAGGCAATGTGAAGCATGGGGTTGTCAGATCTGTACCATGCCTTGGGTCTGAATAAAGTTTAGCAACATTACCTATCTGGATGCCGGCCACTTCTGTATTTGAGCTCTAGCTCAAACCAACAGTAATTCTTTCTTGTGCTGCCCTCTTTGTGTCTGTCTGTGTAAATATGGAGACAAAATTATAAATCTCAGGTGTCTTGTTAGGTACAAGGTGCAGATGAGTGTCTTTCAACACACCGTGAGAAGTGTGGTCACTGGTCATAATTACACAACCCTGAGGTATCTTATTCAGATTATAAAATGGCCTCTAAAGAAAATAATACGTTAAAAGAACACCCATGTAATTACCATGAATAATTATATGGTCACATGAGTTGCTTAAGCCAATCAGATGTATATAATGTATATTGTATTTTTAATTGGTATTGCTGTGTCAGGAGTACATAGGATGTGTAAGAAGCTGGAGGCTTACATGGATACCTTGGGAAGTTATGGTTATTATCACTGCTATGTAGCTGATGACTAGATGGACTTTTTCTCTCCTTCCACCCAGTGATTGAAATGGACAAAATTCACTGGGGGAACCCACCACCATTAATGTAGAATCAAATGTACCTGATAGGGGTCTGTAGATACATTTCTTCATAATATGTTGCATTTTTTAACATGTTATTTATTCAGTTTTGTGTCTTTAGATGGGCAAATGTTACACAGGAGCACTCCTTCCCCATCGTACTCCTGCAATTTGCTCAGGCTCTTAATTTAACTCATGGAAGTAAGTTGCCTGGGTTCCCCCTATTTCTACCACTGCTTCCACTAGTATCTTTTTCAGGTGTTTATGTTTATGCCATCCTTGACACTGGTTAATGACTGAAAATAGGACTTTCTCCTAATGCTATTACCTGGAGAACAAGTAAAACATAAATCAAATGACATCAGGCATTTCATCATGATATGTGACACACATGTTGTTATGGTGCTTTTCTGTACTTATGCAGAAAATTGTCACACAGAGTTCAAATGGCCTGTCCTACAATTATCATAAATCTTCTCTTGGGCTTCACTTGGAATTCAAGTAGGGCTGGTCTGCCTCACAATGCTCCCACAGAAAACCCTAACTGGTCAGGTCATGGCAGTTGCAAAGTCAAGTATAAATATATTGAAGAGTGCTCCACAACAGTGTTCCTCAGCAGTCTCTGGTCCATCACGCATGATTACACCAAGGCCCGTTTCCTCCACTGTTTGGTTTACCTTGATACCTGCAATCCAATACTCCATTTTGGGATCTCTTTACCAATATGCATAACCTTGAATTTTTTTCACAACACATTTTAGTTGCCAGGCCCTAGACCATTTTTCCAACTTGTCTGGATTCCTTCCTTCCTTCCCTCCCTCCCTCCGTCCTTCCTACAGAACAAAACAAAGTGCAATGTATAAAAATAATAAAATAATATGGAAATAATTATAACAAAATATACAATTACAGGAATGCATGATAATAAAAATTGCCATACAGTAAATTGCAGAACAGGCGAAAGAACATTAAACAGTGAGACACAAAACAATAATGTGAGGAGAAGGGAGTAGTAACTATTGAACTAGGGAGGGAGCAGTGCTGGTGACAGGGTGTGGTGGAAAGCAGGTGACAGGAGTGTGACAGGATGGAATAGGACACTGTCCCATTTGTTATAGAGAAACTGTTTAAATGAAACAATCTTTCCTTTTCTGTTTCTTCTCTGTCTGGCTGCACAACCAAATTTTCCTGTGAGACTTCGGATTTGATCACCCCAACAGGCTCGCAATTCTTTGCCTCTTACTTTCTCAGTTTTCCCTCGCTGTTTTTTTTCCTCCCCTGCATATCTACTAATATAAAAAATATGTGCAAATCATTATATAGAAATGTAACTGATACTGGGATCCCCTTTATTTAGAAAATATATAGCATTACTGTTGAAATGTATATAATTATAATTTGAGATGATTGTAGAAAGCTATTGTAAACTCTAGAGGTTACTTGAGTGCAAACCCTCTAGCCTTTTGCAACAGCTGCAAAAGGGGGCCTCTCAGCTCAAGCAGACTGTGTTCCAGCAGCCCTGCCAGATATTTACAAAAACAGGATGCTTGCTAAGGATGGGAGTTGAAAAGACTGATAAAAGAGCTAAGCTGCAACTGCAAGAGAGATTAGGAGAACAAGGGATACGAGACTGAAAGAAATCTTTATTTTAGTTTGTTTTGTAAATAATTATACTGAACAAGTTTATTTTATGATACTGCCAGTGTAAATAAATAATTTTTGGTGAATTCTACAACGGCTCCTGGTTTTCCTATGCTTCTTGACCTGTGCCTCGATGACAGATGATGTCAGTGGGATTTACGCCATGCATACCCTAAGGCAGGAGTTTTGTGCATGGGTACTGGATCTAAAACCAGGGAAGCACGGAGGAAGGTATGGATTTTGCAGCAGCAAGTCCAGGATTGGTTACCAGGAGAATGGCAGCCAAACTAACAGAGACAGAAGTCCAGTCTGAGATTGTACAGCTAGCACAAGTTATGGAAAAAGAACAGGCAGTGAAGTGACAGAACCTGAAAGCCTGATGGACTTTTTCAAATGGCGGGCTATACAACAAAAAGAGACTGAGAAGCAGAGAGAAAAAGAGATGCAGTGACAGTCACAGCAGAGGAGAGAAGAGATGCAGCAACAGGAGCAGCGATGGCTGGATGCCTTGCAAGCTATCAAAGGCAGAGGATCCGGCAGAGACCCAGACGAGCAACAAAATGCAAGCAACTTAAAAGCCATTAAGCTTTCAATGCTGTGTCCCTCAGATGATATTGAAGCATGCCTAACAACTTTTGAAAGAGTTGCCACAGCCTGCTAATGGCCAAAGCAACAATGGACAATCAGACTGGTACCCAACCTGACAGGGAAAGCCCAGCTTGCCTACTGCAATATGGACACTGCATAGTCAGAAAATTATGACCTGGTGAAAAGTGAAATCTTGAAAAGGTATGACATCTCTGGAGAGACATACAGACAGAGATTCTGATCTCTGAGGTACAACTTGGTTGACAATCCTCGAGAAGCCTTCACCTGACTCAGAGAACTCCTGATAAAATGGATCCAACCAGAGAGCAAAACGGTCTCACAGATCATCGACACATTTGCCATGGAGTAATTCATTAGCATCTTGCCTACAGGTATGCACCTGTGGGTAAAGGAACACCAACCAGACAGTGGAAAAAAGGCTGTTTCTTTGGCTGAGGACTACCAAATGGCCAGACAGATGCCACAGCAGAGAGGTAACAGCCAACCAAGTAAGACACTCTTTTTCCCATTTAAACTCCAAGCCTGATAAGAACTCTGGTGGGGGTAACAAATCTGTGCCCAAAGACATTATCTGCTCTAACTGTAATAAGCCAGGCCATTTTGCAAGAAACTGTCATAGTAAAGAGAGTGGCGCTGGAGCAGATTTGTCCCTGGCAAATTGGGGCAAGTACTTAACAGATGTGAAGGTGGGGGATAAGACTGTGAAGGGACTCATTGATTTGGGAAGCAGACAGACCCTAGTGCATGTTAAAGTGCTGGGTAAACACTGTGCAAAGGAACCAGATACTGGTGTCATCTGCATCCACGGGGACACGCTATACTATCCCACCACCCAAGTGACTCTGACCATTAAGGGTGTGTCGCACCAAATGATAGTGGGGGTAGTACCTAAATTACCTGTACCTGTGATTATTGGAAATGACTTTCCAGGATTTACTGAGTTGATCAAAGAAGGAGTAAATGCTGATGTTTCAGCAGCAGTGGTGACAAGAGCTCAGGCAAACAAAATTTCAGATGGTGGGGACACTTTTCCTTTCAGTGATTTTGATTCAGTCTTGTTTGAGCACAGCTCTAAGATCTGGAAATCCAAGAAAGAAAGACGGTGCCTGAAGAAACTGTGGCAACAAATGACTGATGGACATAAAGAGTTAAAATATGAAAATGTTGAAACTAAATTGTTACCTGATTGTGATTTTCTTTCAGAACAAGTTAACGATGTTTCTCTCCAGGGTTATTTCAAGCAGCTGGGGGTGAAACCAAAACAGGGTGGACCAATGTTTAAAAAATATAATGGGTTACTGTACAGAGTTTGGGTTAAACCTCAGACACAGGAATAGACAGAACAATTGGTTATACCACAGAAGTATAGAACATAGAGAATAATGTATGGTCATCGATGGTTAACCGGTTTGTTAACCATCAAGAGGTTGCCAGGGCGACCATGTAAACCTCAAGAGCGAAGCTCGAGAGGTTTAGGTCACCTTGGCAACCTCAAGATGAGTTAAAACAATGGTTACCCATTGATGTACCATACATTATATTTTATAGTGTATGGTACAATTTAGGTTTTTCACAAAAGAAAGCAGTTAATCACTGCAAGTTTTTTTATGTTGCCGCTGCTCTGTCCTCACCGCCGTGGCCGTTTCAAGGCCGTCTGATCCATTTGCACGCATGTCCAGACTGTTCCCATTTGTTATCCCATCGATGTGACGTACCTTCGATGGGTTAACAACATTGTGATGTCACATCGATGGTAAAACATTATAAAAAGGTAGATTTCTACCTATAACAACGTTCTACCATACATTATAGAATTGTTACAGATAGCACATGATAGTCCTATGTCTGGTCACTCAGGGAGGGATCACACCCTTGCCAGATTGCTGTATAGATTTTACTGGCCTGTAATTCATCAAGATGTTGCTATCTATTGTAATTCCTGTGCTGAGTGTTAGAAAGTATCCCCAGTCACTAGAAAAGACAAGGTGCCCCTGATGCCCCTACCCTTGATAGATGTGCCTTTTGAGAGAATTGCAATGGATGTGGTTGGTCCTTTAGACAAAAGTAAAATGGGTAATAGATTTATCCTGGTAGTATGTGACTATTCTACTCGATACCCAGTAGCAGTTCCAATGCATACTGTTACAGCCCCAAAAGTGGCAGCAGAGCTTGCCAACATTTTCAGCAGAGTGGGCATACCTAAAAAAATGATTACCCATCAGGGTAGTAATTTTGGTGCTGCATTGCTTAAGGAGCTGTACAAACTGCTAGATATCACTGCCATAAGAACCTCCCCCATCGCCCTCAGACAGACGGTCTTGTTGAGCGTTTTAACCAAACCCTAAAATGCATGTTAAAAAGGTTTGTAAAAGGGGAAGGGAAAGATTGGGACCAATACTTGCCTTGCCTACTTTTTGCTTACAAGAAGTGCCACAGGCATCAACAGAGTTTTTTCACCATTTGAAATGCTGTATGGTAGGCAGCCAGGAGGGCCACTGGATGTAATAAAAGAAATGTGGGAAGATACCCCCACTCAGAAACAATCTATAACTTCTTTTATAAAATGATAAGGAAAAATCCTGACATCGGATTGGCTGTTGTTCATGTAGCAATTATGTTCCACACATGGAAAATAAAAAGCGCTGCCAAATGTGGACTGATCACCACTGGAATCATTACGCTAATAGAATGTTAAGAACTCAACTGGCAGCCATTGTTTTTGCTCTGTAACTGTACGCATCACATTTACTTGCACTGGTATCTAAAAATAAAACTACCATAAAATACAAAATAAAACCTTAATTAAATGTTGATTCCTTGATCATCACATTCTCCTTACACACATAAACAAATTTGAAATATTAAGTATTATTTATAGTTTTCATTACAACTATTTATTTGCTGACAATGAAAAATCCTCCTTCTATCTTTACCTGCTCAGCAGAGAAATCTCTTCTCCTTGCTCTGACAGTGAGATAATTGAGTCTCTGGCTGTAACAGAGGCCTTTGTTGTGTGGGGGTGTGGTGTGTGTGTGTGTGTGTGTGTGTGTGTGTGTGTAGTATGTTAGGAGAGTAACATTCTACCAGTGGAACCGAGCAGAATTTTAAATCCATGTATTCCATGGTAAACATTCCATATCTTGAATGTGGGGGAAAACAGAAAAAAAAAACAGGAAGAAGAAAGTAGGCAACAATACAATTACATCATCAATGACATCATTTGTAGTGGGCGGAAGGACTAGTTTATCATAAATGCACACAAATAAATCTATTGTTTCTACATATAAACATGCTCTTCCCAACTGTAAAAAGTTTTAAAAAAAGGAGCCCATTTTATAAGTGCAATAAGGCACTCTGGGATGTGTGTGAAACACGTTTTACCACATGGCCAACAGCTAAAGTCACTTGGCTTTTGGCCTCATGCCTTATTACGCCCTCCCTGTTCATGTGGTAAAATGTGCTCCATGCACACCCCATCATGCCTTATTGCTTACATAAATGTGCCCTAAGAAAGAAGCTGGCATAATATGTTGAAATTGCCCATAGTAATCAGGAAAAGGCCCCAAATCAGCAGAAGGTATATTATGACCATGGCATAAAAGAAAAAGTTTTCCAGGTGAAAAGGTTTTGCTACTGTTGCCCACAACAGAAAATAAGCTGTTAATGAAGTGGCAAGGGCCTTTTAAAGTTGTTAGACATACTGGCACTGTTAACTACGAGTTGAGACCCCTGACAGGAAAAATCCTACTAAGATATACCATGCTAACCTCCTCAAGAAATGGGTCAAAAAAATGCCAAAAGCTGCATTGCTAGTTTTACCAGAAAATGATAAGCAAGATATTGATGTAGCTTATGATATACTGGAACAAACTGTAAATGCTTATGCTGTGAAGGAGAATGTTTCCTTAACCTCAGAACAAACTGCAGACATCTGTAATGTGCTAAAGACATTTAACCATACTTTTACCATGGTACCAGGCTGAGCAAAAGAGGTCAAGCACATAATAGTGGCAAGGAATGTTCATCCTATTAGACAAAAGACTTACAGGTTACCAGAGCGGTTAAGAGCTGATGTGGTTAAGGAAATACAAAAAATGAAAGAACTGGGTATCATAGAGGAGTCAAGGAGTGCTTGGTCATCTCCAATGGTAATTGTAAACAAAAAAGAAGGGGGTGTTAGAATCTGCTTTGATTTTAGGAAACTTAATCAAGTGTCAGAATTTGACAGTTATCCTGTGCCCAGAATAGATGATTTGGTGGACAGACTGGGGAGTGCAAAGTATAGCAGTATTCTTGATCTCACCAAGGGTTACTGGCAAATACCTTTAGCTAAAGAATCCAGAGATAAAACTGCATTTGCCACCCCCATAGGATTCTATCAGTTCACCACCATGCCATTTGGTTTACATGGTGTGCCAGCTACATTCCAGTGGTACATGGATGTAATTTTATCCCTTTACACTGGTTATTGTGCTGCATACCTAGATGATGTCATGGTGTAAAGTCCAGACTGGAAAAGCCACCTGGAACACCTATGAGCAGTTATCCAAGCTATCAAAAATGCAGGTCTGACTATTAATCCAACCAAATGTGCATTGGGTATGCAGGAATCCAGATATTTGGGCTATGTGTTGGGAAACGGAGAAGCCAAGCCAGAGATTTCTAAAATAGAAGTTGTAGCTAACAGCCCTGTACCTAAAACAAAGAAACATGTCAGGTCATTTTTAGGGCTGGCTGGCTATTATCGGAGATTTGTTCCCAACTTTGCTGAATTAGCTACTCCCCTCACTGAACTCATGAAAAAATGGTACCCAAATAATATGAAATGGACCCCAGAATGTGATGAAGCTTTTCAAGCTATTAAGGCTGCATTATGTTCTGCCTCTGTTTTAAGAAGCCCAGACTTTGAGAAACCATTTTTGATACAAACAGATATAGGTAGGCCTAGATGCAGTACTGAGTCAGAATGTAGATGGGATGGATCATCCTATTCTGTACATAAGTAGGAAGTTGCATGACAGAGAGAAGAGGTACTCCACTATCGAGAAGGAATGTTTAGCAGCAAAGTGGGCCACGGAGTCCCTTAAGTTTTATTTGCGAGGAACTGACTTTGTTCTTGTAACAGACCACAGTCCTCACTTTTGGCTTAACCAGATGAAAGATACAAATTCCAGAATCACAAGGTGGTACCTGGCACTACAGCCATTTAAATTCATGGTGATACAGAACTCTGGTAAAGAGAATAGTAATGCTGATTTTCTGTCCAGATATGGATCAGGAAGTGAGGGTTTTGAAGGTTCAAAAATGAATGAATTAAAATTGTACTGTTACAGAAAAACAGATGATGTACATGTGCTTAATTTCTGAAAGCAGCAAATGTTAGTAGAGAATAAAAGGTTTTGGAAACCTGTTTAATAAAACAGGTTCCCTCTTAAGGAAGGGGTGCATATGAGAGGGTGGAATAGGACCCTGTCCCAGTTGTTATGGAGAAAGTGTTTAAATACAAGAATCTTTCCTTTTCTGTCTCTTCTCTGTCTGGTTGCGCAACCAGATTTTCCTGTGAGACTTCAGATTTGATCAGCCCGACAGGCTTACAATTCTTTGCCTCTTACTGTCTCAGTTTTCCCTTGCTGTCTGTTTTTTCCTCCCTTGCATATCTACTAATATAAAAAAATATGTGCAAATCATTGTATGGAAATGTAAATGATATTGGGATCCCCTGTATTTAGAAAATATATATAGCATTACTGTTGAAATGTATATAATTATAATGTGAGATGATTGCAGAAAGCTACTGTAAACTCTAGAGGTTACTTGAGTGCAAATCTTCCAGACTTTTGCATTAGCTACAAAAGAGGGCCTCTCGGTTCAAGCACACTGTGTTCTAGCAGCCCTGCCTGATATTTACAAAAACAGGATGCTTGCTAAGGATGGGGGTTGAAAAGACTTATAAAAGAGCTATGCTGCAACTGCAAGAGAGATTAGGAGAACAAGGGACACAGAGACTGAAAGAAATCTTTATTTTAGTTTGCCTTTGTAAATAATTATACTGAACAAGTTTATTTTATGATACTGCAGTGTAAATAAATAATTTTTGGTGAATTCTACAACTGCTTCTGGTTTTCCTATGCTTCCTGACCTGTGCCTCAATGACAAGGAGTCCACCCCAATATCAGAAGCAACTGCAGGAGTGAATTGAGAAACCACGGAGGACAGATTTCACGATGAGAAAGGAAGGAGCAAACTGAATGGAAGGTAGGAGACAGCCCCAATGTTTAGGGAAGCAGAACGAGAAGGCTGCTCGGCCAACATTAGATTTCATTGATGGGAAAGCAAGAGAGCGAATGCAAGCATTGTGAAGGGTGTAAGAGGTAGAAGGAGAGAGGAAAGAAGCATGATACTAGGGGAGGGAGACAAACTAAAATTTGGAGATAAAGAAGGCACAGTGGGTAAGGCTTTTTTCTACCCTTCTGCTGTTTGTCTTCTCACAAAACAATCGGCTCCTTTTTTCCTACTTTCCTACAGTTGCACCTCGATCCAGCTGAAGGTGGACGCTGGGGGTACGAAAACAAATCAAACTCTAAATCAGGCTGTGGGGAAGAAAATCAGAATAAAGGTAAGCTGCAATGTCCCCACGAGCCACCTGTAAGCCGATGCTCTGCAGAAAGAAGTGGCAGTAAAAGCAGTTTTTAAATGATGTCAGGAAAAATGGAATACACAGTAAAGCTGATTAAAAGTAATACAATCAACAGTACCTCCCCGAACAGCTTGCCCCCAATCACTGCACTGTTCACAAAAAGTACTGATGCCAATCTGATGTCCTCCTGTGTAAACCCTGAATTCTCTAGCCCACTACCCCTCGCCGGCAGCCACAGACTTTCCTCTTTTTGTTACTCCTCTGTTACCCTAACAAACCTAGGATCTGAATCTCATTACCAAAATTTGCCATTCTAGAAATAAAGACTTAGTCGCGCTAACATCTTCCAAAACATTACCATTTATACAGAAACAAGGCCAAAAGAACATACTCTTTTATCCACTCTTCATCTATTTTTTTTTTGTTCTTCCTGCTTGACTTTGTTTTATTTTTCTTTTGGTTTCTGCCAGTGTCCAGTCTCCTGTTAGGGAACTGCCCTAGCAGAGAAGGTGATATCATGCAAAACTGTGGGTAGCTTTAAAAGGGCATGGGACAGAGAACGGGAGAGTACGGGTGAATGAGGCTGAGAATGGCAGATGGCAGACAAAAGGGGAGGGGGATGGGGCAGCTGCAACTTAGGGGTGCTAGCTGCGCACTCGATCAGACTTTGGTAGACCAGGAGGTCTGTATCTGCTGGCACATTTGTATGTTTGTATGCCCAATCCAGAATCTCCACTCCAGATCTAGCATCCCCAGAGCCTGACTCTATCTCTGCCTCATTACTAGTAGTCTTTGATGCTGCACACCTTGACTGGAATCTGTAGAATGAGGTACTGAGAGCAGAGGTCGGAACAGAGACAGCTCCAGTGACACGAGTGAACACTGGCCATTGTTACCTGCCATCCGAACAGAGCATTGTTCCTAGTCACTAAGAGGTAAGACATTGCTGCCTTCCCTATTTAGAGATCGAAAGTACACCCTTGGGATACCACTCCACCCAGTATCAGTACACGATTCACTAGTCTCCAGCATGGCCAGTGGCTCACCAGTCACTACACTATTGGGTGAACCATGTGCTCTTTATCTTAATGTTACATATTAACTGGGCTCATCATTTTCAACTGGGGTTGTAATCCTCTGCAGTGACACATGACTGTTCTGGTAGCCAGGTGGCTACATTCAAAAAATACTGTCTTAACATATAAAAAATGATTCCAAAGAAATGGTAAAGCCCATAATAAAGCTTAATAGCGTATATTAGTTCCAGTTTTCATCACGCTTTCCCTTTCATGAACCTATAGATAATTTTTGTAGTTATAAATATCAGGCATTTGTTTTTCACTTTATGAAATATATATCAAACATGTTAATGTCAATGGTTTCTCATGAAATATTGAAAGGACCTCAATCTTACTGAGAACATTCTTGGAAAATAACTCATGTATACTTGTTGCATAGCCACGGATTCAATTTGCATGATGCATTAGGCTTAATTAAGCAATAATTGCATTTAAACCTGAGCAAACAAGGTAATCAACGATACCCGTGTGTAAATAAGAATGAAGTCTGTAGGCTATCTGTGGGCAGAGGCATGTATTAGGCAGACAAGTGGTAGCTGTTAGTGCAAAGTGTGTTGTGAACTACAAGCGCAACAGTTTTTAATATTATGCAGGGAGATGCCTTACAAATTATAGTGAGATTGTTCTGTTACTGCGAGAGATGGTGCTAAGAGATTGCAACACTCTGAAAATGGGGACTGTGTACTCATGCACAAACTGAAAACTGTAGATTTCTTTAATATGACGAAAATGTCATATTACAGGATTTATTTCATTTTTAGAGATATTTAGCTTATCCAATAAGCAGTCACAGTTTTGTGTACAAGTGTAACTAATGTGTCCCCTCAATGTAAGGTTTGCTGTTTAAGAAATGTTGAAGATATTGTTAAGGAAATGCCTTTAAAAATGATTAGAGAGGACAGCACTAGAAGGTAAAGTCATATGATGTATTCTGTGGATTGTACTACTAATTACAGTCTTTCAGAGCACACCTCACTGTGCTGTTTGCCGATACAACAACACATCACTTTCAAGGTTCGAGCTCTGGCCTATGAAGCCCTGAACGGAGTTACCTTATTGTCTGAGGGGAATCAATAAGCCTGGGGAAGACGGGGTCTTTAAGCTAAGGAGGGGGAGGGACACCGGGGAGGGGGCATGGGCTAAGAATAGAGGGGTTAGATTTAGGAGGGAAATGAGGAGACACTATTTCATGGAGAGCGTGGTAGCAAAATGGAATGCACTACCAGAATGGGTAACATCATGTAAATCTGTGAACAGCTTTAAAAGGGCAGGGACAGGGGACAGGGGACAGGGGACAGGGGACAGGGAACAGGGGACAGGGGACAGGGGACAGGGAACAGGGAAGAGGGGAGAGTAAGGGTGGGGGAGGTGGGGGCAGCAGTGGGATGACAAAGGGAGGTGGGGCAGCTGCAAACTAGGGGTGCTAGCTGTACACTCGAACAGACTTAAAGAGACTGGGTGGTCTGTTTCTACTGGCACATTCGTATGTTCGTATTATCCCATATACATCAAACCACTGCCTGCATGCCACTGTTCGAGCCCTATTGTCTGTCCTCAGATCCCTGCTAAAATGTTTGGAGTGTTTGAAGTGGCAGCCCTTCTTGTTGTGGAGCACTATTCCAGAATTTCTACAGTCTGCATTGGTGCTGGGTCATTTTAAAATGATTTTGCAACCTACATTTTTGGTCAGGTTTTCAGTGGATTTTAAAGATTTTTGTTGTATTGTAGGTTTATGATGCATTAGTTAATTATAAATTTGATTGCAACGTATGGACACACCTTGTTACCCATAGAAAAAACATACAATAAACTTCCCATAATACCATACTTTCGGCATCACATTTCTCACAGTACTATCCTTATGACATCATAATATTAATGTTCATTTCATGATACTTTGCGATGGAGTGTTCACAAAATTCCTCATGCAGCCAAAAGTTGGCTTTTAGTGTAACTGTTACACAGAGTAAAAACTGACTGCTGAATTCTACTTCTTCCCAAGTGCTACAGGTGAGTCCAGACATATTACAAATATCAGTTTATGCAAGTCTGATCCCTTGCAACAGATGGTTTTACAGAGTGGAGGCAAAATAAAGACATGAGTGTGGACATGAAACATCATATAGCAGAGGGGTTGGAGGTTGCAATGCAGGCAACGATGCAGCTCAAAGAGCATACATGAAACACTTGGATCCATACATTAGGAAAAACAACAGGTAGTGGACTATGTAGTCATTGGCTCTAATCTCATCTCAAGGTTCCAGTGATATGCTTCAACCTCTCGAGGTTCAGATGTCACCAGAATGTCTGGATGATATTATGTATAGAATAATGGCTGGGGAGGTGGTTATAACGAGAATTTTACCCCCTCCCGAGGTGTGGGATGCCATATAAACCCAGAGAGCTTTTAAATCATGTGCTGCAAAACCCATTTTATAAGTGCAGTAAGACTCTCCAGGGTTAGATCAGTGCTGAGATTACTTCACTTTCAGGAGCCCTGGGTGTGCAGTTATCTCAGAATAAATCCCACTTTGTCACGTCTGATTGCTTACTTGAAAGACATGTCCCTGAGTATGATGAACTATCCTAGATTGTAACATGGCAAAAAGAAGATCATGATAAATGAGAAAGACAATTGGTTCAAAGCAGTCAGCTGGTACAAGAGCAACACAGCATTATGGCACAATAATGCTGTGTTACTTATGTAATGGAGAAAGTAGCCACAGTCGAGAAAACAGCAGTATAGAAAAACAGAACAGGTAAGAGGGCAGCGATCGAGTTTTGTCACAGCAAGTAGGTAGATGGGATGGGGAGTAGGACAATTGTAAGGGAGACAGAGAGAGAGAGAGAGAGAGAGAGAGAGAAAGTGTAGCGGTGACATAGAGGACGACGAGATGAATAAGAGATGTTGTGAGAAAGTCGATAACAGGGTTGGAGAGTAGGAGTGCTGGAGAGGGGGAAAGTGGACAGCAGGACAAAGCCAAAAAGCGTCAAGGAGAAGAGAAACCACAAGAGACAGAGCCGGATGCGAGGAACCTGTTGTGAGACAACATAGTGAGATTCCGGATGGGGGAATGAGGGAGAACATCCTTGATGAAGCAAGGGGACATCCGGTGGAGTTGGACAGCTTCATGGTATATGAGAGCGTGAAGTTTAAGTAGTCGGGATGATGGGTGGAAACTGACATCAAGAAGCAGTTGGAAAAATGGAGAGTAGGACAAAAGAAGCAGTAATGTGAACAAGATGTTGTGAGGTAAACAACACACGGTTATTCAGCAAGCGGGCTAATGGGGTATGCAAATGAGGAAGAGACGCTGAATTTGAATGAGTACAAGACGCTAAGCGTGGTCCTCCTGAGCAGGGTACAACAATAACAGCCATCAGAAATAGGAAAAAAGTTATATAAATCGTTGAGTGATGCATTGTAGCAGTTTCATCCAAAATTTGTTAAATGACACATATGTATGTAAGAGCGTGTCATGTTAAAGTGTGAAAAGTACAGTAAACTTTACTGTCTTATGGGACTCCTATCAGCCTCTGATTCATTACAACAATAGACAGTTATGCATGACACACCTAGCAATGTACAGACCATGTTACAAGAGCATTAATCTACTTTGAAGGCGGCATCTAATGGGGAATTAATGCATGGTTGGTCCATTGTAGGCACTCGGCCTGCGGCCTGTGGCCTCGTGCCACAACGGTCCCAACCATGCATTAATTCCCCATTAGATGCCACCTTCGTCGTGGATTAATGCTTACTAGGACTGCATCTTTCCCAGCTACTAATGCTTTATTCATAGCTGGCACAGGGAAACTATCTAAAATTAAATTTATATTGCATTTGGCCCTAAGGGCTTGCCATCCACATGGTCAACTTGAACAAATTAATTTGCATTCTCTGTTGCTGCCTTTATTTTCTGTATTTATTGATTTACCTAAAATATCTAACAAGGCAGGCACAGTGAACAGTAACATCAGCTTGTGCTGGCTGGCCTGCCACTGCAGTGGTATCGTTATTGCTTGCAACACCGATGACGACCTGGGTTCATAAGTGAACTCATGACATTGGAGGACCGGCCAGAGGAGGAGGAGGAGTGAGTGTCCATTGGACTGCTTTACTCCTCTGGTGGGGGGAGGGTGGGCAGAGCCCCCTGCTTGCCTGGCCCCTAATGGAAGCTGGAGGAAGGCAGCCCAAGCCAATACGCAGAGAGGGTGTGGCAGGTGTCGCTGTACGTCATGTGGGAGCACATGGAGTGCATCATGACACCATTGCACACCACGCCTCCCACGTGGCAATGCAAAAAAGAAAAGCCAGGGGCAGGGTGGTGCTAGACCCCCACAAGACCCACACCTGACCAGCTAGGCAGGCAGCATAAACTGGATCTGTTACATGGCGGGGGTGGGGAACCCTACTGAGCCTGCTAGAGGGGGCAAGACCTGGGGGAAGATGGTTGCAGTAAGTCTCAGTGGACATCAGGGTGAGCGGGCTGGGTATGCTTGGCAGATAGGGGACGGCCAGTGAGGAGAAAAAGAATACAGTCCTAACCATTAATACCACCCATAGTTATCCTGTGCAGTCGACTAATATGGGTGGATCATGTTTTCTGTTTGCCACTTGCTTTGGTAATATGGTAAAATGCATATACCGACTTAAGGCTGCTGTGTATTTCGGGTGGATTTGAACAGAAATATAATCTCAAGGTGCTAATTACTCTAAGACACTAAGTTAAGGTACACCTTAGCCCAAAGTAAAAATCTTTTTTTTTTTTGTCCAAAAACCTGCATTTTAAACACAGACCATGGGGCCTCCATCCACTTATTGCTTGCTCACGTACCGCAGCTGATCGTGCTACCACTTTCCGCTGGCATTTTCTCTCATCCCCCTCATTCCTCAAATGCTGACCGATTCAGCCAAAGAGTAAAAAAATAAAATTATAAAATGAAAAAGCAATCCCAACTATGAAGCAGCAGTCCGACTTGATGCTGAAATTAGAGGCTGAATAATTTGGACGACACTGCTCATGCTACAGTGAGCTATGGAACAGTGGTCCGACTCAGTGCTTAAATGGTGTGTACTACAGTATGTGGCAATCCATTTGTACTGAAAATATAGAGGATAATGTATGGTCCTCTATTGGTAACCGGTCTGTTAACTGTCGAGAGGTTGCTAGGGCGACTGTGTAAACCTCGAGAGCGAAACTCGAGAGGTTTATGTCATCATGGCAACCTCAAGACAGTTAACATTAACCAGTTGCCGATAGAAGGACCATACATTGTTTTTTATAGTGTATGGTCCCAAGAAAAAGGGAAAACGGCTCCTTACTTTTCAAAACAGAGTCCCCGCTTCAGCCGTTCAGTCCTTCCCTTACCGCTGCATGCATCCGTCGGTTCCTGAGTGTAAAAAAAGGCGCACACATGTGCAGACCGATCCCCGTTGTTAACCTATCGATGTGGCGTAGCATCGATAGGTTAACAACATTACTACATCACATCAATTGCGTAACAACCTTAGGAAATGATGATTTCCTAGGGTTAACAGCGTTCTACCATACATTATAGATCAGTAATGTGACCTCCTCTCTGGCACATAAAGTTGCAGCAATTGACATGCTCACTTATGTCTTGGGATTTCTGTGATTCTCTACCGCTATGGTCCAACTTGATGCCGAAATGGGAGACCGAATAAAAACTGCTCTTTTGTTAGTTTAGGTTATAGCGTCCAAAGCTATTGCAGGCAGACACTGCTACACAAACTAGCCTGCTATAAGTGGTGGGGACTGTAGTAACAAAAAGGAAAAGAAAATCAGCTTGTGTCCAGGTGTGTCATGTGGAACTTGAATACTGTTTTATACCATGGTGGTGCAACAATAGAACTTACGTGTCAGTCATTTTCGGCATCTGGTGTATTTTTTCTTCATAACTAAATACCAAAGGTGTGCAACTTGGGTCTGAAAAAATGTATGTATCTCTTTTTAACTCTAAATCACAACTCTACCCTTTATAGACATTCCTCGGGGATTTTACCAGTAATTTAAATATTTATTAATTTAACAGCTGACATTTCATATTTTATTCTGATGAGAAGCTTTGTCTGCTGTAGAACTGCAGGAGCACTGACTAGTCCACAAGGCAATCTCTCATATGGAGAAAGACCAGTCAGTGTGTAGTGTGAAGTGTTCCTTCAAGGAGGTTGAATCCTGGTTTTCAACCCATAAACTAATTCTCAATTATAAAAAGACAAAAGTAATGTTATTTTCCCACCACCGAAATAAGTTCAGGACCTCCGCCCTCTCCATCCTCAATTCTCATGGCACACCCCTGGAATCTGTTCCTCATTTTAAGTACCTTGGTATCACCCTCGATCCTGCCCTCTCCTTCCATGAACAAATTACTGCTACCTGCTCTGCAGTTAATGCCAGAATTGGCCTCCTCTACAGAATGAGGTCCTGCCTGCCCCTGCTGCTCTTAGATTGGCTATCTCCAGCTCTATTATCTCCTTGGTAGACTATGTTTTAGTCATCTACGGCTCTGCCTCAAACTCTGCCCTGAGCAAAATTAAACTTGCCTTAAACAAAGCCTGCTGCCTGGCCACTGGATGTGACAGGTTGATGCATACCTGCAGTCTTTATCAATGCTCAGCCTGGCTAAATTTCCAAGGGTATCTCTGCTATCAGACTTGCCTACTTGCAAAAAAATCTCTGTGGGCCACTCATCCCCTGGCTGTAACCTTCTCCTCTCGCCATGGCAGCACAGGCGGGCAACCAGACACACCGACAGAACATAGAAACATAGACTATGATGGCAGACAAGGACCACTTGGCCCACCTAGTCTGCCCATTTCCCCTACATATTAGATATGCAGCAGATTCTAGTTAACCAACAACCTACTTCCTCCTACCAACCGCTATAATTGCCTTATGTCTGTCCCATGAATTCTTGAATTCACCACTGTTTCTGACCCCATGACCACCTCAGGAAGGTGGTTCCATGCATCCACCACCCTCTTTGTGAAAAAATACTTCCTCACGTTGCCCCTGAGCTGTCCCCCCTCTGTCTTCAAATTGTGCCCCCTTGTTCTTGAACATGTCTTTCTCTGAAAGATGCTCTCATCTTGGACTTTGTTGATTACCCTGAGGTACTTGAAAGTTTCTATCATATCCCCCCCCCTTTCCCCAAGGGTAGACATATTAAGCTCTTTAAGTTTCTCCTCATATAGCTTCTGTTGCAGACCCTGCACCATTTCAGTTGCCCTCCTCTGGACTGCCTCCATCCTGTCTATGTCCTTGCAGAGATGGGGTCTCCAGAACTGCTTGCAGTACTCCAAACAGGGTCTCACTAACTGTCTGTATAGATGGATAACAACTTCCTGTTTTCTACTGGTGATGCCTCTCCCTATGCATCCCAGTATCCCCCCCCAACCCTCCTTACTGCCTTCTCACATTGCTTATCTACATTTAGGTCATCTGGTATGACCACCCCCAGGTTCCTTTCCATTTGTTTGTTGTTAGTACCTTCCCCCCCCCATTGTGTACTCTTCCCTGGGTTTTTGTTTCCTAGGTGCATTACTTTGCACTTTTTTGCACTGAATCTAAGCTGCCATATTTTTGACCATTCCTCCAACCTTGCCAAGTACCTTCTCATCCTTTCCACCCCCCTTGTGTATCAGCCCTGTTGCAGATCTTTGTGTCATCTGCAACGAGGTGTACTTTTCCTTTCAGCCCAACTGCAATGTCTCCTATAAAGACATTAAAGAGGACCGGTCCCAGTACTGGTCCCAGTACTGAACCCTGTGGTACCCCACTAGTAACCGTCCTTTTCTTCAGAGTGTTCTCCACTTACTATTACCCTCTGCATCCTGTTGGCCAGCCAATTTGTTACCCAGGCTACCACCCTGTACTCACTCCCAGGCTGGCTAACTTGTTTATTAATCTTCTGTGCAGGACTATGTCAAATGCCTTGCTAAAGTCTTGGTAGACCATATCCACAGCCCCTCCCTGATCTACTACTTTGATCACCCAGTCAAAGAAATCTATTAGGTTCATCTGACATGACCTTCCCGCTGTGAATCCATGCTACCTTGGGTCCTGTGCCCCACTGGCCTCTAGGTACTCAACAATTCTTTCTTTCAGAAGTGATTCCATCATTTTCCCTACCATTGAGGTCAAACTAACAGATCTGTAGTTGTCTGCCTCTGCCTTGCTCCCACTTTTGTGAAGAAGAATCACATCTGCCCTCCTCTAATCCTCAGGAACCACACTATCCTCCCATGATTTGTTAAAAAACTGCTTTCCAAGTCCCCTTCTATAGAACCAACTCCTGTCAAAGGTCTTTCAAATATAGGGCCCCTTTCTGGATGAACTCCATCCCCTATTCCCTCCGATCCTTACCTAGGTTGGCCCCTTTCAAAAAAGAACTGTGTGACCACATCCTGGTTTCATCAAACTGTGACTGCCCATAACACTGTTGTAACCTTCCAACTATTTACTCTCCTGCACCTTGGCCACACAACAATGCCCATTGGGTGGCTTTCTGGTCTCTACTATTTTCCAGCTCTCCTTTGGTCCACTTCCTGGTACTGTTTCTCACTTTCTCCTCCATAGCTCCATTGCTCCTGTCTCCAATACTTATTTTTTCTCCTCAGACTTGTCTCTACGATTTTTGGTTACTCCCATGTCAATTGACAATGCTTATTGTAATGCATCGCTATTAGATAACTCCCTATTGTATAATTTTCTCTCTGTATATAATTAATGTCATTGTTCATGATGTCATAATGTCTGTAACACTTGCCTGCCACACATTGTACTGATGTGGAGTCTTTTGTAGTAGCTCCTATTGTATAATTTTGTTCTCTTTTTGTATAATTTACGGTCATTGTTTTGTGATGCCTGTAACACTTGTCTTTAACACTTTGTACTGATGTGGAGCCTTTGAAAAAGAGTCCCTGACTCAAAGGGTTGTAATTCCTAGACCGCAATACATAAAATAACTAAAAATAAGTGCTGCTAGCTGAGATAGTACAGTCTCACTGCTGTAGAAGCATTTCTCCTTAAAGGGGGACAGTCAGCACTAAGAATTCCATGCCTAAATGTGGGGCTGGTCCCAATTTGCATTTTATGTGTCCAAAAACACTTTTTTTTCCTTACTGTTTACTGTAGTGCAGTAGATTATCAGGCTGAGACTGCTGACTTCCAAGCTGACATCTTCTGTAACCAGAAATCCCAGAATCCCCTGCAGTTGAAATCAGAGCAGGGCTGCAGCAGTGGCAGATTCAAAAGCTGGCTGTGCATGTTAGAAATTTTATAAGTTCAGATCTTTTTGTTTGCTGGCACTGCTGTCCTTCCAGGGCTAAGTACAGTACTTAGCCCTGGGAAACCAGTGGGATCAGCAAACATCTGGAGCCAGATATTCAAGGCTTTGCCCGGTGGGCAAAGTGATTGCGTCCCATATGCCCAGGTTTGCACCCATGTGCAATATTCAAAGGGGGCTTTTGCACACACTAATAGAATTAGTGCACGTAAAAAAAAAATGTATGCGGTGGGCAAAGGAGGGAGGACAAGAATAATGATGCAGTGAGATTTTCAGTGCATTTGGCTAACTTGCATGCCCAATGGACTCATTTGCATGGGGCCATCTGAATATCATGCTGGGAGCTCATGGCACTATTGGATCTGGGAGTGCTGTTCCCTGCACTGCTGGGATCTATGTTGGGGGCAGTGCTACTTAGCTTAGTGCTTCACTGACATGCCCCTCTATTCAGTTGGACAGCACTGGTGCACTGTCTGACTGAATATGTCTTCCTCAGGCTCCTGGGCAATGGGCAAATGCAGCACAAAACCTTACACCCTGCTTTTCCAATTTTTGAATATTGGGCCCCTGATCTGAGTTGCCAAACTGCCGAATGGTAGCCTGGAAACTTCAGACCAGCTTTTCTGGTGCCAAAAATGCTGAATTTCGGCATTTTCATCCAGCACCATATCAACCTTACTTTAGTGCCTTATTTTGATTACAAAGTGACCTTCCTTAATTTTAGTTTTACAACTGAGTAATGTGTTACAGAAAGTTAAGCATTTCTGGCTTGTATTGGAATAGTGCATTTTCCTGTGATCACATTTGACCAGCCAGGTTCACGGAGCACGCCGCTATGGCTATGGCTATGGCCTACTTACTGGTGCTGTGTTCGTGGATCTGTCCAAGGCTTTTGATGTAGTTAACCATCACCTGCTGCTCAGGAGCCTTAGGGACACTGGACTGGTGGATAGATTCTCTGCTTCATTGGTTCAATGGCCATTAAGGGTGGGTTTGAGTGGTAGCTCATCTAATTGTAAGATGATTGAACAGGGAGTGCACAACGCTTTATTCTTGGGCCTCTCCTGTTCACTTTGTTTTTTGATACCATTCCTTCCATAATGAGACACGAACGGTTTAATTTATGCTGATGACGTTATCTTGTTTTGTAGCTCAGACTCGGTGGAAGCTATAAATAAAAGGCTAAGTGAGGATTTTTGTGTCTTGGGTAACTGGTAAATAAAAAAACAGTTGTCTTTGAATCACAAAAAGACCAAATGTATGCTTGTTGGTTCCAGACAGAGATAAGTCAAAGTTTCTAATCTATTAATAACAGATTCCTTTGGAAACAAACTGGATCAGATTACCCAATTTAAAATATGCGGGTGTCTTGCTGGACCCAAATTTAACTTTCTCTACTCACATAAAATCTATAAGCCATCAGGTAAATAAAAAGCTGGGACCTTTATTTAAATTGCAATCCTTGCTTACTTTACATGCAAGGATGGCAATAGCAAAGGGTGTACGTCTTCCCGTCTTAAATTATAGTTCTTTTCTTTTCTCAGATTTGGCCAAGCAAGACTTTTCTATTCTTACATCTGTATTTCATGGTATATGTAGATTCACATATAAGTTACCATATTCTACTCATCATTATGCATTGTATAAGCATTCAGGATGGCTACCACCAAGACTGAGCAGTCTGTATAGTTGGGGTTGTTTGACTGATAATGTCCTTCATCAGAGGGATAATGCTCCTCTTTATGCTTTACTTCACATTAATAATAATGACAGAAAACTCCATTTCTGTGAAATGGTTAGATTTACAGTGCCAAAAACGAAAACTAAAATGGGAGATCGATATTTTCCCTTTAGTGCAGCAAGAAACTGGAATGAGCTTCCTGGGTTACTTTTTGGTAACATAAGTCATCAAACTTTTAAAGTTAAACTAAGGAAACACTTTCTTGATCAACTATGTTGTAATTGCTATTGACTGTGTTTGTATTGTATTTATGTTAATAGTTTTTTACTACATGTAACATCTTGACTTTATTTATATGGTCCCGCGTCATGCATGAAAACAGGTCTTTGGCTCATTGCATTTACCTGGTAAACAAAAGTAAATACAGTAAACAGTTGCAACTGAGATTTAACGCCAAAAAAGTGCAAGGACATGCACATAGGTGAGAAAAATCCAAGAAAGGTGTATTACCTAGGAGGCGAAAGACTGGCAACCTCAGACCAGGAACGAGATCTGGGAATCATAATCTCAGACGACTTGAAGGTTAGTAAGCAGTGTGAGAAGGCAACATTGAAGGCTAACAGAATGCTGGGCTGCACTAGGAGGGGAATCACGAGCAGGAGGGAAGAGGTGGTACTACCACTGTATGGATCACTGGTCTGGCCTCACCTGGAATGTGGAGTCCAATTCTGGAGGCCTCACCTCAGGAAGGATGTTGACCAAGTGGAACCAGTACAGAGAAAGGCTACAAAAATGATTCGGGGTCTGCAGTACATGTCCTATGAGGAAAGACTTAGGGAACTGAATATATACTCCCTGGAGCAGAGAAGAGAGAGAGGGGACATGATTGAAATATACAAGTACATAAAAGGCATTAACAAGGTACATGCACAGCAACTTTTTCATTTCAAAAAGGGCTCCAGGACCAAGGGATGTGATCTCAGGCTGCAGGGAGGGAGGGAGGTTCTCTACCAACATCAGGAAGTTTTTCTTCACAGAAAGAGTGGTGGACGCCTGGAACAGCCTGCCCCAAGATGTTGTGGGGGTCAACACCGTGGGGGGGGGATTCAAGAACGCATGGGATAGACACAAGGGAGCCCTGAATACAAATGGCAACTAGAGTATCAAAATAGGTCTAAAACAGAGGGGCAGACTAGATGAACCTAGCGGCCTCCTTCTGCCATTAACTTCTATGTTTCTATGTTTCTAATAAATATATAAATAAATGACTGGAGGTTACATTAATTGTCTGTTAATCAAGTCCAAGGGTTGCAATATGGCATGAAGTGAAGCCGATTCCCATATGCCCCTAGGGATGACTGATGATTAATGTAACCCCCTGCGAGTACCTTGTTGCTTTTATAGCTTTGCTAGCAGATTGACTTGGAAATCCCATTCTTATAAAGCAAGTTTTTTTTGTTTTAGTTTTTTGAGTATATGCTTTATAGCCCATTACCTTATATTAATGCTAGGCTCCTGGTGGCAAAATTATGATTTTATTTCATGTCCCATACAGGAGGGAAGGGACTGCATCTGCAGCCAAAGCCATGGCCAGCCGATTCCTCGGCCCCGTGCTCAGATGTTTTGTGACATCTAAGCAGGGAAAGCACAGTGGCACACCACATAGATGTCTATGGGGAATGATTTCAATACTTTTTTCTATATGTGTAAGCAATCTTGGAGAAAAATGAAAGCCACCACTCAACTAATAAGGGCCTTATTAGTTGAATGGAGTGAGTTCATTATCCAAGTATACATATATGGAAAAACTGAAATCCTTCCTCATAGACTCTATGGCGCACTTACACTCTCCCCGCGTAGACATCATGGGCTGATTTTCAAAATAAATAATGCCGCACACCCCTGTGTGCCTAACATATGGTGCACGTGGCTTGTGGCATTCACCAGCCGTCAGACAGGATTTTACAACCCTTGCACCTGGCGCTGCTCCTTAGACCTCAAATTCATGGTCTAGCATGTACCACTCCTGGGGGTCAATGTACCGGAGCTTGTGCCACATATGTGGTGCAAGCTGCCAGAAAGCAGGGAAACTGTCACAACTGCACCTGTTAATGGAAAATCGGGTGCAGCTGCGGCAAAGGGGATCGTCGCATAGCCAAAATCAAAGACCCGCGGCACAGGGCTGGATGCACGCCTTGCGCCACCTTTTGAAAATCCTGCTCCATATGTCTGAGCACGGGGGCTGGGCCAGTGGACTGGAAAGTAGAAGGGACTGATTGTCCATGGGTTTGGTTTTCTTAGAAATTTCCTTTAAAATATTGTTTTTTAAATACCTGCGTAACATTGTGAAATAGTCTATCTACCATTGCTTTCACTGTCACCACGTTCTATTTTTGGAAGGTGTGCATGGCACCACAATGGAGAACATTCTAGTGAGTTATGGTTGGTGGCAGGGTTGACATTGAGTCAGCGGGCTGACACTGAGTTGGCAGGTGGGTCGTCACTCTAGTAATAATTCCCAAAAAGAATGTTATCAGACATTTACAAGACAAAATACTTTCCATTGTAAGAAATTACAGAAGTGTTTACCCTTTGCTTTACATCCAGTGATACTCCACTCAAGACAATGTTGAAGGAGTAGTTTCCATGGCTGCAAGCATAGTTGGCACAACATTTGTTCATTCATTTAGCAGGGCACAGATGCTCTGGATGTGGTTGCCATGACAACACTGAGAAACTGACACTGCGTTACTATTCATCATCTTGCGTGTGCGTCTTTGGTATGCCAATGTAGAAATGAGTGTTTTTTTTTATGAATGGCACCTTTAAAAAAAAAATATTTAAAAAAACTCTCCTAAACCACAATCACAACACAGAGGTACGAGTGCTACGACTGAATAGGACTCAACAATGGCAGCTCTTGAAGACTGTCATGTATTGCTGCAGAATACTCAAAATCAACATTCCAGCACTCCATGACTGGGCTTCAACTGTGTGATCCTGCTGCTTGTAAACAGGCCATGCAGGTAAATTAATCAAATATTAATGTAACCTTGATGGGACTTTTGGATATTCTTTCAGCATTGCTACAGTTACTGTACTTTTCTCCTCCCCAAAGACCCTGTCATGTGGAGTGCCTCAGGGGTTGATCTTGTTGCCAATGTTGTTTGCAGTGTATATACTACCCCTGGGTGAGCTCATTAAATGTTATAGTGCGGGTTTTCACTGCTATGCGCATGATACCCAACTGTATATGTCTTTTGCCCCTGGAACATTGGATGCTGTAGAAGTGCTTAACAACTGCCTGGCAAAGATCAATGATTGGATGTCTTTCAGCTGGTTGCGACTGAACCCAGACAGGATGGTGGTACTAGTGATTAAGTCGGGTCAAGGGCATGATGGAAGTGTCACCAACGCTGGAATGCTGGGTTTGCAACTGGGTCTGGTGTCATTGTTAGCCCCTGCTAGGGTACAAGATCTTAGCATGTTCCTCAATGACAGACTGATGCTTGGAGCTTAGGTGTCGGCTGTT
Organism: Neoceratodus forsteri; assembly: GCA_016271365.2. Classification (NCBI taxonomy): domain Eukaryota; kingdom Metazoa; phylum Chordata; order Ceratodontiformes; family Ceratodontidae; genus Neoceratodus; species Neoceratodus forsteri. Next base: position 141,813,263 of record JADMNL010000034.1, read on the forward strand.
GTCCACAGTGGTTTCTACCCCTTGAGGAATATTGCCAGGATCAAACCCCTAGTTCTGCCTGAAGATCTGCCTGCACTGGTATACACCTTCATGACCTCCAGACTTGACTATTGTAATACTCTGTACTTCAGGGTTTTGGAAGGTACCCACCACTGACTGCAGCTGGTGCAGAAAGGCGCTGCTAGGTTATTGACTGGCCTTTCGAGATCCAGTCATGTGACCCCTGTGTTGCGTGGTCTTCACTGGCTGCCGATCAGGTGGAGGGTTGTCTTCAATGTGAACCTTTTCACCTATAAGGCCCTACACAGGCTAAGTCCTGGTTACCTGGCTGAGCTTCTAACACCCTGCACCTTGGCTCACTCCCTCCGTTCCTTGACCAGGGGCCTCCTTGAGGTTCCTAGGACTAGACTAAGAACTTCCGGCGACTGTGCCATTAGTGTCACCAGTCCAGTCTTGTAGAACATTCTTCCTCCTCCTCTCAGGGAGGCCCCATCTGTTGAGGTGTTCAAAAGGGGTCTCAAGGCCCATCTTTTTGCCCTGGCCTTTCCGAGCGAAGTTATCTGACCAGTATTATTTTAGTTTTTCTGAGTTAATTTTATGAGATTATTAATTGTTTTGTCCTGTTACTGCTGACCTGTCTTATTGTATCCTCTTGTTTTATCCCCTTGTTATGTAAGGCACCCAGAGCTTCTGGGATTGGGTGCAGTACAAATAAAGTTTGCCTTGCCCATAGAAAAAGCATTAAAGGGCAAGTGTCCCGTTCTCAAGTAGAAAGGGAGGTGGCACAAAAAAGAATAACAGCTGCTTTTTTGTGCCACTACTCCTTGGGGCTAAACACGTAGTTATTCTCTGTCACGGGGCTGGAGTCTCACCTTTGACTAACCTGCAATGCAAATGGGGTCACCACGTGTTAGTTGCAAATGAAAAATGGGGCTTGCACCAACTAACATGTTGCTCTGTGTTGTCGACTACCAGTGAGTTGCACATTGCATGGTGCAGGAAGATCTGTGGCAACTTGTCTGCTTTTGGGCAATGGTGTCTACAGTCTTCAAATATCCAGCCAATACTCCCTGGTGGTCTAGTGGTCTCCCACTTACTCTCCAGTCCTTCCACACTCTCTGGCATCCAGTGGGGCCCCCTCCTTGGCCCCATTCCCTCATTTCTCCCATTGTCTGGAGGGTCCCATGATGATGTTAGTTGCAGAACTGACACCCCTGCTGTCTATATTGTACTTGCTTTACTGGCAAGAGGTATCTCAGCAAAACATGTGACTGACTTTGCATTGGTTACCGTGCTCTGTGAATGGCCTTACTGACCATTAACATGGCAACTCCACTCCCTTCCCTGCAAGGTCATAGTGCTTTTTGTAACACCACAGGGACAGTTTGTGTCCCCTGTTGGGGTACAAAGTAACCAGTTTCATTAAATAGTGATTGTAACCACTTAGCAAAAGCCCCTTAGTGACAGAGAAAGTAACTGTAAGTGCACCAGTTGCATTTTCTTCTCAGAGGGTGACTGCCAAATAGCAACCATTAGGGTAATAATGTGATTTGGCAGTTTTTCCAATTGATTTACTTAGTAACTTTCATACATTTTGTTAGGATATCTCTCTTCACCTGCAGGCCCTGAGAGTCACGAAACAGAGGGGGATCGACTAACCCCACCATCTCCATGGGGATGTTTCATAGGTACATGAATGGGGCATAGGATCCCACTTTAATGGGGCACTGCACTCGCTACTAACTTTTTCTTTCAGAAGAGAAACATTTTCTAACAAGATAAAGTGATGTAGTGTGAAATGTCAAATAAACGTAATGAATTCCCACAGCGCATCAGTTTGGTTACATACATGAAAGTGACTTACAAGCATAGAGACCCATTATCGCTGGCTCCATAAGGAAGCCCCTTCAATTTCTTCACCCTGCAGCATCATCACAGAGGCGCAGCTAGTACACCCATCTCCCATTTCACTATCTTTAGGATTAGCAGAAGGAGGAAAGATATACCGACAAAATGTAATCCCTTAGGTTTTCAAACTACCAGCATATAATCTAATTAAACTGATGATTACAGTTTGACAGTAACCATAAGCCAAAACAATGAAGCTAGAAGACTAGGCTAAGGGTTGGATGTTTGGAAACCTGCCACAGGCACAGGTCCCAGTTTGGGCATTCACCTGTAACAGGGTAAGTGTGGCAAAACATTTGAATGCTATTGCTGCATTTGTGGCAGTTTTGACTGTTTCATGGCAAAACTGTGATGCATGCATCAGAGACTGACACGAGCATCATTATAAAAAAAGATCTGAGAAATAGAACTTTCTGATTGGCTGTAAGCATTCTATCAGCCTTCTGTTAATCTTTTATTAACATACATGTAGAACCTAATCACATGCTAAACAAGGTTTAAAGCTGTTCAACAAAACTTTTTTTATTATAATAGCAATAAGGCACTACCAGGGGATACATTAATGGTTCGTTAATCACCCTCTAGGGGCATGTGGCACTTGGCTAAGCCTTGTGCAACATTACACCCTAGAGGGTGATTAACAGACCAGTAACATAGCCCCTGGTCATGCCTTATTGCTTAATTATAGGAATCCTGTCATGCCGCAAGTCACTGCAGATGCAGGCAGTACTTGGATCACCTTTACTGGCACAAGCATTGGGAATGCAGTGAGCATGTGCCAGGAATCCCCTATGCAGGGCTGAAACTCTAGGCCTAACTCTTTAATATGAAGACTCTTCAAGAGTTACTTATGCCTTCGAGGTAACATTTAAAAAAACACAATTCAGCTCGTGTTTTATTCATTGCTTCCATAGTTCTAGTCCCCTCATACTTTATTACTAGGTACATTTGTATGAAAATGAGAACTTTACCTCTTGGACTTAGTTGCTGTTGCTTGCTACTAGTGATGCCCACAGAGATTGAATATATATAAAAAATAGAGTGGACATCACGTGACTTTGTATTTCTTGTCTTCCATGTTCCTAATGTTTTTGGTGTGGAATAACTTGCATATGGCAGCTGAGAGCCCCCGAAATACCATGTGATGTCCCCTCCAGTGCTTTACAGAATCAATATAATGGTGTGGTAGTGCCACTATATTTAGGGTTGAGTAGGCACTTTAATGTTAAACCTCAAATTTTAAACTTTAATGTCTTCACAACCATTCAATGGATTTGCATGGACTTTTGCACGCACAATCTTGTTGGGTAGGTCTCTTGAAGTGCCAAGTTTCGTTCTGGTCGGATGTGTAGAGTTTGAGATGTGGATAGTGAAAAAATTTAAAAAACAAATTGCTGTTTTTTGCTGTTTTTTTTTGTCATCGCATTTCTCCTAGACGGTTTGGAATTTTGGTCTGAAATTTTCAGGGTAGAAAGGACTTGGCTCACAGAAGTGCCTTTGGCTGGTTTGGTGAAAAAAATATTCATCTATTCCAAAGTTATTAAATTAAAAAAAAATTGAGTTCTAAGCATGCTCAGTCGGCACTTCAAAAATAGGTGTAAAAATAATTTTTCATGAGCTCATGAATAATAACTTATTTGCACACTCGTTTTTTTTTAATTGAAGGAATTAGAAAAAATTAGATGAACATGACAAACGATCCCTCTTTGGGAAGCTTGGTCTGTTCAAAATAACTGTTTACAAGAATTTATTTCTGGTTTCATTCATCTGTTTATATTGCAAGAAGAACAGTTCTTTATGTTCCCCACGTTTTCCAAAATGTCAGTGTAAGCATAGCTCATCAATAATCATGAGGGTTGAGCAGTGGTTTCTATGTTGAACCTCACATTTTGCACTTTAATATCTTTGCAACCATTCAACAAATTTACATGAAATTTTGCATGTGTGGTCTCATGGGGCAGTTTTCTTGATGTGCCAAGAATCATTCTGGTTGGATGCATGGATTCTAAGAGGCAGATAGTGAAACAATGTAAAAATATCGCTGTTTTTTTGCTGGTTTCTTTTGTCATCGCTTTGCGCCCAGACAGTTTGGAATTCTGGTCTGAAATTTTCAGGGTAGAAAGGGCTTGACTTACAGATGTGCCTTTGGTTGGCTTGGTGAAAAAAATATGAATCCGTTATAAAGTTATTACATTTTAAAAATTCGGCTTTTGAGCATGCTCAGTAAGCACGTGCTGTATGAATTGTCGTTTGCTGCTTTTACATTTCCCTTGAACCAGAAAAAGCGGTTCTCAGTTAGTAATCTGGTTCATGACCCCAAAACTGTGGTT